>JAMWYP010000031.1:3769835-4167078 GCA_025563575.1 Acacia pycnantha | reverse complement strand
TTCAGTTTCTTACAGAGCGAGCTGCTGAAGCAGTTGTGAACATTCAGAATGCTACCCAGTCAGACAAAGGGGTGAATTCTATGGATATAAATCTTGAAAATGGACATCCGGATGGTGATTCAGAAGATGATATAAAATGGATGGAGACGGTAATAATGGCTGCAAACATATTGGTTTTGGTTACACTTCTAAATCTTTCACTGATTGTTTGCTATTCTTCATTTATGTAGCTATTTTACTTCATCTTCTCATCATTGAAGTCTGGGAGATCCTCTTATCTGCTTGATGTGATTGCTGGGCTTCTTTATCCTGTGATGTCCCTGCAGGTTTGCCTCATATTTGTCTCTAATTATACATTCTTTAAAAGATTACTTTTGATTCTTAATGCTGTGTTTCATTACAGCTATTTAATATTCTTGTGTTTGTTTTCAGTAATGTCAAGTCTTAGGACATCAGGCTTTGACATCACTGTATGCCAATTTGATTGTTAGAAATCCGTAGTTTTTTGTGGGAAAAAACCCCAATTTTTGTATGATCTACCTTTTTTTATAGAGTTGGCTTTATATGTGGATACTTGTGGCTGGCATTTTTTTAAACCTGGGTCATTACTTTTTGTTCTATACCCCTCTTGGTCAAACATTTTGGTGCATTAGTCTCTGTCAATTCTACATCTGACTTGCAACTGCTTTTATATCCTTCCTGCAATTGAATATCAAGTCAATCTTTATGTTTTATGGTATGGTTAATATTGAATCAGATTTTTTTTTCCCTCCCTTCGATTAGTTTTACTAAGAGCACATAATTTCTTGGGTTAGACGTAAGATGGTATGCATATCCGACCTGGGCTTATTCTAGTCCTTGGCAATAGACCATGCAGCCAAATCTAGAATATCAATGCTCGTGTAATATCAAACTCTTCATATTCAATGACTATTCCCTCCCTTTTTCGTTTTTCTGTATAGAGTAGTTGAATACTATAATGGTTCCATTGCTTTATTATTTGGTCTGTTATTCAGCAATACCAAAGTTTCTTTTTTATTTTTCAAATGAAATGTTATATAAGTAAATTTTTTTGAAAAAAGCTTTCTAGCGTAAAAATATCTAAAGTTTGTGATGCTAAAATAGGGTTTGGACAGATTAGATAAAATCATAAATACTAATTTTCTCATACCATTTTTTCAATACATAATTGAATGGTTTTGATTGGACAACAAGAAAAAAGTGAGGGTTTTGAAAAATATTGGCATATCGGAATAAAAGTATGATGCTATTGTTACTTAATATTCATATGACAGAGGCATCGTCTTTTTGTCCCCCCCCCCCCTTTCAAATAGAAGTTGAAAAACCTTGTCCATGAGGTTTACATTGATTTTGTTAATTTCTCACTTTTTTGTGTTTATATTTTGGCAGCACCTTCATTTACTAATTAATTGAAACAGGAGTTGGAATATGCCGAGGACTCTTAAATGCTTATTGTTGCAAGACTTATTAATGGCGAAATGCTTCTTTTACTGTGGATTCCTTTACTTGTAGATAGTGTTTAATGTTCTTTATATTCCTGAATTATTAGATTCCATCATGATCTACATAGAGTATATCGGTTTTTTCACTCATGGGTAATTTTATTTGCTTTTGAAGGAAACATCTAATAAAGATTTGTCAACATTAGCCAAGGGAGTATTTGAGTTGCTTAAATGGAGTTTTTTCCGTGGACCTCACCTCCAGAAGGTTGTCTCAGTGATTTTATCTGCGGCAAATGATTCCAACTGGCGAACTAGATCTGCTACATTGACGTATCTTCACACTTTTATGTATAGGTATGATAATTTTGTGAGTTTTCCTTCTCAAAGCAGAATTTATACTATAGCATCATTTGTAATTATGGACATCTAGCTTCAGGTGTGAAAACTGTGAAAACCTTTTAAAAAGTCATGTCATTTACATCCATGCTTTGAAATATAAACAACTTTTACTTTATAGTTAATTTTGTTGACTGATAATTACTTTCACTCTTATACAGGCACACTTTCATTCTCCCAAGTTCTATGAAACAAGAAATTTGGAGAACTGTTGAGAAGCTGCTTGTAGACAACCAAGTCGAGGCAAGTACTTGGCACAAAACCTATATGAATGGCAATTTAGAGTAGTCGGTGTGTGATCCCTTGTTTAGTTAGCTTGCCCCTTCTTTTTGAGAATCAGATTGTGGAAAGGATCAATATCATCCAAGAGTGGTTAAATTTAAACTATTTTGTTCGTTACTTCCAGTATGTGCGTGGTTCCTCATGGTTACAGAATATAATATTACAATGGACTCCATATCTTGACTTATGCTGTGTGCCTCGCTGCCTCACTACTGCTTTTCTGTATCTATTACATCTTAAAGGGTGGTTTTATTTATATCTTATTTTGGAAGACTTGATCTCTTGTATAGGTAAGAGAGCACGCAGCAGCAGTCTTAGCAGGCTTATTGAAGGGTGGAGATGAAGATCTAGCTAAAGATTTCCGTGATAGAGCTTATGTTGAGGCAAATATCTTACAAAAGAGAAGAAGGACGAGGTTGTCCCTTTTTTCCCTTTATCCTGGGATGTTGAGTTGTGATGTTTAAGATTCGTTGGCCTATGAAAAATCAGTGCTGGCTTGTTGTCTCTGAGTTCCATATGTTATCTCTTGCGCATGGTCTTGCGAAATTATCTGTAATCCTAGCTGTGGACCTTCATGAAAAACTATTAAGGAAAATACATTATTTGGCTTTCTCTGCATGGAGACCCTGTGGAGTTCACTTCTAAACCTTTTTTTGCGTTCATGATATGGAAAGTAATGGCTTCTGCTGTGTTTCTGTCCTTTAGATGCCTCAAGTAACATGTATTAACTGACTGATTTGCTCTTATGACCTTGTCTTGATTGGTCATTTATTTAGTTTTATTTCTTTGTATTTCATATGTCTTGTTTAAATATTTTTTGAAAATTTGATGTTGCAGAAATGCAAGCTCTGGTTCATCAGTAGCATCAGTTCATGGTGCTGTACTAGCATTGGCAGCTTCTGTTTTATCCGCCCCTTATGATATGCCCAGGTTTGTCCTGTTCAAAGGAAATAATATCCTAATATCATTTTAGTTTTCTAAGATATTTGAAGGAAAAAGTTATGTATTCATCCATCACTCTCTCTACCCCATTCTTTTTTTCTTTTGCTATTATCTTACTCCATCAAATAATTCATTTCAGCTGGTTGCCCGAGCACGTTACACTGCTGGCTCGCTTTAGTGGGGAGCCATCTCCAGTGAAATCTGCTGTAACGAAAGCAGTTGCAGAGTTCAGGCGGACTCATGCAGATACTTGGAATGTTCAGAAAGAATCATTTACTGAAGAGCAACTTGAGGTAGCTTTTCAAAGAGCCAATTATATTTCTTCCTGTAATTCATAAAATTGAATTATTACTTGCTGTTTATTATTCAAAGATTCTTCTGATTTATATATTTTATTCTTGATCTGGCAGATTCTGGCGGATACATCCTCATCATCATCGTATTTCGCATAATTTAATATTAGCAAGAAGTGGTTAAAAGAGTACTGAAATTATAGGATACAAAGTATGTTTTTCAATTTTTTGTGTATTTGTAGTTTGTAAAAATAGCCATTTATCTACATTTGTATCATTGATCCTTCATAGGCAGCTTATTCTTTATTCCTGACGTTGGACTTCTTTCCCTTTTCTGTTCTGTAATCTTTCTTATTCCATGGGATTGATTAGATCTTCAGATGGTAAATCCCACAAAACACACTGCGCATTGAATAAATTGGATCCACTTCTGATTTCCTTTGCAATGTTAGAATCATCTCCATTTTCTTCCTGAAGTTTTTCTTGCAACTGGCCTTGTTGATCCAAGGCCGTGCATGTACTTCCGGTACACACACTTTGGCTCCATGGTGATCCATCTCCTTCGTTGGCAAACGACACCGGACTAAATTGAAACCCAGTCACTGTAGGGAAGACACTGCAAGTCCCCTCAAAACTAGCAGCTGTGGCTGCAGTGCAGTCCCAAGGTTTATTATTTGAGGTCATTTCAGGTTCTTGCATAGCCTTGGATAACCCAAACTTAATCTTCTCAGAAGTGTCTTCCTTCTCATCAGGTTTATAGTTCATGAAAGAGGTAATGTTGTTATTCCCCATTTGATCAGTGTTGTGTTGAGCCTGGAAGTTAATCTTCTTCTTTGTAAGAAGATGAAGCACCTCATCTTTGAAGCAGCCCAGAGCTGCTTCAGCTAGGTGAGCTGCCTGTGGGGGTGCCAATGTTGTTGCAATTTCAGCCATCAGGTGGGAGAATGGCTTGTGGGTGACAGGGTCAATTCCCATACCTGAAAGCTTTTTTTTCAGCTTGGTGTTCCAGTGGTTTTTGACGTCATTGTCGGTGCGGCCCGGCAGCTGAGCTGCTATTAGTGACCATCTGAAAATACATTAAGCCGTTATGTTAGAATATAATAAGAGATATTCGTTCTTTTTCTTGGGCCACTTGATATATATTCATCCTAGTTTTAGAAGAATGTTTATGCAGATATTTTTATGGATTGAAAGATACAAGGCATAACCTTGCTTCTAATCTCTAGCATAAGAATCAAGTTTCAGTATGGTCTTTCTTTTCTTAGATGAATTGATGTCCTTGGATTTTTAATATGTTGCAATAAATGTCTTGTTCTGCTGTGCTGTCATATCTTGCACATGAGAATGGGAATTAAGTCGACTATGTAGAATGACTGGTCATGAGGTGAAATTAAACACAAGACAGAGGACAGGTGTTCTCTCTTTTTTTTTTGCCAATCTCTTTCTTGCCATGTGCAATTTCACTTTATGAACTGTCATACGTAGTCCACAAAACAAGTGCCTACGTTAATGGCAATGACATCCATTCTCGGGACAACATTGACAGGATAGGAGAGACATATTATTGTATCATGTTGAAAACGGAGATCAACCTAGACTTGCATGATTCTCCCAGCTTTTAATAGAATCAGAGAGTTACATAACTAATTTGCTGATATTAAGAAAATTAGTTTAAGTTGATTGTTAGTAACAACATATATTGGTTTCCCTAAAATATTTTTGAAATTGTTACATCTAATCCTTAATATAAGAGCTACTTTGGGGGTTAAATTTGGTATAAGACATCAATCAATTGTCTCCCCAATTTATACTTTTTACCCAAAGTATAATTGTACATATTAAGGGGTTTTATGATCAAAGATAGTAGTATTTTAGGAAAATCATTGTAACAAATAACTAATATAACTAATTTCCTTAATCTGTCTAAATTAGTCAACTAGCTCTTATTCCCTTTAGTTTTTAATATAAGACGTATTTAAAGAGTTGATTTTGATCATATAAATATATGACAATTTTATATTTGTCAACATTTTCCTGATTTATCTCTATTGATGCTTCCTCCAAAATAATTAAATAGGAGAAGGAAGGAGAGAATGAAAGAAGATGACTAGGGTATCTTAGAAAATACATGTCACATTAACTAACTTCTTTGATATAATTAAATTAGATAAATATATCTTATATTAAGGATATGAGGAAGTATATGAAGAACTAGAGATAGTATGTGTATATTGTAATTATATTGATGGAAATCCCTATATTTAAATTTAAAATTAAAATAAACCCCTCTCCTGTATGGAGGTGGTAGTCAAATAGAAGTCAAAGAAAGACGGGTGATGTACCGGTTACCGAAAACGGAGTGAAGCTTGACAATGGTTTGCTCTTCAGCGTCAGAAAACTGACCATGCTTGAGATCAGGACGAAGGTAGTTAGTCCACCTTAGCCTGCAGCTCTTACCACACCTCTGGAGGCCTTCATCACAACCAAAAAATCAAACTTGAGATTAACAAAGAACAACAAAACATGAAGCCAGAGACAGTACAAGACTATACAAACCAGCATTCTTAGGAATGAGGCGCCAATTCCTGGTACCATGTTGGGCAATGTAGCAAGAGAGCTTGTTGTCTTCCTCAGGTGTCCACTGTCCTCTTTTAACGTTGTCCTTCTCACAGCATGGAATACGACCCATATCTTTCTCCACTCTACCAAATTTATCTATTTCTCTAGAATAATAATGCGGGAAATGAGAACTTCCTATCTGCTTGCTGGCTTTAGTCTTTGAATTGTTTTGAGGGAAAAAACAAAAGATGAGGAGTATTTGTTTTTGTGGGTTTGGTCTGCTTTACTTTATATATCAGGTGGATGCACATGGATGAACAGAGAAGAAGAGCATCAAAGAGGCATGAGGATATTAAAGAATTCAACGCTGTAGAGAGCGTGTGTTTGTGAGGCAGGTAGCTCACCCACAAGATGCCTGGTCAACCTCTCTCTCGTTGACTCTCTCTCTTCTTCACAGTTCACACAATACCTTAGTCTCTCTCTCTTTCTCTCTCCCTCATGAAGCTATAGGTATTCCTTCAAGTGCCCCTATCTTATCATCGTCCTTGAGGCAAATTTTCTGTTCTGATGCCTCTTCGTTTTGGTTTGGGTAAACTAAAAGCAGCACATTACTCTCATTTACGCGATATATTCAAACAGTACGTGTTATTGAGCTTCTCAAAAAACGCACAAGAAAATAAAAGATACATGCAGAACATAATTTTGATTTTTTTTTTTTCATGGTGAGGTTCTGCAAAAACGTGTCTAAAGACTAGATATTGATTACTATTTCATAGATAAAATGGTCTTCCGTGGGGCAGGTGTGTGTGAGAGAGAGAGAGAGAGAGAGTTGTTTTTAATTAATGCTTGGAGGTGAAAAATCTAATCAGTAGGGTGCAACTATTTCAAATGTAATCTAATCAGTAGAGTGCAACTATTTCAAATGTTCAGTGTAGAATGTACTATTATATTATAAAGAACATAGTGTAAAAAAGATTGCACAAATAATACTCATCAATTTGACAATTTGTTCTTCCTTTTTGTATCTTCCGATGAAGAATCAAAAGTCAAACCTCATTACATTACAAACAAGTTCAGTGGCAGAACTAAAAGTATTCTGCAATTTCCACTCTTTACAGGGAAATCTAGCCACCATACTAAAGCCATAGTCTTCTTTCTCCTTCTTGGGGCTGTTCCTCAATTACACGTGTAATGTTTTCTTATTGTAAATCTTGGTAACAAAGACATCTAAAATACTTTACCTAAATTTGTGTCCAAAGCATACAAATTTCAGCCAATTTTCTCGCTAATGATTCCTTCAAGAGACCCAATAAGACCTACCAAAGAAACAAGAAAGCAAAGGAAGCTGAAAATTCTGAGCACAATCCATTTTCTGCTCCAAGGTTCAATCTTCTTCTGTACAAAGTACATCTCCACTGGGAAATATATAGCCAATGGCCAAAAGCTCAGTGCCCCTAACACTCCCAGAACTTGGTTGAAGTAAGGAAACAGGATTCCAAGCCCTGTGGTTGAAATCACAAACACTGTTCTAAACACAAACTTTAAGATATTTAGCTTGAAACTTGGCAGCAGAGGCAGTTTCAGCTTGTAGAAGTTATTCACAAACCCACTGTCTGGGAATTTTCTTGAAGCCCATCCTTCTGCAGAACTGTAAATGGTTTGGCTGAAAATCTGCAGAAAAGAGAACCAGAAGTTATGAAGAGTTAATGAACATGATAAAAGAGGAAGCTTTGTGTCAAAATTCAGATTAAACATAATGAGTTTGACTAGTATAGCAGTAGTAGTAGTACCTGATATCCTCCAATCAAATGAAGAATAATGCAAGCATTAGCTAAGTCAATGAGCCAGTAAGGCTCATAGAAGCCAAATCCTGTCAAGAGGTTCCCTGGTGTGTCGTTTCCAAATGCTGCATATCCAAAGCATCCACAACAGAGGTAGAAGAATGTTGTGATGAAGATTGCAGTCATGGATGCTTTCTTCATGGTCTGGTTTTCTGGTGGAGGAGACTCTAAGGTATCCTTCATTCAAAAGAAAAAAGGAGAAAATTCAGTGCTATGCTTTAGGTTTAAACTCTTCTTCTTCTTCTTCTTCTCATTATTATTATTCCCTCCGATCCTAAATATAAGACCCGGTTGACTTTTTTTAGAGAGATTAAGGAAGCTAAATAAGTTATTTAATCATATCATATGTTGTGTTTTATTAAATTATAGATCAGTTCACAAGTCACCCAGATTAGTTTGGAGAAAAAATAAAAACATAAATACTTTTAAGTAATTTAAGTAGTATCCTTAATCTTTATAAAAAAGTCAACCGAGTCTTATATTTAGAAGTAGAGGTAGTATTTATTTTTCAACTTGATTGGGATATGATAGTTTACCTGTATCTCCAGAAGAATGACTGAGTATGGATAAGCAAAGGCTATGTCCCCAAGTGCTTGAAAGATTAACCATAACTTGTCAGCTACACTCTTTGCAGGTACTCCTGTTACACTCCCCATGATTGTCCCATTTTCTGCAATATCAACCATAAGGATTGTGACTTACTTCTACATATAAAAATCTTGATTCCCCATTTTTTTCTTCCATTCATTGTTTCAGAAATATGACCCACAATACTCTTCTTTTTCTCAGGTCAGCAGATTTTTTCAAAGACTTTTATTATCTTAACTGAAAAGTTTAAGTAATTAACTGAAAGACTATATATAAATCTATGATAATCTGTTACCCTGCAGTATACCCTCTTTAAGCTATTTGAACTAAAGTGCGGCTAAAACATAAGCCATAAGCCTATCATTCTTTAATACTAGATCAAGAATTATTGAAGCTCAAAAGTTTGAAACTGAAAATTGTTAAATGAAGGCATTATTTCAGCATACCTATGACTTGTTTAATGCCAAGTCCTAGTCCAATGGTGGAGTATGTGAAGGACATTATTGCAGCCACAACAGAGACCCAAGCCATGTTGTGAAGATCTGGTATGAATGACATGATGATCTGAATGACTCCAAATAAAATCATAAACAAGGTATCCCCATAATTGCAAGGAGCCTTGTGCCCTTCCTTGTGATAACAGTTTGATTTTAGAATTGCCCTGCATCACAAAGATCAAACATGTTAAAAACATCAGCAATAACACAGCTTCTCCTATGAAACATCAGTACACTACACTTTAAAACTGTGTACTTCAACCTAGAATATTTTGTTGTTGTATTGTGTATTATTGTTCATGAAACACAAGATTATAAGTAGTTAGCATTTTCAGTTTTATTGTTTCATGAGGGGGTTTAACAAGTGAATGAAGTACCTTAAACATGTTGCTGTGGTAATTACATAAGCAACACAAGTCCCATACAAGGTCAGAAGTTGAAGGGTACCAGCAGCCCAAGTCCTTTTTTTCCCTGAGAAGGTATAAAACATGACACCACAACTTATTTTCGCAAACGTTTGACACTTGCATCAGACATGACACGACATCTGAAACTGCACTTAAGCAATACATATATGTTGTGGTCATGTCTGAATTAGTGTTTGTGCTTCATTTTAAACAGACAAGGGGAAAAAATCAAAGAGTTGGTGTGGTATTAGTACCTAGGTAGGTTCTAACAGCTTCAATGTAAGAGTGGTTTCTTTTGCCAGATTTAGAATCCGAGGTTCTGTAAACGTCAGTGACGAGGAAGGAGGAAACGTATGTGACAATTGCGAATAAGAGCAAAGAAACAGGACCAGCAATCCATCCTAATTGGGAAGTACTCCATGCCAATGAGAGCACACCAGAACCAATAACAGCAGTTATGATGTGAGCAACAGCACTTGTCAGTGTTCCTGATATTGGAATTTGAAGGATGAGTTTATTCAAGAAGAAGAAGAAGAAAGATAATTTGGTTATTTTGATTGTTGTACGTAGAGGATTTTTACCGGTTCTTTTGTCTCGGCCATCATCATCATATGGAGAACTTGCTATTTGCAGAGAGTTATGCACAGCCATCTTCTAATCCAAAATCCTAAGATCAATCAATACACAAGGCCTGTGAATCCCACAAGACAAAAAAAAACGCCTAAGAGAAAGTACATTCAAAAGACAAATATGAAAAACCTGAGTCTCTAAGATACTAAAATTATGTGTCTTGTCTAGTGTCAGTCGTGTCTAAGCAGAGAGAGAAGTTGAAAATCTGGAAAAAGAACACTTGCTGGTGTGACTAACATGTGATTCAAAGAACCTGGACTAAAAGAAACATTTCAATCAGATGACGAAATTACAATTACCAATGAAGCTAAGCTATCCTCCTCTGTGCTTTTTGTTTTTTTGGCTGAAATCTAAAGCTGAGGGATCACTATAAGTAGAGAAGAGAAAGAGAAAAGCGTGAAGGATACTAGATATAAGGTGACGTAGTTGCTTGTTTGAAGCTATGAAGCAAAGAATGAGGTAAGATATATATAATTGCTTTTGAATTATTATGAGCAGACTTTGAAGACTACACTAGTCATCTTGTCAAAAAACACAATAATGCAGGAATAATCTGCAACCATCCATCTACTTTTATGGGGTAAACAGGTAAAATACTCAACCCTTGGGGACCAGATCTTTCAACACACATGTGAGCGGGTGGCCACACGAGTCTTTTAAATCCAAAAAATGAGTGCCGTGCATCTCTATTTGTTATATATATATGATATTCCATTGTTTCACGAGATAAAAGTGTGTGTACGTAGTGTGTGTGTGGGGTATCTTTCAGCATATAGATGGAAGGCGAGTTGAAGAAAGCAAGTTAAGGGAAATAATTTAAGTGTGTTGTCTTCCACTGTGTTGAAAGAATCTCAATAATCGTGGACCAGGAAAAAAGAAAACGCTTCTGTTTTCTTGGTTTGTATCAGTAACATCCTGTCCAGAGCAAGTGGCTGTATCAGCAGGTAGCTAGCTTGTCCTTATCCTAATCAGGGTGATGAATTGTACTATTATGTTATATCAAAATTATGATTTTGATGGTTTTAAACGCAAGTAGAATCAAGCATCATGAGCAGTTCACATAACTCAAATTTTGTAACTCACGCAAGATTATCATAATGTGCTAATTATGATTGTTTTGTTTTGTGTGTAGGAGGATTGATATTATATGCGTAATGGACATTATCAGTGTTTTTTGACACACCACAGCAACTTTTTAATGGGTTGCAGACTTTTGCAGATTGAATTATGTTATGTGATTTGTATTTGGATAGACTTTTATGAAAAAAAAAATAGTATTCATCTAGGGACCCTACAACAATTTTGGATCCTTTCTAGCTTGGTACAAGTTGAAAGTAACAAAAGGATTTAAAAAAAAAAAAAAAAAAATCAAACACATGATCTGAATCAGTACATGGATGGATATTTATGTAGTATGATATAAAATTCACAAGAAGTGATTAGTATTATTTATAAATTATAAATCCTACCACTTACTTTTAAACCAAACATTAGTGGATCAAACATTAAGGTCAGTATGGGCCATGAGGGTGCGTTCACTTAATAATTACAGCATGTGCTGAAAAGCCATATATGGTTATGACAAGAAATGAAAATAGTAGAGTTGATGAGCTTTATTATTCTAAATTGACTACCCACCCGGTTTTTAGGGAAATTAAAAATTGTTTGTTTCACCGTTTTATAAGATTCAAATTTTTTATCCCTCCATTTCTTTTTACAGATTTAAAAATAATTTTTTACCTCTAATTAATTTTTCTCCTACATTCTCTTTCACATATTTAAAAATAATTTGTTTACATATTTATTACTTTTAATTGATTTTAACAATTTTCTTAAATAACAGAATTCAGTTATTTAGATGCTATAATAAATAAAAATGTTAAGTAGTAAATCCACCTCGGAAGTATACGCCTATGACCAATTTTTTCTTGGAAGTTTTTTCAGGTTCAATATTGTCCCATAAGTCTAAAAACGTACCAATATTACCCTTTCTGTTAAAAAACTAATGTTTATCGTTAAAAAATTGAAATTAACTATTAAGTTTTTAACGGAAAAGAGCAACATTGCTACATTTTTAGGCTTTCGGGACAACACTGAGATCAAAATTTTAGCGAAACATAACTCTTTGACGCATACTTCCGATGGATTCGGTACTTAACCCTAAATAAAATAAAACAGGAAGAAGAAGATAGTGGTGCCGCTCTTATGTTGCACAGAAATGAAGGATGAGACTGTTTTTAATGGCTGGCACACGTTTTGATGAGCAACCCAAAAAAAACTCTTTCCAAGACTCTTCATGGGAAACAGACAACAATTTCTCAAGGCTCAAGAATAGAACAGTTCATATCAATAAATATGAAGGAGCATTAAATTTACTCCCTAATTTTTCTAATGAGTTTGTACAAATAGATAGAAAAGCTGGTTAAAATTGACTAAAGGCAAAAAAAAAAATGTAAAAATATAATTAATGGGTTTAAAAACGGATAATAATAATAATAATACAAATTTTAGTGTTTTTCATAAGTAGGAATGGGCTTTTTTTTTAAGTATTCCTAAGTGAAAGACTCTGGCTTAATTTTTGTCAGATAGTGTTAAGGTTAAAGCCCTCCTAACAAACGCATTTCTCAGAATTTAAACTTGTGTTCTACTCCTTACAAGGAAAGATCACTTATCATTTCAACCCAACAGCTTGTTGGTAAGTAGGAATAGTCATTCTTTTAGGGTCTGTTTGGTTTGAGGGAAGGGGAGGGGAGGGAAGGAAGGGAGAGAAAAAAGGAGAGTAGGGAAAAATTTCAAAAAGTAGGAATAGTCATTCTCCCTCAAACCAAACATACCCTAAGGGTCTGTTTGATATGAGGGATTTGAAGGGGAGGGGTTGGAAATTTTAATGAATTGAATTTAAGAAAATTGGGAAAGTGAGCTTACAAAATTTTACTAAAGATGAGACGTAAAATAAAAGAGTAAGAAAAATTAGTTATAAACTTTTAACATCATTTCTCTCTTTTTCTTTTTAAATCCAACTCAAAAATATTTTTCCTCCGCTCACTTTATCTCCCCTCCCCTCATACCAAACAAAGTCATAAGGGAAAAAAATTTTAAATGACTATTGAGAGTTTTTCTTTTCAGAATGTATTGTTTGATATGATAATTGTGTGTGTTTTTTCAATATTATCATCTGGTAACTAATTTAGGATTCATGGCTGTCTCTCATGATATAAGTGTTTAATTGTGTATTAAATGTTGCTGATTTAATTAGGATAATAAAAGCTTGGGGCAAAAAATAATTATTCTTTATATTTAGACCTAAAAAAATGTCATTTAAGAAGTGGGGAGGAAGTAGGTGTTTCAGAAAAAGGTCCATCTAAATGAAACCTCACAAGTCACTTTCTCCACTTTGCCATGCGCATTTGTCGACATACAAAAGCAGAAGTTGACAAATGGGGATCCCAAATCAAAAACAATACACGGAAAGTGGTAAAAAAAAATCTATTTTTGACAATAAAATTTTGTCCATTTTAATATTGTCCTCTTTATAATAATTCATTGGGAAGCTGATGCTTCCTACATTATTTTTCTTGTGAATTATTTTAAATTAAAAATTAAGGTTTATCAAATGTAAGTTTTCAAGGATCAAAAGGAACAAGGACCTAAGATAGTTCAACTACTACCAAACGTCTTTTTAATATTTACTTAAATGTAAAGTTTTTTTTGTTGCCTATTCGGTATTCGCCCTAACTAATTCAGATCCGACCCAGGTCGCGCACCTAGTTATGGTGAGTGAGTCTCCAGCGGGGCTTTTCTATATTCATAAGGTTCGAACTCGAGACCTTGCTTAAACGACACAAGCCGCTTATCACTTATGCCAACTTTCTTTAGTTCTTAAATGTAAAGTTGTGAATTCAAACACTGTAAAAAGGTTTAATGGGTTCGTGAGACACTGAGATATGAGGCCATGAGGGGCAGAACATGGGCTACTATCAAATTCCTCAAGATAAGACCAACCAAACACGCAATATCATAAATAAATAAATAAACAAAAATAATAATAACAACAACTACTTAAAAAGAATCAACATCAGAGGTCCAGATTCATTGGTATTTTCTATTAATATGACAATCACAGATGTACACTATCTAAGGACCCAAAAAAAAGTGATGAACAATGAATCTTGCATATATATACACTTTATGCTTATATACTATACATATTCCATTTTGTGATTCTGGCTTAATGAGTGGGAATATTTAATTTCTTTTTTAAGTTGAAGTTTCTTATTTTGATACAACTTGGTTTTCAAGATAAAAATGGATATTTGTACGTGACACTTTTCAACTGCATAAATCTTTGGTTCCTGTCAAAGATGATTCCCAAACACATCTACAAAAAGTAGCCAAGTAGGTATTACTTTGGCATATTAGATGCAGTTTTTAAAGTTTTGGATAATACCAGCACTTCATATATCTGCATTGTCGATTTTTTTGTAAATTACTCTTTCTGTTTTATATATAAGGCATAATTGACTTTTTTTAAGAGATTAAGGAAGATAGTTTAAGGATACGCAACATATGATATGATTAAATAACTTATTATGTAATATTGATTTTATATATATGTCGCGTTAAGAGCCATAGCATATTTTATTTTCCAAAAGTATTTAAGCAAGAGCTATATTAAGCAGAAAAAAGGGGTTAAGTAGCAAATCTGTCCTGAAAGTACACGCTCAGGAGTAATTTTGCCCTAGAAGTTTTTTCTTGCTTAATGTTACCCTGGAAGTTTAAAAACGTAGCAATTTTGCCATTTTCTATTAAAAAAGGGTTAAATACCTAATTTGCCACGGAAGTTATGCTAAGGGAGCGCCCAACACCCGGAAGTATTTTGGGTATCATTTTTGCCCCGAAAGTTTACAAAATGGAGCAAATATGCCCCAGAAGTTTTTTTTAGGAGCAAATTTGCCCCAGAAGTTTTGTTTAGGAGCAAATTTTTGTAAACTTCCGGGGCAAAAATGATATCAATCCAACAGTCAAGATCAACTGATGGGCAAAATTGCTATGTTTGTAAACTTCCAGGGCAAAAATGATACCAAAAATACTTCTGGGTGCTAGGCGCTCCCTTAGCAAAACTTCCGTGGCAAATTAGGACACTTTTCCATTAAAAAACTAACGTTGACCGTTAAATTTTTAACAGAAAAAGACAAAATTGCAACGTTTTTAAACTTCCAAGGCAACATTGAGCAAGAAAAACTTCTAAGGCAAAATTGCTCTTAAACGTGTACTTTCAGTGCAGATTTACTACTTAACCCAAAAAAAAATTTAAAAAAATAATGTTGCAAATTACAGTAACAACTGACTTAATATTAACTACTAAAAGAGTATATCATTGTGCCTATTTTCAAATATTATATGCTATAATGCCCCATAATTTTCTTTAGAGTGATTATCATAATATGCTCAAATATAATCTTAATTATATATTATCCATATATAGTGCAATATATATATTCTGACAGTGATTGATACCAGATTTTTGGCAGGTAAAGGCACAATCCATATATCTATAATTGACATGCACTATATATTATACTTTTTTCTAATTATATGGTGGGTTTTATGTTCAAGATATTTAGAGTTATGGTTTAAATTAATAGAAGCAATAAACTTTCTAATGTGAAATCAAATACAGATTTTGTGCGATCTATCCTAACTTTTTCAACTTAGAAAATGATTAAGTTGACTGATGTGTGTGTGTTTATATTTAATATATATAATTATAATTATTAAGCTTAGGCTGACTTTAAAAGTAGGTGATTGTTACTGGTTTCTTTAACGTCGACAACAAAGGACGGTGAGGGTGGACCTGTTGATTGGGCTTGATCGAATACGACAAGCTCCGAATGGGCCCATATGGGCCCAGTGGTTTCTTACCTTTATGGACTTCTTGTTTCTGTTGGATTTTAAGCCCATGCATGTGACGTCATTTTCTCACTGTATTTATGTCCTCAAGAATTATTATTATTATTATTGGAGTAATGAGTCGGTAAAAAGGTTGTAACCTCTTTCACACTTCTCCTAACTCGTTGTTTGTTGTCTTCTTTTGATTGGAGCTGTTTCAAGTTTCACACTTCAAAGTTTTCAAGACATGACTTTGTCAACTTGTGAATTTTTGTCTGTCTTAATTATTTTGATCCATGTCGACGACAGAAAAGATCAAAAGAGGTGGCCACAACACTTTTCAATAAATTCTTTTCATTCTAAAAAAAAATGCAATATGATAAATATACCATTTTAAATTTTAATTTCATGAGTATATAATTTAATATATTCACACAAAAAAAAATAAATATAAATCTATATTGTTTAATCTATATACTTGTATGATTTAATTTAAAAAAAAAATTGGACCTGAAAATATAAACAAATTAATTTAGCATGTTTTTAAATATTTTTTATTTGAATTATACTGTTATTATTTTTTATCCCTCCTAATTTTTTGTTTATGCGTATATTGATATCTCTTGTACACTCTAAAATTGGACAAAATTCAATGTCTGACAAGTTGCATGTCCATTCAAATCAAATCAACAAAAATTCAATATCTTTATATCAAAATTCACCTTTGAATCCTTTAATAATCTAATGTCCCTATTGTTGTGTGAAACTATATATATATATATATATATATATATATATATATATATATATATAATAGATTGTCTACTCAAGGGGCTAGGATGTGGATGTTGACGTGACTTGATCTAGGAGCGATTCCTGTGCCTACGTACTCAAGAGGATCAAAGTCCACGTAATCGAGGATTAATGGAGGCGTTTAGCCAAAAGGGGGGTGATCTGTATGCTTTGTGACGGCGGTATGTAAATAGCCGGAGCGTAGACCGAAGAAGATAGAAGATGTGTACCTTTTAGGTTAACCAACCATATATAGAGGTTACCTTAGGGTTAGGGGTCCTGATCCCGTGCGATGTGTATCCGAGAATCTAGGCAACCACCCGTAAGAATAGATCCTTCTGTTTGGATCCTTGTAGGTCGGTTGAGATCCTTATGCGGATTGCCCCCTGTGTTGGCCGGTTGGCTAATGGGCCTTGACTAGGTCCATATATATATATATATATATACACACACACATGCCACAATTACTTAGGATATAAATACTCATACAATTCTAAATATATGATAAAGTTTGTATTGTAAATTGCACTACAAATTTTGTGATATATTTAAAATCGGAGGTAGTATCATTTAAGAGTATCTCATCTCACTCTGTTTTTGTTTGAAGTTTCTTTTCCTTTTTGATGAAATAGAAGTTTATACGAGTTGGGTCCAGGGGCTTATCAAGATTAGGATGTGTTTGAAAAACATTTATAGAGATACTTATAGATTACTTATCAACAAAATCCTCACATCTATGAGATTCTAACCCACAACCTTATGATTATAAGCAAATCTCTTTACCAATTGGACCAACATTTATTTACGGTTTGAAGTTTCTTTTGTAGTGTTCTTCTTTTTTAAATTACTTTTGATACAAAATCCTCCGATCTATGAGATTCTAACCCACAACCTTGTGATTATAAGCAAATCTCTTTACCAATTGGACCAACATTTATTTACGGGTTGAAGTTTCTTTTGTAGTGTTCTTTTCTTCTTACTTTTTCTTTTGTTTTTGTAATTATCTGATTCCCAATGGGCCCTTTTGGGGCCAATGACAAGGCTATCAGGTCAGATTGAGCCATTTAAATTGGTTAGCCTAGTTATTAAGAGCCCAGCCCAGCCCATCATGGAATCGAATGAAATAGTGGCACTTTAAAATTTCATTAAATATCAATATATAGAGTTAGTCTAAAGGTGTAAGGATCCACTAGATCTCTCTAGTTCATATTCTAGAGAAGACACTTGTACAATTATGAACCATGAACCAAATACCAAATGATGATATCATAAAAAATTCCACGTGAAATTAAGCTCCCAAGAGGAAGTTTAATTTCCCATTCAAGTGCAATAAATATAAATACTACAAAACATAAAAATTAACAGCAAAACACTCTTATACACACACACAGATTTTTTTAGTAGGCAATGATAAAGGAATAAGTATCGTGTCTTACTTCTTTATAAAACTCATAGCCTTCATTTTTTGCCTCTGCTAGCGTGGCCATTACTACCTCTTCTTCTTCTTCTTTTAATGAATATTACCTCCTTTAAATATTTAGATCTATAACTGCATGTTATGAATTTCATTATAAAGTGTAATGTCTCATTATTTTTTGGGAAAATTAGAGATGAATCCTATTTGAGAACTTAATTGGGAAAGGGTTAAAGAGCAAATTTGCCAACCAATTATTACCCGAGAAGCGTCTTGCACAAATAACAATTGAGGGGACCAAAATTGTCAATCAACAATTAAAAAGTGAAAAAAAAAAACACAAAATAACTATTAAAAAAATAACTACTACAATTAAGTTAAAATATGAGGCACTAGTGTAGGGCGGTGGCCAAAACGC
This sequence comes from Acacia pycnantha, assembly GCA_025563575.1. Taxonomy (NCBI): domain Eukaryota; kingdom Viridiplantae; phylum Streptophyta; class Magnoliopsida; order Fabales; family Fabaceae; genus Acacia; species Acacia pycnantha. The sequence continues at coordinate 4,148,667 of JAMWYP010000031.1, read as the reverse complement.
TAGAGAAAAGAGCGGTTAAGCCTTCTTGTTGGATAAGGAAAACACCAACATAGATGGGACCCATGAGAGTAGGCGTTGTGGCAGTGGCGATTGCTGCTTATGGAATTAGAGGAATGAAACCAGGGTGCAAGGTGCGTGCCGGTCGAAAGCTATGAACTGCTGGATGAGTTCAAGAGGGTGATCAATGAAAGACAGAGATACCAAGACAGTGACGGGGTAATAATTCGTTGGCGAATTTGCACCAAATTGTGTTTTTTTTTTTCACTTTTTAATTGTTGATTGACAATTTTGGTCCCCACAATTATTATTTGTGTCAGACACTCTTCAGGTAATAGTTGGTTGGCAAATCTGCACCTTAACCCAGGAAATAGCATCTAGAAAAAAGTTAAGTCTTGAGGTTATTTGGAAAAAATTAATGACCAGACTACCCTAAATAAAATAAGGATATATACCCTTTCCCCTTTTAATTTCTACCTAATAGTTCCCTCACTACCATCTACTCCCTCATGGTCTCCTTCATCTTTCCAAGTTCACCCTTCACAAAATCCATATACCCCTCAAGCAAACACCAGCAACGAATAATGGTGATTCCGACAACCAATGATGACAACCTCCATCTTACAACACCACATCAGATCAACAACCTCGTTTGCGGTCGTTGCACTTACCTTCTTCACTCCCCCCCATTTCTTTGATCTCTTCTTCTATCTCTCCCTCCCTCCTCTGACTTTTTGTTGAAAACAAAAGTCAAATTTTAAAAAGAATATATTATACCAACGGGGGTTGATAAGCGGCTTGTGTCGCTTAAGTAAGGTCTCGAGTTCGAGCTTGTGAATGCAGAAAAGCTCCGCTGGGAGACTCACCCACCATAGCCAAGTGTGCAACTCGGGTCGATTCGGATTAGTCAGGGCGAAACTCTAGATACCAGATGGACAATCAAAAAAAGAGAGAATATATTATGTAGTGGCCAACCATGATATATTTGGCAATGGAGGGAGACAGAGGTGAACCATAGCATGCAGATCGGTAGAATAGAGGGTGAACCACGAATTGCAATTGAGTTTTCAGGAATTACAACTAAGCTTCTGTAGTATGCAAATGACCTTTCATGGTGTGGAAATTAGATTAGAGCGCAAATTCAAATGTCTTTCCACAAATTGCAACTGAGCTTTCGTGGTATGCAAATTAAGTTAAACATATAAGTGACATTCCATAAATTGCAAATGACCTTCCACGGATTGCAAATGACCTTCCAAGAATAACAATTGGGCTTTCAAGAATTGCAACTAAGCTTCCATGACTTCTAATTTCATCATTTTCTCTACATATATATTTTTACTAAAAAAACCACATATTAAAGGCACCTATAGTCAATTAATTTTTCAACTAGGGACTTTAGCCAAATTTCCCTTATTTTTTTGTATATTATTATTGTCTCTTAAGTATTAAGTGAAGGCTCTAATTTTTCATAATGTATGTATATAACGCACCTACATTACATGGTTTGATGAACACTAAGAACTTATCATGGCAACGTCCATATTTAATTTAAATAGTTCATCTTTTTTTACTTTTATTTTTTTATGAGAAACTATTTTAAAGTGTACAAAATTTAAAGTAAAAATATAATATCTTAATTATCAGTTTTCTTAAAAAAAATATTTTTATTTAAATTTTTTTAAGCTGAATCATTAAAACATTACTTGAATTGCGCATATTTCACCACAACAGTGCTTATTAATGTGATAAGTACTGAAACTTTTAGACCTCGTATAATATGAAGTTTAAGGAACAACACATAATTTGCAAAGGGTTAAGTACCAATTTTGTCCCTGAAGTACGCGCCCAGGAGCAATTTTGCCCCTTAAGTTTTCGGCGGAGCAATGTTACCCCTAAAGTATCAAAACGGAGCAACGTTGCCCCTCCGTTACAAACCCTAACGGTCAACTAACGTTGACGGTTAGGGTTTCTAACATATGGGCAACATTCCTCCATTTTTTATACTTCAGGGGCAACATTGCTCCACCGAAACGTAGCAATGTTGCCCCTGAAGTATAAAAAACGGAGCAATGTTGCCCCTAAAGTATAAAAACGGAGAATGTTGCCTCAAGATAAAACGGAGCAATGTTGCCCTCCGTTAGAAACCCTAACGGCCAACGTTAGGTCCACTAACGTTGACCGTTAGGGTTTCTAACGGAGGGGCAACATTGCTCTGTTTTGATACTTCAGGGACAACATTGCTCCGCCTAAAACTTAAGGGGCAAAATTACTCCAGAGCGCGTACTTCAGGGGCAAAATTGGTACTTAACCCATTTGCAAATTTTGAGAAGAAAAATATTATTATTAGAGGAAACAAAAGAAGCAGAGAAGAGTACCTGCCGCTGAGAGCTGCAGTAATGACGTAGGCAACGCAAGTACCAAACCTATAGATGAGCACCACCACTCCACACCACACCTTCCCTTTCCCTCCTGCAAGTGAGTCATCATTAATTAATTAATATACATTCATGAACTCAAGTCTACTCACACTTGAGACATTCTAACAATTTCGAAGGTGGTCGTCGAATAGGACTCACCTAGATACAGCTTGACGGCATGCACGAGGGACGGGTTGCGGGCCGGGCCTTGCGGATGAGGGAAGCGGTAACAGTCGGCGAGGAGGGAGGAGACATAGGCGGTGGTGGCGGCAAAGACAAGGACGGTGAGTGGGCCCGCAATCCAACCCAGCTGAGCAATGCTCCATGCCAAAGACAACACTCCTGCTCCTATCACCCCTGTTATTATGTGGGCCACCCCACTCACCACGTTCCCTGTTTTTCATCCATCCACATTTGACACCACCTTAGTCGAGATAAAACTTATTTTATATTATAAATTATGTTAAAAAATAATTTTTTATCGCTAATTGAAAGAGGCACCTAATTCCCCCTCACTTGTCAATCTCATCCATTAAAACCCATCAATTATCTGTTTTCAATTTATTTCATTCACATACCTGTCACAAAATAAGCCAACTCAGTACAAAGAATCTATGAGAGATATGCAAATTCAGGTGAAATTACCTTTTTATCCTTAGTTTTAAATAAAATAAAAAAAATAAAATACCCTCCAACCCCGCCGCCGACCACCGGCACACACCACCGCCCGAGGCCCCCACCGCCGGCCCCCGATGGTGGCCTCCGGCGGCGGTGGTCGCCGGCGGCCAGCCTGCGGTGGTTGCCGACGGCGGGGTGGAGGGTATTTTTTTTTATTTTTTTATTTAAAACTAAGGGCAAAAGGGTAATTTCACCAAAATTTTCATATCCCTTATAGGTCCTTTGTACCTCTCAGTCTTTTTACAAATTCAGAAGACTTCTGAAGTTTTACAATTTCAAATGGTATTTATTTGAAATTTTTCCTTTTTATTTTATATACAAAGATATAAATCATTGGTCACAGTGACGACTACATATGTAAAAATGGAAGTTGATCAATTTTAATTTTGAATTATTTGAATCCATTTAGTTCCCTCTTTTGTACCTAGAAATCTCTCCACTTCTGTTAGGAAAACCGTAGCCAAAAAAATAGAAAACCTTGTAGAGATCACTCATCTTTCTGAAAATACCTAGATTAGTGAAAAAAGTGAATTTACTATTTTGAATTTTTGATTACCATCATATTAATGAATTATTAATTCATAAATCTATCGACTAATTTAATTTTTTTTACTGATTTAGCCGGTCAGTTTAGTTTTGCAAATTACATTGAATATATTAACATTCAAACAAATACTATTCACGTCCACCTATAAGTCAACACAAAGTTCCCCTCTACTCTCCACCCTTTGTTTTCTTCTTCTTCTTCTCTTTTATTTTCTGGGTTTCAATTAATGGTGGTCCATGACTGAGAAACTGATAAAACTTACGTTGAACCCAACACATCAAATTTACCTCAAAGTTTATTAGTATTAAAAGCTAGCACCTTGAGAATAATGATCAATAAGAAGATAACAAGAGCGAGCTCATCTGTGTGTTAAAAGACTGTTATTAACTGATTTGACAAAAGAGAAACCTACACACATTAATGATTAGCAGCAGTTAAGAATTACCTGTTCTAGGAGGAGGCTCTTGAATCACATTAGAAGAGGAAGACGAAGAAGCTTCGATGAAAGGTCGTTGCTCAGTCAGAGCCTCGCTGCTCATTTCTTCAGATAGATTGTTTGCTTCTCTTCGATAAATGGCGTGAATGGTTTAAGAAGGAAGACAAGGGACTACATTTGACTGTAAGATAAGCATTCCCCTAGTACCTACCTATTCACACATTTATTCTACTGAATATGAATATCTCACATATATCCCAAAAGCCCTTTTCCATTTGGAAAACCAAGGTCCATTGATATCGAATCCAATTGCAGGACCACAATCACCCACGTGTGCAGAAGAAAAAAAAAATAGTATCATTTATAAGTTTTGAACTATACAGATCATGTCAAAAGTCAATTTAGGTAGCCTCACAATCTATCTATCTCCATTAAAAAATGTGAAGGTTACTGTTAGTTTTCTGTCAAACTCAGTCGTTACCAAACCGCTCCAACTTCTCTTCTTTGTCTGAATGGCTATTACCAGTCCAATCACCCTACCAAATTAACATTAGGGATAGGGACCACCACTGTGTGTTAGACTGTAGTTTCTTGTACGACGCGATATTTTATGAACCATACATCAACAAGAAGCCTTAGGTCGAGTTAGCTATAAGGTTCATACGACGCTGTTGAACTCTATCAACAATCAAGCTTATGGAAAAATTGCTAGCTGAAAGGTCCTACTCAATAACATATTTTATGACCTATACACGAATAATTTACATTTTTTCATGTAATAATGTTTCTGGCATTTGATTTGTCTAAAAATGGCTACCACGAGTCTAAATCACTGCATTAGATTTATATCAGGAACCAGTACTGTGTGGCTCGTTTTGTACGATATGATATTTTTACAGCTTAGACATTAAATAATGTTTCCACGTGTGAAACTGGCATTGGTCTCCACTAAAATAAAAGCATGCCACTCTCAGTTTTCCAGTTTCATCCATTTGTATCAGTGAAAATTTTTTCTCGCTATTTTAGGACATTATCATGAGCAATCTACAAGCAAAAAAGAAAAAAACTAGATGCCACTATATCAGGCAGCCACAAGAAATATAGTTGGGAGAAGGTTCAAGTTTGAAAAAATCAAAACAAATTAACCTCTTACATTTACAATAGGCTAAGATAAAACATAATAACCTTTTACTACTACTTTTAGGATAGTGTCCGCGGTCTGATCTAGTAAGAAGGATCTGCATGGACAAAGAAACTAGCTGCCACTATCAGATAGCATAGAATAAGCATAAGCCCCTTGAAGTAATTAGAAGTCCCTTCCTGCAAAATTCATTATAAAGTCATCAAAAAGTGTACTCTTGTGAGTGCCATGATGGTGATCAATCAAAATAGACTTGACTCGGCAATATCCTTATAGCCTAGTGACATGAAAACTTTCATATGAATGGGAGTCACAGTTTGCTCAAAAAAAAAAAAAGTGGGAGTCATGGGTTTGATCCAATTTATCACATCAAGATCAAGTCGTTAGTGTCCGCCTCTTTAAATTCACAAAAAAAGGGTTGTCCCATTGAGTTGGTAACTGGGATGGTATACCACTCTCTCAAAAAATAGAAGGCCCTTTTAGCTCAGCCCCTGCAAGCTAAAGTAGGCTAACTCATTTTTAAATCTAATTACATTTTTTTTTGGTTCTCGGAACGATATTAATATTTTGCACAAAAGTTATATATCTCTGCATACAAACCTGCAACAAGAGGGCTACAACAATAACAGTTAGAAACAGTGTTGCTGTCTCGAAAAGTTGAAAGTTTAAGTCCAAAGGATGCCCCATTATCCACCCAATGATCACACAAAGTGGGATCTGCAAAATGACAGTGGAAATAATGAAGTAATATCTTCAGGATATAGAAAAGAAAATTGACATACCGCTCATTGGGAGGGAGACTAAGACATGAAGGTTCAAGAAATGAACAAATTATCCAAGCAAGAATAATTACAGAAAGTTGCATTTTTATACATGAGGAAGTCTTGAAAGAATAATGCAGATGAGAGCCTATCAAAGTTGCATCAACTGTTATACGAAGAAAGCAGTTCCCTTCAACTTCTTGTTTCGTTGTATTTGGGTTTAGTCCAACATTAGCACATATTTAAATACTAAGTTACAATGACAAACACAGACATAGATTCAAAAAGCTCATGTGGAGCCAAAACTTTACAAATTCAGAAAACAATACATTCTCATACAGGGTTAAGTACCTACCACAAACATAGATATCTGTGTGGATGAACCTATTGCTACTCCCAAGGAAATATCCTGTAGGTAATAGAAATCATTAATGTGAAATAATGGGATTTATTTTTCAGGAAAACAAAATAATTGATGAAAGCTTACAAGCTTATCTTTCATGGCAAAAATGACAGCACTGGCATGCTCGGCAGCATTTCCCACCAGGGGAAGCAATATTACACTGATAAAAGACACTGGCATCTTCCATGAAGTTGATGCTCCCTGTGAAACAGATAATCATATATAAAGCTTCACTTGTTTCAAAATATTCCTCTCAAGAACATTAACTCAGTATTCACTAAAACATATATTTAATTCTATTTTTGCAAATATGCTAACATGATATGATGAGAGGTTGGTACACTAGCTATCAGAAGCTAAACTCTCTGAAGAATCTGATTCAATTTCTCCAGGGACCATACAAGGGAATAAAAAAAAACGCAGATAAATCTCAGACAGATGGTAATATTTTATTTTAGACAGGACTGTGGAACTTTCATGGCATTCATGCAATATGTCAGAGAGGAAAAGATGAAAAATCAGTCACCTCTATAGCACCAACTAAATATTCTGACAGAACTGATATCAAAGCAGTCATAATTGCAAGCCAGATTACTGATTCCCATTTAGAGATATCAGGAGATTCATCGTCTTCTATGCGGTTTCCGTGATTCCCCTCCTCCTGAGTTCACATTCATGTATTACCCCACAACTTAGTGAGTCATTGATCAAAATGTTATTTTTAAGCATACACCAGAAGGCAGAAGAGCTATACACTAGGAAAGCCATCTAATAGTTTTATTAAAACTTAAAAGAGTATAAGTAGTGAACAATTGATCGATTTGCTTCTAAGCCAAAAATATCGATAACAAGCTGATCATCTTACCTGCAGTTATTCACTCATTCAACAGATAATGTTCTGAGAAAGTGAGAAGCAATTGTTGTGGCAAAATTTAAAAAAGGAAAAGAAAAGAAGACAAATCAAGAGTATCAAAAGGAACAGCATGTGCACAAACATAACAAGCTGATCATCTTACCTGCAGTTATTCACTCATTCAACAGATAATGTTCTGAGAAAGTGAGAGGCAATTGTTGTGGCAAAATTTAAAAAAGGAAAAGAAAAGAAGACAAATCAAGAGTATCAAAAGGAACAGCATGTGCACAAACCAAAAAATATGAACGAATTAAGAAATAAACAGATCAATAAGCTTGAAGTGAAAAGGCCAACCTCATTCAAAGAGAGATATAGACTTCTTTGACTATTTAACTGGAAAAATAGGTATGCAGCATAAGCCACAAGCATGATGCAGCTGCTAAATCTTGAAAGGGCCAACTCTGAACTCCCAAAATGGACCTCGGTGTGTGTGTAGTGAAGAACAGCAGGGAAAAGTAGGCCCATGACTGCCATCAATAACAATCCTGCATTCACGGTAGCAATTCCCTGCATGCTAATATGAATCAGCTCCAGTTAATTATAATAAAGGTGAAAATTAGGAAAATAAAGAAAGAGACAGAAGCTAATATGCCTACCTTGTTGAAAACCTGCTCCTTCTTATTAAAAACAATCCCACCACAAAAAAATGCACATCCAAGAACCAACAACATGTTAGACAAAATTGACCCCAGCAAAGAGAGTTGAACAACTCGTGTCATTCCTCTTTTCAACGCATATATTGAGATTATCAGTTCTGTTGCATTTCCAAAAGTGGCATTTAGAAGACCCCCAACTGCAAAATCCAATGGAACAAGTTAAGAGAACAAACTTAGTAGAAAGAAGTCAGAGAACTGCTCAGATTCCACATATGCAAAATTTGTATTTTTCCTTTTGGACATGAAGCCACACTAGTTTCAATGTGAGCAAAAATATTCCCTATTGTTAACAGAACACCAACCCTCTGCAATTTTTCTCTATAAGTCACAATAGCCTGAATTCAATGCAGCACAAGCCACCAGAAGGCCTAGTTAAATGGTTATGAAAATTTTGAATAAGTGGAGATTTTATAAACTTAAAGAAACTTTTAGTATAATTAGCTGAAGCTAAAGGAGTCCAAAAGCAGGTTTCAAAAATATCTATGAAGTGAAAAGAATCTATAAATATATAAAGTTATTTTCACAGTTTTTTCCACTGTTCTACCCTCTCCCTCCCTCTCTATTCTCTTCCTTTTTTTTTTGTTGAAACCCACGGAATTGCTAATAAGGGCCTACTAAATTATAGACTAAAGTAAACAACTGGAATCCATGAGTTCTTTTCTTTCTTTCACCAACAATCCATAAGTTCAAATAAGACAACCAAGACCTAGTGCAGCACATTCAAATCATATATTTCATACAACAACTCAAAAGAGATTATTATTTTTTTTTAAAAGGACAAATCTAGTACAATGCTAAAATTTACCAGTGTCTCCAGAGTAAAACGCCAGCTGCCTATATAACACCAAGAGAATAATAACATTAGAAACCTTCAAAAAACGAGATAGATAAAACAAACTTTGAAAGACAACAGAAATATTACTCTGTAGCATAACCTAGCCGTTCAGCCAAAGGCATTATACCCAACAAACTCAAAGTGAAGACCCAACCCTGCAACCCATCTTTACATTTCAACATAAGACATCCAAAGAAAACTTAGTGAAGATCTGTTTAAACTTGAAGCAGAACTCACGTGATGAGTAGTCAATCTCTCCACAATAATTGCCAAAGGCCCAAGAGGCATAAGCAAGTTGAGTCGATTTGAGAAAATTACAATTTTTACACTGTTGTAGACAATACTCCTTAGTGTTTTCTGATGCGTGGTGGATTCTGACTTCTGAGCAGATATTTCAGGGATATGAGGACTCTCGTTTTCGATCTCCTGAACTGGTCTTCCATTTAGAGAGTCCATCTATTACATTAGGCATCATTTTATTAACCATAATGGTGCTTCAAACCTTCATACTTACAGGACAATGAATTACCAAAAACATGGTATTTTGGCAGTTAATTGTTGGATTTGCTATTAAGATCTTTGAAATGAGAAAATATCATGAAACATTATTTCAATTGAAATTTGAATCCATCATGCATTAAAACATAATGCCTTTTTTCCCAGACATAACCACAAACATAGGGAAAATCATAGAAACAAAGTAGGAATCAGTGTGTGAATTGAAAGAAAACTTAAAAGCCGTATAATCAAGACGAGAGAAAGAACACACCTTGCACGTCTCAGACATTTCGTCTAACAGGTTGCATGCACTGCAAATCAAAGATATTTAGTGTCAAAAGACAGTGTAAGCCATTGTTGAGCACAGAAATCAAAAACCCATATTTGAAAATCGAAAAATGATATCGTAAAAATACAAGTTAGCACATGAGAGTTGGTTCTAACTTAATTAAACGAGTCTCCATTTCTAACTGTCATAAAGAAGTCGAAAGGAGATGAAAGCAACGAGCAAATTCAAGCGGGTATGGTGATGATTCCAGAAGAAGAAGATTAATACCAAGTAAATAAATGACTCACCAGTAATAAAAATCGAGTGAAGGCAATTCATGACTTCGAAGACCATTTCAGTTTCTTCTTGTGGGTTCGTTAGAGAATGAACGGGATCACTCCGAAGCAGTTTCTTCTAGTTAATACTTCTCTCTCTCGAAACTGATCAGTTGAGTCACTGACAATAAAGCTTAATAAATATTGTGGTTCATGAATTAAATTGCCTAACAGGTTACCTAATAATAAATTCATATCTCCCTAATTCAGACAACGTCAGCATTGTGTCTGTCAATAACAAAACAGGATAATTGTCCGTACATAGCAAGCAAAGATTCATTTATTCTCACACGTGGCCTCATCAGAGAACACTAGATCGCTAATATTATGGCTGTGGATATTTTTATTTTATTTTTATGCTTCTTAATACCCATCCCTAAATTATAACATACATTTCAAGGAATTTAAAGATGAGGATTAAATCTCATTCAAAACCCCAGAAGAAAACGACGAGGGTATTGAAGGGAAAGAAAGCAGTATCAATATATAATTTTGCATTACATCTAACTCAAGAAACAGAAACAGTGGTTAGGACAAAACTTAGGGCAAATTTATCATATCTATCATGTCTAAAATAATTTAATTAGCTTCATTAATCCTCCAAAAAAATATAAAATGTAGTTGAGTATAATTTTGCATTACATCTAACTCAAGAAACAGAAACAGTGGTTAGGACAAAACTTAGGGCAAATTTATCATATCTATCATGTGTATTATTATATTATATATTATTTTATATGTTAGGCAAAATAGTTTGAAGAAAAAGCATTAAATATAAACATTTTAAAGTAATTTAATTAATTTTCTTAGTATGTCCAAAAAAGTCAACTTATCTTATATTTAAGACTAAAAGTACTTCAAATTAAAGTGTCACCTGTACCATTTTTTCATGTCCATGGCTTGGAAGTTGAAATGCATCTTTCTTGCCAAAAATGACTAATAGTAAAAGTCAATTAAACAATATATGGCTTAAAATTTTCATTTACAAATAAAATTTGACTTCATCAATTAGAAATGGAATTCAGGCAGGAGAAAGAAAAGCAATTTGAATTGCATCCTTTTGTTAAAAACTGAACTAAATTAAGAACTTAATGATAAAAAGTTACGCATGTTTGTTAAAAAAATGAATAGTTAATTATTTTAATTTAAATAAAAAATAAAAAAATAGTTTTGAAGTAAACATTGATTCCTTACTTAATTTATTTAATTCAAAATAATACAGTCAACATAAAACCAAAAGCTGATCCTCTTTCCTACAAAGTTGTGTCAAGTTTTCACCATGGAGAATGAAGATACACATCAGATTGAAAATAATTCTTTCCAAAATAAAATTCCAGCGTGTTATTAACAGATTACTTGTGTGATCATAATGAACATATATGGCTTCAGAAGTACAAATACGAACCAAGAGCAAAAGCCAACATGTTTTCTACTATTACACAAATTTGGCCAACGAGCCCACAACTAAAATACAATATGTTAAGTGTCTATTATCAACGTTTATAAAAAAATTGACATGCGAAACAATTATTTATCCTTTTTGTAAAATTTTAATGGGAAGCAATTAGTGTGCTTTGACAACTTGAGGCAGAGACTTGAGAAGGGAGAGTGAGGGCTTTCGAACAGTGTGATTCAACAGTATCATAAGTGTCATAAGCGTTAAAGCTCCAGCCTGATGCGCAGTGCCCAGTGAAACAGGAACGTATGAAAGAAGCGTTGAAACTCCTAATGTAACCTACAGCCAATAGAACATAATAATAATAATAAATTATTTTATGATTCAGACAATAAGCCAGATATTCTTGAATCAGTTCAATCTACAAAAGCCATGAACTAAACTGATCATGAGGCGACTTGTAAAAACATTTAGATCCACTGAAAGATGTGTTTTACCCAACAGAAGGAATTCACACACCCACACCGACAATACTCATTTTGAATTCGCAACCTCTTGCATAAGCCAAGACTTACAGAGATATTTGGTGTTAGATGAGCCAAATGGCTCCAATGCTTCCATATCATAGGATTAGCTTAGTTTACTTATCATTCATAAAACGGTCTACCTGAGGTTTTTGGAGTCTGAAATGTGAATAATTTGGAGGAAAAGATGCTAATGACACAATTACAGTTGAGAAAACATGTAGCTCACATGAAAGAAAACTAAAAGGTCACTTTTGAGTTTGAACATTCAGCTCAACCAAGGAGGTAATATGTTAGTAGGAAGGATGCAGAATGGGCAACAGCAACCAAAGATAATTCCCAAATAACATTCAAATTGAAATAATAACCTGAAGAGCAGCCATCCCAAAAGTGCTTCCGATCAGAGATTGAACGGCAGGATGTATGTCCAGCTTTCTAGTTGACCACCATAAAGCACCTACTGAAATCAGAGTTGCGGTTGCAAGGATGCGATGATCAAGCTGTGACATTTATTTGAAACTCACGATTCAATTCCACACAGGCATAAAGCTAAGAATAAACATTGGAATGTAATGGTTTTGTTGACTTAAAAATGGTCCTACAGAATTAAAAAGAAAAAAAAATATCCTTTTTCTTTTATCTTCTTAAAGAAATTATGGAACAAAAGGTTGCATCAATTTGAAATTAAAAACTTTTGTCAGCAAACTGCACTGAGTAGTAAGGATTTATTTACCATTATGTACCCATTCCAAAATTTAATGCATCACATACTACCTCTAGTCCTTAACATAATAAGATCTACTTAATTAATATGGGTAGATTAAGGAAATTAGCTAAATTAGTTTTTTTTTTTTAAATGTGTGTTGATTTCCTTAAAATACCATCTTAATCTTAAGCCATTAACATTGAAATTACTCCTTGATGCAAACTCCCTCAACACATGTGCAATCAATAGGACAGTTTAGGAGGGAAATGATAAATATGGGGGGACAAAGTGCACTGAGGTCTTATATTTAGGATCAAATCCAATTCCTAACCAGCTCTTGTATCAAGGACCTAAGGTAATACTTCATTTTAACTGCACTTCATTTCCATCTAATTTCCTCAATTCTTACAAGCAAATAAGAAAACCATGAGGAAGTACGTGCTTCAAGTGTATGCATATGGATAATCACCTGTACAGTTGATGTATTCTCAAAGAAGTTCCGAAACAGAGGTTTCATTTCAAAAATATCATCTGGTATCCATGAATCACCCATCATTGGAAAAGTATTAAATGCATGCCCCTGGAAATCCACAAGCAAGCAGAATATTTTTTTTCTTTAATCATCAAAATTTTCAATTATAAAAGAGACAAAAGTATGAAAAACATTGAAATAATAGACAAACTAACATACAGCATCATTTCCAGCAACAAATGCACCTGAAATAGCGGTCAGACCAACAAGTAAGCCTATAGGTAGTGCAAGTCTCTTGACTTTAGCAGCCCCATGAACCCATGCTAGTGATTCAGCCGGTGGTTCAGGCATAACAACAGACAAAGCAGTCCAGAAGAGGCCACTGTAAATAGCAAATGCTGAAGTAAGATGGGCGGCAAGGCGATACGGGCTGACTCTTGGCTGAGAATATTCAGATGCCGGTTCCTACAGAAGAAGATTTGGATATAGAATATGATACAGTTAACCAATAAAACTTCAAAATCAATAGAGGAATTTGCCAACCTCTAAACCACTTTTAACCATCCACCACCCAATTAGACCCTGGCCAGCCCCAAGGGCAAAAAGAGTGGAAAGCCTGAGTCCCAATTGTAAGGTTATGTACCCCTTACGGAGGAAATATGAGAAGGGCAAAGCAAACATAACCCCCAATGCCCTTCCCCACATACGATGTGCATACTCCATCCAATATATAAATTTGAAATCTTCAATCTTCATTCCCTTGTTAAGTCTGCAACAGGTGACAAACAAAGTATCATCAGCCATCCATCAGAATTTTTTACCCCTTCTAAACCAAGCTTGACCAACTAAAACTCTGGTCAATCTGTTTCTCGGTAATCAATCAAAATTTAACACCTAAGAATTTATACTAAACATTAACTAAAAGTAAAACAAATTTCTCAATAGCCAAAGTTCCACTATGGTAAGTCCAAACAGTGCATTGTATGGACTACTCTATTCCATTAACATATTAATCTTATTGAATATTACAATATTTTGTGCCAAATTTTGATAGTCTTAGAGCAAATTTTAACAATCTTATTTCCATTACTAGTTTCAGATCATATTACTTGTTAGTCAGTCGATCATGGGAAGGGCTTATTTGCCAGTCTTTGAAATTTTTGCTTGAAGTATCTTGTCAAGCTTTCATACGTACCGCTTGTATTCAGGTGATTGCTTATATTTCTCAAACTCTTGCTTCCATTCCTCATCTGACAAAGGAGGGAGACTACCAGTCAATTTCCAATCAGTCATTGAAAGACCGGATCGTGTCAGTCTAGTAACTCCCCCAAGTACCACCATGCTAAACACCCAGGCGGCCGAGCCAAAAAGCCATATTCCGACCACTTTTTGGGCATGAGGACCCCCGGTTACTAGCAGCTTCACACCCTCTTTCTGTGCCACCTCAGTAGAAGCCACATTACAAAAGCTCCTCTTGTATGGCACATTGGGACCCTAAAAGCATCGTAACATTTTCCTTCAAACCAAATATACAAAACATCACGATAAAGAAAGCTTCATCATCCTGAAGAGTTGCAGGATCAAAATGGAAATGATACCTTTACCACTAGATTTAATTATCATACTCAAGAATATCTCATACAGTTATTTTGATCGTAATCAATAATAACTAATAGACCCCAGAGAAATCCAAAACCCCATCTTTGAGTTGTCAATACTCATATAGCTAAAAGAACAAATTTACCCAATTTATTTACAACCTGTTGAATGCAGAAACTTTAATCGCTCCAATGAAAAGAAATAAATACACCAAATGCAAAAGATAGCTAGAAATATTCATGTAGGAGTGAAAAGAAGAGAATGGAAGAGACCTTAGGCTGAGTTCGAAAAATATGTAAATATTGCCGGGCGATGGTCGGGTAAAAAAACCTTGACGAATCCTCGGCAGAACTTGAAGTTGGCCTTGTTCCTCTCAGTTTGTACGTCCCAATTACATCTTTAGTGCGCCTCAAAAGCGACCAGGCAACCCTGCTCCGAAACATCGCTCTATAGGCAGTCTGCGGCTCTGCACTGAGAGGGGCTTTACCAGGGTTTAGCGAAGATGAAGATTCGTCTATTCCTCGCTAAGACGTTGTCGTTCCGAGGGACGGTTAGATGAGTAATATTCGGCAAACAAAAAAATGACTCTGATGATCAATAAAGTTGGAACATTTATTATTTTCAGGCCTTTAAAATATAGTTTATAACTATAACTAAACTGAAAGACGTACAAGATCAATTGACCACATATTTGGCAAAAGATATGACCACATATACTATAGGAGGGATAGTTTCATTCGACAGGAAAAAGCATTGTTGATGGGTCTCCTTCCCTTGGGCAACAAGATCGTAGAGGCTTAATTCGGCCTCGCCTTCTTTTTCTCACTAGTGGAGTCTCTGGTGGTTTTTGGTTTCATTATACATTTCCCACTTTACAGACGACGGCCTCACTCTCTCTCCCCGCAAATTTAATATAAGATTTAGTTAACTAATTTAGAATGGTCGAACAAACTACATAAATAACTTTAATATAGCATAGGTTGAATAATCTCTCTAAAATAATTATGTGTAGTACTCCATCTGGTCCTTAATACAAAACATATTTAGGGAGTTGATCCCGATCCTAAATATAAGACATGATTTTCATATTTATCAATTTTTTCCTAATTTTCTCTATTGTTGTTCCATCAACAATAATTAAGGAGGAGGGGAAATGAGGGATTGAGGAAGATGACAGGATGTTTTAGAAAAGACATGCCATATTAATTAACTTAACCAACTTCCTTAATCTAATCAAATTATGTAAATATGTCTTATATTAAAGATGTGTGGAGTATTATTTATTAGATTATATATTGGTATATAAGTTATACAAATTATTTTAGAGAAAAATGATAAATATAAGACATGAAATGAGAAAAAGGGTGAAGGTGCAATTTTGTCAAGAAAATAATAGGAGGGCTTAGCATCCAAAAGTTTTTTGAAGAGTAATTTTACTTCAAAAGTATTGAAAAAAGAGCAAATTTGCTCTAACCATTATAAAAACTAACGTTGATCGTTAATATTTCTAATAATAAAGAGCAAAATTACTACATTTTAGTTACTTTTTGAATAAAATTGGTCTTCAAAAAACTTTCGTGGCGCTACTGGGTGTTACCTTTGTAGCAAAATTGCACCTTAACCTAATAAAAAATATCTTATATTTTGGATCAACATGAACTTATAAACTAACTCTTACATTTAGTATGTACAATAATCTACATAAAGCCTGGAGGTCTTATACTTAGGCATGGGCAATACAACTACATAAACCTTGCTTCAGGCTTGTTGGCAATAAAAATCTATTTTTCCTTTAATAAATGGATTGTGGATTATGAATATTAATAATATTTTATAAACTATTTTAGTTTATTTCTTTATTACCTCGTTTATTTTATTTCTTTCATTGAGTTGTTGTCAAATTTTTATATTAATAAAATTGGTAAAATTATTTATGCATGACTGCTAAAAAAAGTATGCACTTTGTAATCTTCTATCAAGAGAAACTCTTGGATTAATTCAATTTTCGACCCAGGAAAAAAAAAAGAGTATACATCGATTAAAGATGGAAATACAATAAATAATAAGCAGAAATCTTTTACTTTCGATACTATATTCATTACTTTTCTAGTCTACATAAACTCTGCAAACATCCATAATAAATCTTACACACACTAAAAAGAAAAAACTACAAGAGGTAATCCTAAGATCCTCCTGTTCATAGATCAATAGATATGTTCCATTGGTACAGTTCTTTCTCAGGCACTCTTAGTTCTATAGTGACCAACCCAGATTCAGCCTCGTATCTGAACTCCACCTCCTCTGAATCAACTGTTATCTTCTTGGGTTGAGCCGATGAATAAGCTCCAAATAGACCACACCCACGAACCTTCATGACCACATTTGCAGATCCATTGATGGATTCTTCGTACCTCAAATCCTTAATGGCTCCTCCTGAGTTGAACATTTTGATCAAACCAATTGCAGCAAACTTAACCCCATTTGTCAATTCTTTTACAGGAACCACTGTGAAAACTTCATATTCTCGTGATTTTAATGTAACTGGCATTGATGCATCTTTTGGAAGATAGACCACTTCTCCTGCAAATTGCCATAAACCAGCATGTTAGATTCACATACTTATATATATACTCCTCTGGATGTACAATTTTACACTTTCACTTTGATCTCATAGGTATAGTGCATATTAAACAGGGTAAAGTCAAAAAGTTGTGTAGAGGTATAATGTGAAGCCTAGCCATAAACATACCAGCAACATGGGAAAATATAATGGCATCTCCTGTCCATTTGTCATCGGCAACTCTGGACAAATAATCAACATCTTTAGCTCTAACAATGCCGGTGATTGTGCCGGGATTTTCGTCGTGGATGAGGTTCTTCTTCCCAACTTTGCACCACCCAGCTCCCTGGCAGTTAAACACCCCAACAACTCCAGAAAAATCATTCACATTCCATATCTTCAGAAGGCTGCAAGACCAACTTTCAATGAGTATTTTGGAATCTAAAAGCTCAATGGTCTGACAATTGTTTCATTTTGGATTGCTTTACTTACCTCTCTCCATCTCTGGCAGGATCAGAA
This sequence comes from Acacia pycnantha, assembly GCA_025563575.1. NCBI lineage: Eukaryota > Viridiplantae > Streptophyta > Magnoliopsida > Fabales > Fabaceae > Acacia > Acacia pycnantha. The sequence continues at coordinate 4,131,003 of JAMWYP010000031.1, read as the reverse complement.
AATAAGCAATCCTTGGTTGGCCTTCCTGGAAGTTTAGCCCTCAATATAGAACCATCAGGGAGTGCAAGTTTCTTTAATAGATTAAAGTCATGATGCCCTGGCTTATCACTGTAAATATGAAAAACATTCAAATGCTAAGAAACCATTCGTCTCGGTAATATATAATATAATAATGCCATATCACTCCCATCAGCAATGATCATACCTGACATAAATAGGACACCCTCCTATGGCTCGAGCCGCGCCATGATATTCAGCCATTGGATGTAGGCTCTGTCATACATCAAAGGTTCAAATTTGATTAACTCTGGAAGAGCAAGTACAAATTTAATTTTCAGGAAAAAAAAAAATGGGAATTGATCATTTTATAACTTACCTGAAACATATCCCAATCTGGCTGCATAAATTCACCCAGGAATATGGTGTTGTAAGCAACTGATGCAATGTGTATTGTGTGAGATGCTGGATCTCTTGGCCAAAAATCATCAGATGCCCTTACAACAGCAGACCGTTTTGCACTATACAGAAAACAAGTTGATACAAAGTCATCATGAATGAACCATCTCGCCAATTCAAATCATTTAATTTTTCGCATGAATGGACAATTCCACCCTTCATTTATTATTGTACAGAATTTGTTCTCATAGGGTGGTAGGTGTTAAAAAAGGGTGACTCAGTACACAAAACTCTCACCAGCAGGTGGGATCTGGGGAGAGATAGATACACTCAATCTTACCCTCACAATCGAAAAGGATAGGGGTAAAATTGTAAGTTTGTTAAATTTTAAGGCAAAGTTAATGAAACTTATGATTTTTCTTGATTTCAGTGAAATATGTTGGAAATGATTTATAAATAGAACATAAGTAAGGAAACCATCCTTACCTATAAAGCCCATCAGTGTTGTGACTCATACAGCAAATGATTCCATTATCAGGGAAATTCCTGTAGATAGATGCCTCTAACGCTTGGTGGTATTTCCTTGCAAGTTTCACCCTTCCTCCATGGCCAGCCCCTAGAGTTTCGAGGATGTTCTGTACATCAACTTTTACGCCATTGATACCGGCAGATGCCAGATATGAGTGGAGTTCATCATAGAACTGAAAAACTTTCTCAGGATTCACAAGGCCAAGCCCATTTATGGTGATTGTATCTAAAGCTTCGTCTGGTTGGTTTGATTGAACTCCAGGAGACGACGCTGGGTAGGTCATCTTTGAGTCATAGTGCTCCGTTCCGGTAACACCGGGTTTAACACCGCCCCAGTAACCAGTTATGGCATGCCACACATAAATGTACCTACAGAATCAAAGTGAATATTAGAACTGAATATTTCTCAAAGCTGGGACAAAGAGAGAGAGATGTAAAATGAAGTTATTAAAAGCATACTTTATGGCGTGGTTTTCTTTGATCTCATGGGTAATATAACCAAGTCCAAGAGCCGGGTCTTCTATCCTCTCACCCTCTTTGCCATCTTTCTGAAACTTGTGGTTCTCTTTTATGTGTGTTAAACGATTTGCAAAGCTGATGTAGAAGAAAGAAGAAAAACATATTAGAGAATACGAAATAGAATAACTGAGCCAAATATATGAAACTTTGAAGAAATAAATACTCACTTGGCTGCATTATCTGCTTTCCATTCTACGGCATTGAGGTCACTACCAACAGATTGCCATCCATCATCAATTATCACAAACTTGGCAGGAATTCCACCTTTCTCTAAGCTGTAAGAAAATCAAAATAAATAATGGTCACAATTCTGATTTGTGTGTGTGTGTGTGTTACATTGGATGGAGAGAAGTAACACCTTTGTAATCCTTGGTTCACACCCTCTGAAGTGACATTAGTATAGAAAGCATCCCATGTACACCAACCAAACCAGTTCAACATGTCAGGCAGCTGAATGCAAGAAAATTGAGTATTTATTAGTTAAAGATGTATTTTACTCTTAGATCATAAGATCCTCTGAGGAAACTCTACATGAGGAAGCAAAATATACTCTACCTTCTTCCTCTCACGATGAGAAAATGTCTGCAAGTGTTTCTCCACAGTCCTAAAGACATTCGAAAATAAATCAAATCACGACCAGAGCAAATAGCATGTTTAACCCCCAAAAGAACATTGCCTATACGATAGTGCATGTGAAGAGTTGTTACTTACTTGACAGAATTTGTGATGACTTGGTATGGGTCTGATCCAGTGCCAATAAATACCAGATTGGTTCCATCAAATCCTTCAACAGCAGGACATCCTACAATCAAACAAGTCCTAATTTCACTACTTTTGAAAAACTAATAAAATTATTTCTACAATTAAGTTTTATTTCAATCCCTATTTACATGGGTCCCACGTACCCAGTGGTGGAATCAATTGCTGACCAGCTGACCTTCTAAAATTTGTTAATATATATGTATTTATTATATAATATTTTATTTTAGTCAATAATTTGGCTCCAACTAATCTCTTATCTTCTCTATGAGGAAAATGTTTGGTTCATTACTTATTGAATTGTGAGAGGAAAGTAAAATTCTTGTTTGAGATACCTACTCAAAAGGTTAAAATCATCTTATATCTTGTTTTGATTTATAATTGTCGCTTATTATTAATTTGTATTTTTAATGTCATGTGATACTATTTAATAAATAATTCAATACGTTCTAAAAATATTTTCTGGTTCCACCACTTCATGGTCTGCACGTACCACTTTCAACACAGATCTCTAGCTCGTTCTGTTCATTGCCTTGAAGAACAGCCCTGAAGTCTCCTTCAAGAAGAGGTAAGAAAACTGCATATACAGCAGAATGGTCTTCTCCTGCATCAATATCAGAAGCGTTGTGTACTTCCACAAGCAAGAACTGTGTCTCAAAGGGAATGTCTCGCCCACAAGTACCCATCCTCTGTGTCATCCACCACATTTTGAACCGGAAAAGACACATAAAACGCAGCCCCCTGAAACCATCATCATCATTATCATTAAACCCATTAAATAATAAAATCCCTGTAACAAGTTACTATAATTAACTTGAAAACAGAACATGCATATTGGTAGTAAGACCAAAATTCAACTTTAAACAATTGTTAACGAAAAACTAGTAAAAGATTTCTCCCCCACACCCACCTTGTCTATATGTTAGAGTAAATAGTTAATTAATATTCTGTAAATGTCTATTGTAGATATGGTAGTTGTCATATGCCACATGTATGGCCATGATTCTTTTGTAACCCTAATTTACTCTATATAAAGGATAAGAGCCAGAGGAGATATTTACTCTTGGCTATTCATTTTGTCACTTTCTATCTTGGTACCAGAGCCAGTCCTTTTCCTTCTTGTGCTGTCTTTTTCGTTTTTCTTTATTACGATGGCCTCGTCTTCTGCGTTTGACTCGTCTTCATCGTCTACAGCCACTGCGTCTCTCTCGGCGCCATCTGCCCCTAAAACCTATGCTCTATTTCAGTCTTCCAGCCAAACGTGTTCGATCAAGCTGGATCGGAACAACTATTTGGTGTGGGCATCCGTCGTTTTGCCCCTTATTGAGGGTAATCGACTCCAGGCACATCTTGATCCGTTGGCTCCTGTTCCACCGATGACCACCGTGCTTCCCAACTCGACTACCTCTGTTTCAAATCCAGCTTTTGAAGACTGGTTTTCAGTCGATCGTATGCTCATCGGCTGGCTTCGCAACACCATGTCCCAGGATGTTGCTACTCAGCTCTTGCACTGCCGCACCTCCTATGAACTTTGGGCTGAGGCACGCGCTCTTACATCGGCTTTCTCCAAGTCTAGGCTCATGATTTATCAGTCAGAGCTTCACAACACCAGGAAGCAGGGCTTAACGATGTCTGAATATCTTTCCCGTATGAAGGCTGTCTCGGATCATCTTGCTTTGGCCGGTGCTCCAATTTCTGCAGATGTTCTTATTCTTCATACTCTAAATGGTTTGGATGGGGATTATAATCCCATTGTCGTCAAGCTCATCGACCAGGTAGGACTGACCTGGGTTGATGCTCAATCTGCTCTTCTTGCTTTTGAATCTCGTCTGGAACAGTTGAATCAGTTCTCTTCTCTTTCGATTCAACCATCTGTCCATTTCGCTGCTAAGGAGTCTGACCCTGCTAATTCCTCAGCTGACCATCGTCCTCCTAATCGTGGGTCTTGGAGGGGTGGCAGAGGTGGTCGTGGCCGGTCTCGTGGAGGAGGTGGTCGTTCAAATGGCAGCAATAGACCTTTTTGTGATTTGTGTGAAAAATCAGGTCATCGTGTCTCCAATTGCTACAAACGCTTTGACAGAACTTTTCGTCCACCTTCTCACTCTAATCCTCAAGCTTATTTCGTTGAGTCTGATGTTGCTTGATCTGATTGGTATATGGATAGTGGGCAAATCATCATGTTCTGACCCACTCATCTCAGCTAGATAATGTGGCTCCTGTTGGTAAGACTAATTCTCGTTTATTTACTTGTACTGGGTCCACTGCTCAAATTCGTGGGGTTGGGACTGCCTCTATTCCCTGTTCTGCTTCTAACCTTCAACTTAATGATGTCCTAGTTGTTCCTCATGTTGCTAAGAATCTGTTGAGTGTGAATAAGTTAGTCTCAGATAATTGTGTTGCAGTAATCTTTACTAATGAGGGTTGTGTTGTGAAGGACAAGGAAACAGGGGCTCTTCTGATGAAAAGCACCCCAAGACAAGGACTATATCCCATGAGCAAAGCTGATTCCAGGGCTGAAGCACATCTGGCTGAAACATCAAATATCTCCACCTCTTTTGCAAAGTTTTTAAGTTGGCATTACAAGCTTGGTCATCCAAGCAATAAAATTTTGCAGCAAGTTTTGAATGATTGTAATGTCAAAATTCGCATTAGTGATTTTATTTGTGAAGCTTGTCAGTATGGTAAATCAAGGAAATTACCTTTTTCCCACTCATTGTCTGATGCTGATTCACCTTTTGATTTAGTTCACACTGATATATGGGGTCCTTCGCCCACACAATCTGTTCATGGCCATCGTTATTATATTCATTTTATTGATGATTTCAGTCGATATACCTGGTTGTATCCTCTTAAGCATAAAGGGGAAACAATTATAGCCTTTAAGCATTTTCAAAACATGGTTGAGACTCAATTTCAGACAAAGATTAAGTCTATTCAGTGTGACAATGGTACAGAGTATAAGCCTATTATTCCCATTCTTTGCAATTCTGGTATTATTATGAGATTTACATGTCCCTATACCTCCTCTCAAAATGGTCGAGCAGAACGGAAACATCGCCATATAGTGGAAATGGGACTTACACTTTTAGCTCAAGCCAAAATTCCGCGTATTTATTGGACTGAAGCTTTTCAAACAGCCGTCTATTTAATTAATCGTCTTCCAACACCTACTTTACAAGGAAAGTCTCCTCGGCTGTTTACACAAAAGGAACCTGATTATCAATCTTTGAAACCTTTTGGTTGCACTTGCTATCCTTGTTTGAAGCCTTACAACTCTCATAAGTTGGAATATCATAGTAAAAGATGTGTCTATCTTGGCCCAGCTCCAAATCAGAAGGGTTTTAGATGTCTAAGCCCAAGTGGTCGTATCTACATTTCCAGACATGTAATTTTTGATCCACTAATATTTCCTTTTCATACAGGTTCTATAAACAAAGCAAGCCCACATGAAGAGGCATTTGATATTGCTCCAACCGATAGCCCAGCAAGCCTACATGAAGAGGCATTTGACATTGCTCCAATCAATAGCTCAATTCGGCCCACTCCACCTCCCCTCATAAATGCTCCAATCAATAGCCCAATTCGGACTCCACCTCCCCTCATAGAGCACTCACCGGTTCACACACCCTCCTCTCAGGTTCGTCATTCCTCTCGGCCCACAACACTACAATCATCTCAACCCCACAAAATACTTCTTCATCCATCAATTCGGTTTCTCAGCCCACACAATCACCATCCTCACCAATATTCGCACAATCACCTTCACCAGTTCTGCCCTCCACCACGTCTTCCCCTCTCTCCTCTCCAAATTCTTCTTCTTCACCACTATTTCAACCTCCACATCGTCTTTCTCCAGATAATACTCATCCTATGCTTACTCGAGCCAAAACTGGTATTGTCAAACCCAGATATCCTTTTGTTGGTCTGTGTGCTACCGAAACCCCTCACCTTCTCTCTCTAGCAGCTGAACCACCCACCCTTGCCGATGCTTTTGCCTCTTCACACTGGCTCAATGCCATGTCCACTGAATATGAAGCTTTGTGTCGTAATAATACTTGGGTACTAGTGCCTTATACAGGTCAGAAACTTGTGGATTGCAAATGGGTCTTCAAAACTAAGTTCAAAGCTGATGGTTCTATACTGAAACACAAAGCCAGATTAGTTGCTAAAGGTTTCCAACAATCAGCTGGTATTGACTATGGTGAGACTTTTAGTCCAGTTGTGAAACCAACAACCATCCGACTCATGCTTACAGTAGCCATCACTTACCAATGGGAGATACGTCAATTAGATGTCAACAATGCTTTCTTGAATGGTTATCTAAAGGAAGAAGTGTTTATGAATCAACCACCGGGTTTCAAAGACTCTGCAAAACCGAATTCTATTTGCAAATTGGTCAAAGCTATTTATGGGCTTAAACAAGCTCCACGAGCTTGGTTTGAAAGGCTTCGACATGTGTTGATCAGTTGGGGATTTCAAAATGCTTGCAGTGATATCTCTCTATTCTTTCTCAGAACTGAAAGACTTATGGTATTTATTCTCATATATGTTGATGACATTCTTATTACAGGAAACAACTCTGTTTTTGTTCAAAAGTTTATTGTCAAACTGAACAAAGTATTTTCTCTCAAGGATTTAGGTCCCATTTACTACTTTCTGGGATTAGAAATTCATCGAGATCGCTATGGTTTTTATGTCAATCAAACCAAATACATCTTAGATTTGTTGAAGAAATTTAACATGTATGATTGTGCTCCTGTCCCAACACCCATGGTCATTTGTGGATATTTTTCTTCTGAGGATGGGAAACTGATGACAAATCCATCCTTATATAGGAGAGCTATTGGGTCCCTCCAATATCTAACAACCTCTAGACCGGATATAGCATTTTCTGTGAATAAGCTTAGTCAATTTCTTGCTAAACCGACTGAAGTGCATTTTCAAGCAGTAAAAAGGATTCTCAGATATCTGAAAGGTACTTTTCATTTCGGTTTGCACATCAAACCAGTAAGGTCGTTTCGTTTAATGGCCTTTACAGATGCTGATTGGGCTACTGATATTGATGATAGAAAGTCTATGGGTGGTTTTTGTGCATACTTAGGGGGTACACTTGTCTCTTGGTGTTCCAAGAAACAAAAAGTTGTCTCCAGGTCAAGTTCAGAATCTGAGTATCGATCTTTGTCTGATGGCGCGTCTGAGCTTAAATGGCTATACTCTTTAATCACAGAAATTGGTTTCTACACTCAGCAACCATCAATAATATGGTGTGATAATTTAAGTGCTCGAGCTCTTGCATCAAATCCTGTCCATCATGCTAGGAGTAAACACATTGAGATTGATGTTCATTTTATCAGGGATCAAGTTTTATCTGGATCTATTGATGTCAAATATGTGCCTTCGTCTCGTCAAATAGCTGATTGTTTTACTAAAGCTTTATCTTATCCTCAGTTTACTTACTTTAGGAACAAACTTGGTGTGTGTGCCACACCCTCTCGTTTGAGGGGGATGTTAGAGTAAATAGTTAATTAATATTCTGTAAATGTCTATTGTAGATATGGTAGTTGTCATATGCCACATGTATGGCCATGATTCTTTTGTAACCCTAATTTACTCTATATAAAGGATAAGAGCCAGAGGAGATATTTACTCTTGGCTATTCATTTTGTCACTTTCTATCTCTATATATATAGACACAAATATATAATTTTGAACCAAAAGAAAAGACTCAGACTACTACAGCTATTTAAAATCTCAATATAAGACTTATAAAGGTCAACCTAAATTGGTAAGGGAGTTAACTCATAATTATAAGGTTGTGAGTTCAAATCTCATTAAGAACTTTATTGATGGATGATCTGTAAGTACTTCTATAACCCCGAGGCATATCTTAATCCTGATAAGCTCCAAAACCTACTCACCAAAACTTCTTATTAAAAAAAAATCTTAATATACGTGTTATATGAATTATATATTAATATATGATATAAAATTATATATTAAAAAAAGTAAAGTACCGCGCATCAGCGCGGCAATAATCTAGTTATATATTCGACAGTATTGTTCAAATCATTTGATCATAATTACCCCATATGCCGATTCCCGACTAATATTATTTTAGTAGTTTCATAATTTCATTTTGACAAGTATTATCGATGTTAAATGTAAGAACTAGTTACTCTTTCTTTTAGATAAATTAAAAAAAAAATATTTAATTATATTATTTATTATGTATGATTAAATTATATATTAGTTTATAAAAAAACAATAAATATAAATAGGATTTAATTAGCTCCAATAATCTCCCACAAATGTCAATCGTCGTCTTATATTTATGGACGGAATAGTGCTATGCAATGCCCAGCTTAATGCTTTAATATCCTTATGGTTCGCCTATAGTTGGATAAAAAAAAATGGTCTATTAATGAAAAACTCTCGTTCAATCTTCCCATCATCGTATCATAACAAAAAAATTAAAACAGCGATTGGAAAAGAAGAAAGAACATACTCTAGTTTTCCGATAGGGAAGACTTTCCGGCTGCCCTTCTGATCACATTCGACGCCAAGGAATGCGCCGTTGAGGAGAGCGCCGCCTGAAGCCGGAGTGACGACGACATTGTGACGAACGTCGCTTAATACCTTCTTCCCCAACACCGTCAAGTTGCCGTCGGCAACAGAAACACCTGCTCCCACCGTCATTTCCTCTTTCTTTCTTCTCTTCCTCGATCCTTAACTCTGAAACTCCCCAAAATTGACGCCGAGTCGGCTCAAAGCAAGTTTAATGGCAGAAAAAGAAGCACAAATTACTCACAATCCAACTAATTATGCTTGCTCTTTGGAGAATGAAGAACGATTACGAATGCAGATATGAGCAGAGACAATTGGGTGGGTAGGTATTTATAGGAAGCAAATTGCTGTATAATTACCACGCGAGGCAGAGACGCGCCGGATTTGCAATTTGCTTTGCAACATGACTAAGAATGCAATATAATAATGTGATTATAATTTCTCCGTCACAAAAATTTAATAAAATAATAGTGATAACAGTTATTATAATTGTCTCTTTCTGAGTCCTAGATTTTACTTTAATGTGAATCTTAGTTTTTTTTTTTTTGTAATATGTATGTAAATAATATATGAGTATGTGGCAAGATTTGTAAATCATAAATTGTGAGTGTATCAAAAAAATCAATGAATGGTGAAATTTCTTATAAATTTGTGTCCTGATATATGTGTGTGCAATGAATCTAATTATCTAAAACAATAAGTGATAATAATGACGTCATGTAATTTTACTTCCATCAATTTTTTAAAAATGTTGATTTATTCTTTTACATTCTATTAATTGGTTTTCTAGTTTAGTTTGATTTCAAATTCAAATTAGTACTCCATTCAATAGGTTTCGTTCCATAATTTAGGGGAAAAAATTAATGAACATAAGCCGATAAAACGTTTATTAATATTTTAATCACAAATGGGATTGAGTCACCTGGCACAATGTGGGCCAAATAAACCTGGTACAAGTCACGGCAGGTCTTTTCGTGCTTATAATCTGGTAATCGTTCTGATTTTTATTTTAAAGCACCAACTAATTATTCTCATAAATCAATAAAAACAATTAAAGTCAATAAAGTTGTCCTATAATTTAAGTAATTTTCAATATTACCCCTACTATTACACTAAACTTTAATATTATATTAATTATTACTCTTACCTGCTACCTTCATTAATTATGAGAATAAATTGAAAAAAAAAATAATTAATAGTTTTTAGGAACAAACAATCGTCTTATAAAAAAACTATATAAACTTATTAGTTAGTGTTTTATTATATAGGAACCACTTCAACAGTTTTGAATGCATCACATGGCGCCAACCAAGCAGTACTTTCTGGCAAACAAAATCTCGTTTTTCGAAACCAATCAGGGAACGTAACTCCTTGAGTGATTGAAGGTGGCCCCCACAGGATCAGGACTTCTGGAGGACTTAGTGATTTCGCGGGCCCACCTCCTGTTTGATCGCAAAAGAATCATTGCGAGGGACAGATCAACACCGTTGGTTCACGGAAAGCATGTGTGATTGAGGAGGTGCTGGATAGGATAATGGAGGCGACGACGCAGCACATAATTGTTGGCCTGGGAAATATCTAGGTCGTGAATTGGATCTACGTGGCGATGATGACGCAGCACGTAGACAAATGGTGGGGGACAGCAACACAAATATCCCAATATCCCAATAATCCGGTGAGGCAAAGTGCACGTGATTGTTTCGTGCATCAGCATTATTTTATATGAATGGCGTTGAAGATTTTTCTTTAAAAAAAGGAGGAGAAAGTAACGTCAAGATAGGAAAGAGGTACGTGGAAATGACGTGGAGGCTAAGATACGCGAGTCAGGTACACGTGGATAGAAACGAGGGGCCAGCCCAGATATTCACTGGATATAACCTGGCATTTTATCGTTTTAATCGTTCAAATTACAATAAAATTAAACAATGATATTTATTTAGTATATGACGTACTTGGCTTGATACATTCAAGTCTTATTGCCCCAAGCAATGTATGTTCATGTGTTGCTTGGCTCTGTGGTTCTCATATTAAGCAGAAAACCAAGGAATGATGATGTGTAATTAATATGATATTAATTAATTATTATTATTATTATTCAGCAATGATTGAAACGCAATTATTGGACTCAAAGGCCATAATAACCACATATAGTGATTAAATAATAATCATTTGTATGCACATTAATAAAGTTGATATGATTGCATGAGAGGTTGAGGATGATATATAGGCAAGAGTCGGTATCAAAGTCTAATAAATCATCATCAATAAAAATGAAAATTATTGAAAAAATGTGCATGCGCATGAATGTGAGGGTGATCACAGGAGATTAGCATATACTCTCTCCGATTCTGATTATAGGAATACTTTTATAGTATAATTTATATTACAAAAGTGTTCATATAATTAGAATCGGAGGGAATATAGTTTAAAGATAAACATATATTTTTTTAACCTTTTTGTCAAACTTTACTTTATTCGTCGTGCCACCACTTTTCCTCCTTTTTTTTCACATACTACTCCCTCTAACCTTTTTGTCTCTCTCATTTATTAATCTTTTCTTAAACTATCTTTGTGTGTGTACTGAACTATATTACCTCAAATTCTAATTATAAGACCTAGTTGATTTTCTTTAAAGAGATTAAGAAAGCTAACTAAATTACTTAACACTATTACAAAAAAGGGTTACTACTTCCCTAAAAAACGTCCTTATTTTTTAAAAGAAAGTTAAAAGTAAAGGTAGTGGCATTCTTGTAATTATATAGTTGAATTCTAAGCATGTGGCGTCCTAAAACAATGTTTAGGACGCTTATATAAAGATAAGGCGTCCTTAAAAAAATTTCAGAACGCCTAAAATTAAATTTTTAGCGTAAAAAATTTTCACCATGGCACTATTTCGCGAATTTTTTTGGCGCCAATTAATTTTTTTAGGGTTTTTTTTTTTTTGCGTCCTGAACAGAGGATCAGGACGCCTAAATTAATTTATTAGCATCCTGATTTTATATCAGGACGCCTAAATTAAATTATTGGCGTCCTGATATAATTTCAGGACGCATTTATTAACTTTTAGGCGTCCTGATATATTATCAAGACGCCTTAATTAGTTTTAAGGCGTCCTGAAAGTATATCAGGACGCCTTAATTTCTTTTTTCGCGTCCTTAATCATATATCAGGTCGCCTAAATTGCCGAATAAACCATATAACCCCATCTTTTCGCTTACTCGGCCACACTCTTAATCTATTATTTTATCTGCACTTCATCTTGGTCGAAATCCATTCACGACGTAAGCCCTAATCGCTACTCTCCCCTAATCGCGATTCGTCTCCCCCTAAGTCGTCGATCTCCTCCTGCGGTGTCCGTCTTCCCTCTTCGCGCGGTGTCCGTCGCTCCGTTGTCTCGTCCCTCTCTTGCTCTCCGTCGATCTCCTCTCCTTCTTCCCTCTTCGCTTCCCTCTCGCCGTCGGCTCTAGCGGTATGCAATCAAAACCTTAGTACTTTTGCTTAGCTTGTTGCCATTCTTGGCTTGAATAGGCTTTTATATATCAAGGGTTTTCTTTTAGCACTTGGTTTCTATATTGCTGCGTACTGGTTTACTGGGGTTAATTATTGGCTAATTGTTATAATTGTTTTGCCACTTGGTTTCTATATTCTTTGTTGGTTTTTGAGTTTCTTGGGGTTAATACTTCATTCTTGTTCTTTCTTGTCTTGTGTATGTGCCGACCTTGGGGCAGAAACCGAGGAGCATTTGGTCTTAAATAATAGTTAGAAAACATGCAAGAATATCCCTCTAAGGTTGTCTTTATTGTTGTTGTCTTTAGGTTGAATTGAGCAAATAAATTTCAAGCGTCGAAATTTCCTTAGTTAGTAAGTTTTGTTGAATTATGTTGAAATGGTTTGTTGTTAAAATTTTGAGATGTCTTACTGTTAAGGGGAAATGCTGCCGATTTTTTTTTACAAGATTGAGAATATGAATCATGGCATTCTTGAAGTTGTTATGAACTTTACTGTTGTTGAAAATGTCTTAGGTGATAATAAAATGGGTCATAGTTGGATGAATGCTTTGAGAACTAGTGAAGAATATGAGAATGGGGTGGAAGAGTTTATTGAATTTGCTAGAAGGAATGTGGCTACAAAAAATGGGATGTATCAATGGCTTATTATGGAGTTATTGAAGAAATATGGGAGATGAGCTACAACAAGTTCAAAGTTGCTTTATTGAAATGTAAGTGGGTTAGCAATAATGATGTTGTCATAGATCCTAAATTTGGATTTGTCTCATTTAACCTTCAACGACTTGGTCATAGAGATGAGTCATTTATTCTAGCAAGCCAAAGCGAAGTAGCAAATTGCTACGGATTGAAAATTCAGTAGCAAATTGCTACGGAATTACAATCCGTAGCAATTTGCTACGGATTGCATTCCGTAGCAATTTGCTACGGAATGCAATCCGTAGCAATTTGCTACGGATTATCAATCCGTAGCAATTTGCTACGGATTGATAATCGTAGCAATTTGCTACGGATTGATAATCAGAGCAAATTGCTACGGATTATCAATCAGTAGCAATTTGCTACGGATTGCATTCGTAGCAATTTGCTACTGGATAAAATTCCGTAGCAATTTGCTACGGATTTTTTTCCGTAGCAAAATTATTAATTTTTTTTTTTAAATTTTTTGAATCTTTTTAAATTTAAATTTTTTTAATTGTTTTTCTTGAAAATTGAATGCAAAAGTATCATGAATATAATAAAAGAGTTTAAACAGAGAAAACAAAATATATATAATAATGTTGTAAGGAACAAATACTAAAAAGTAGTCTAAACATCAAAGCATTGTGATCATCATCATCATCACCCGCATGGTCATCATCACTGTGAGCCGACCTCGAACCCTTTTGTGTCATTAGAGACAGGAGTTGATTCTCAGATCTGTCTCATCATCTCCGCTTGCATCCGATCCATTCGCCGCCGCATACTCTCCCGTTCTCGTTGCATCGCAAGCGCCATCCCTCTCCGTTCTCGATTCATTGCCTCGCTCCATCCTCTCCCGCCTCTGAAGCATCTCCCCGCCTCATGATGTCCTGTTCTTGACTCATCTGTGTTGCTTGTTTGCTCCACCAACGCTTTCATCTTCTTCACTCATCTGCAAATACATCATGAAGTACATTTATTATTTGTACTTCATTTGAATAGACAAGAGAATGGAAATTATCAATATGAAATGTATTACGTGTACCGGAGAAACACCTTCACCGCCGGATGAGGAGCGCTTTGATTGTTTCAAATCGGCAGCAGAGGCACCGTATCCAAAGACTCTCCCTTTCTTGTTAAATCCGCCGCGCCTCAAAAATGTACTCTCATTGTCTGGACCGAGAGGATGCGGGTCGACCCAAGCCGCGACCCTCTCCCGCGACGCCTTACGAAAGGTTTCCTACAAGCACAAAAATACATAGCTTATTAGACATGTAAAATAAAATAAATATGGTGGTGCATAAAACAAGTAATAAAGGCAATAAATGTCTAACCGCTACTTGCAGCGCCTTTTGGTTAATCCATTGTCTCTCACTCCCTTGGCATGTCGGGAATGGGTCCGCTCAAAGGTAGCCCACTCAATTGATCCTTCAGGGACTTCCCCAGACTCTACCTGCCAACGCGGATGAGAACCTTAATTAATTACTTCAAAGTATAAAATATCAAATACCTAAATAGAAAATAGAGTGTACTTACAATTTTCCGTCGATGCTCACTAATAGGAATGCGGCACAAAGATATGACTCGGTCCTTCCATTTTGGCTCTGTTTTGCTTATTTTTCGTGCTCATGTTTTGAAACTTTTCATTTGTGGCCCAATTCTGCAATAATTCGTCTACAGGTGTCCTGGGGAATCCACTCTTTCTTGCCTCTTTTATTTCTCAAGCCGTAAAGCTTTTGACGCAAAATCGGCCTCCATTATGATTATAATTTGCTTTCGGTTACGCACGATGTTCAGTAACGTCATATGTCGGCGCTGAAAATCAATAACGAACCATTAGTGCTCCAAATTTTTAAAGTACTTAATTAAATAACCATAAAACAAAAAACTTACCAAGAACTCATCGAACCAAGCATCTCGAGTAGTGCTAGGAATTTCTGTCCACTTGGCCCAAGGATGGTTGTAATTGCGGAATAATTGGGCCGAGATGAAGTCCCTTACCTCATTATGAGGCTCAAATCTGATGAGAGATGACATCATGCAAATATTACCATACAAACCATTTACATAGAGAAAATTGTAACATTACGGTAACTTGGCATGACTTACCCGACGCCGTCGGGACGGATCCAAAGCTTCCGTGTCGAAGGATCGAGGCGACGCAAGTGTTTTATGTTACAGGCCCTGCTGATAAAAAAATGTCTATTGTGCTTCAAAGTAAAAAATAGAAGTATGGTGAAGAATGCCTGAACCTTGACGATACACTCCATTTCTCAACAAATCCACCTATAACACGTGAAGTAGAATTGGTAGATGATGATGAATATGCTGCAAGAAAGGATCATTGTGAAGGAGTATGGGAAACCATATGAAGATTGCACACTTAAGTACGTGATCGCTCCATGATTCTCAAATTATGATATTTTTGTAGATTGCACACTTGAGTTTTTAATTATTTCATTCACTTCATCAGTTTATCTTATGGCTTGTTTTCCAATTTACGGTTTTTTTGATAATGTTGCTCCGTTCTCGGATAAAGAAGTTGTTACAGTTCGAGACGTTTTGGCTAGACATCTTTATGTGAATTTGACATTGTTGTTGGCCGGTAGTGCACTAGTTCAAATGTTTAGTGCGAATTTGACATTGTGTTCATCCTAATGTATTTCATTTTGACATTATATTGTTGTTGATGGTCATCATGTATTTCAAATATATAGTAGTGCACTAGTTTATATATGTTTCATTGTTAAATCAGCCTGATATGTTAATGAAGGAATGTTGTTTTTAAACTGTGGCTACCAAGTGGATTGTAAATATTGTATTAACTTTTGCAGACAATTTGAGAATTATATAAATATAAAGTAGTCATTTTAAAAATAAAAACTCAAACAAGATGTCCTGAAATTAAACTGAGGATGCCAAAAAATAACTTAATAAATCCTTAAAGTAAACAGAGGACGTCTCATATGATAGTTTAACAAATAAAAAAAATTACAAAAGGCGTCCTGAAAAGAAATTAAGGACGCCTCATATGACGATCCATCACTGCTCATATGAGGCGTCCTGAATTTATCTCAGGACGCCTCATATGAGGCGACCTGAATTTATTTCAAGACGCCTCATATGAGACGTCATGAATCTAATTCAAGTCGCCTAATATTAGGCGTCCTGAAATAAATTCAGGACGCCAAACTTCAGCAAAATGACTACCCAGCTCGAGACGTCCTTCTGAAAAAGGACGTTAATTGGGTATTATTTAGGTCGTTTTTTCGTTTTTTTGTAGTAGTGTAATCATTTCATATGTTGTGTATTCTTAGATTATATATTAGTTTATTTGTTAAACTAATTAGTTTTAATAAAAAAAAATTAAAAAATAACTCTAAAGTAATTTTATTAGCTTCCTTAATCTCTCCAAAAAAGTCAATTAGACCTTATAATTAGGACCGGAGGGAGTACTAAATTTGCCTTTTATCTATCAGTGATCAAATTGAGGGGTATTTCACAGAAAGCACAAAAAATAATCAACTTGACTACTTTTCTTTAATACTCCCTCTGGTCCTTTTAATTTATAAGAGCTCAAAATTTAAATTTGTTGATCCTTTTTATAAGAGTTTGACAAATGTTATCTCAATATTTAATAAGTTTTTTTTTTCATTTGTGCCCTTTATTAATTATATATATTGCATTAATTAAAAAGGTTGGTGATACTTCTTTACTCTATTTCTTTGTCTTAGTTGCCCCTTATAAATTAGTACATGGTTGGGAAAAAAATTAGTTCAAGGCATACTTATTACTTCTGACTAATTTTAACCATTTTCTTAAACAACCTATTTCGGAGATCGGTCTCTTAATAAATAGGACCTGAGGGAGTAGTGTCTTCCATAAAAAAAGGGGAAATAGTAAGTTAATTTGATACTACCTCCGGTCCTAATTATAAGACCTAGTTAACTTTTTTTAGAAAGATTAAGAAAGCTAAATAAGTTACTTAATCATTTCATATGTTGTGTATCCTTAGATTATATTTTAGTTTATTAGTCAAACTACTTAGTTTAAAGGAAAAGATAAAAATACTCTAAAATAATTTAATTAGCTTCCTTAATCTTTCTGAAAAAGTCAATTAGGTCTTATAATTAGGACCGGAGGGAGTAGTAATTTTCAGGGGGTAGTGATAGGGAAATGAATATGTGGACATCACATGCAATTATTTGATTTGTAATACTTCTCTGACCCTTAATATAAGACATATTTATCATATTTAAATAGGGATGGAAATAGGTCAGGCCAGGCTAAGCTTTGGCTAAATAGGTCTGGGCCTGTAGTGGTGGTAGAAGGCCTGAGCCTGAACACAGACCTTTTTTTAGGCTCAAGCCTGAGCCTTCATAAGGCCTGATCGAGCCTGAAGCCTTTTTAAAGGCCTACTTACAATGTAGGCCTTTAAAAATGCCTCATATTGTAGGCCTTGGAGGCCATAAAAGGCTTTTGTACACTTTGAGCCTATCAAAACTATATAAATATAAGCTTTTAGTAGAATATAAGAATGAAAAATAATAAATATTATATTATTTATATGATATTTATTTAATATGTAAATAGGCCAGGCCTGAAGGCTTACAGGCCAGGCCTTAATAAAATAAGTCTGGCCTATTTATACATTTAAGCATTGGCCTGACCTTTTTAACAAACAGGTCAGGCTTGACCAGGCTCTAAACAGGCCAGGCTGTAGGCCACCTGATAGGGGTCTGACCTATTTCCACCCCCATATTTAAGAGATTAAAAGAACCAAATAATTTTTTTTTGCTGGAAAAGAGCTAAATAAATTAGTGCTTAATTATAACACGTGTGACATGACCTATCTGAAATACTTTTGTGTAACTATAGATTACATATCAATTTATATGTTAAACAAATTAGTTTGAAAGAAAATAATGAATATAAAAGATAAAATGAAAAACCTACACTTAGTTTAAACCAAAAACATATGAGAAATGAGTTGGAAGGAATCCATGCACATTCCACTTACAGGGATTGAAGCTGCACCCACACACTTGAAAGACACTTAAGAGATGTGCTGTGTATTAACTTATTATGGCACAAGTTCAGCCAGGAGTCGTGCTTATTTATAACTTGTGAATGATGTGAGTTTTCAAACACATTTTGATTGATATGAAAATTTTGTTGAAAAGAATATAAATTGATATGTTTTTCTCTAGGCACAGGTATGCTCATATTAGAGGCAATCATTTTTTTTTTTGGTTGCCCACCCGGTTCACCGGGGCTTCGCCTCGACTAATCCGGATCCAACCCACGTCGTGCACCTGGCTTTGGTGGGAGAGTCTCCCAGCGAGAATTTTCTGCATTCACAAGGCTCGAACCCGAGACATTGTTTAAGCGACACAAGCCGCTTACCACTTGTGACAACCCCCGTTGGTAGAGGCAATCATATTCAATGCACTATCAAACACTAAATGTGAGTACATTTCTCTAAGTGCAGATTTGAACTTTGATTCATCACGTTATAAGTAAATTCATGTGTTTAATATTTAGAATAGGTAAAAAAAAAAAAAAAAACTCCTTTAGAGAATTGTCTTGCATGAAACCTTGGCTAAACACCAGGCCCAAGTTTAGGGAGTTTGATAATAGAAAAGGCCCACTAAGGAAAAATAAAAAAGACTAGTTGGGCCTACTACATTAACACATTAATGAGCTGTGAATAAGCCCGAGGGCCAATATGAATTTCACAAAATGCAATTCTACTTTATAGGATTTTTTTTTTTTTTTTTGTTGCTCGAGAACTTTATAAACTAAAGTTTGGATTTTCAATGGAAGAGATATCCACATTTAGAATATGATGTTGTACTTCAAACAATGTCATTTCCATAGAGAGGATACATATGCTTGTAAGATTAAAAAAAAAAAAAAAGTTAGCACAAGGTCAGGGACTTTTAAAATGAGCGGAAAAAACATGCGATGGTCCAAAACAAGATATAAGGAAAAAATTATTTAATGGTGCATTTATTATTATTTTTGTCAAAATTAACCTTTTATCAACTGAGAGAGAGAGAAAGAGAGAGACCCCATAATGCATCTTATGAGTCATTAGATGATTTGTAGACATTATATGATCACTATTCAAGTATGGGTAATTTTGGAATAAGTTATGAATGTAAGACAAATTAATCGATGTTACCAAGTTCAAACTATTTATTTTTAATTTTGGTAAGTTAATGCTCCTCCTGATCCTAATTATAAGACCAAGTTGACTTTTTTTAAGAAATTAAGGAAGCTAATTAAATTACTTTACAGTATTTTTATTTTTATTTTTTCTAAATTGATTAATTTGACTAATAATATGATTAAATAATTTATTTAGCTTCCTTAACCTCTCCAAGAAAGTCAACCCGATCTTATAATTAGGATAATATGCAATAATATTTATTTAATACGCAGCAATTATCATGCCTAGTTGTAAGAAAATTACTGTCAAACCACTAAATATACGTATAATAAAATATGAATAATGAAAGTGACAAGAGGAAAAAAATAACTAATCGCAACAGAAAAAAAGAGCGGGAGTGACAAGAGAATGAAAGGGAATAAACTCTAAAATATTAGAGCCCATCTTAAAGCAACTGCCGCCTCCCAAAAACAAAAAACAAGAAAAATGTCAAGTTACCGTGTTGAGGCTGCATCTAAGGCCCGTCTGGTATGGGGAAGATTTAAAGAGAGAAAAGAACTTAGAGAAGGGAAATAAATGGAAAGGAAGATTGAGAGTGAACTTAAAAAGTTGAACTGTGTGGTAGACATAGAAGGGAACTTAAGTTGAAGGAAAATAAAATATTTGGTAAGAAAAATTGGGTGTTGATTAAGTGGGAAAGTAGGTAAAATTCCCACAATGCCCCTTTCTTGGTTCGAACAAAAAACGTAAGTTTGAACGTAACATATAACTAAACGCTTGCGTTTGAACACAAAAACTAACAGTGCCTTAAGCTATTTGTGACTGTGTCCCCAGGTGAAAAAAACAGTCATTGATGATTTTACCACGCCAAGCGCTCAAACAATAAAAACCCATTACCTCTTAACTCGATTCAACCCACTTCTCATCCACCATTATCGGTGCTCTCTTCTTCATCCACCATCGATGACGCTCTCTTACATCAC
Organism: Acacia pycnantha; assembly: GCA_025563575.1. Taxonomy (NCBI): domain Eukaryota; kingdom Viridiplantae; phylum Streptophyta; class Magnoliopsida; order Fabales; family Fabaceae; genus Acacia; species Acacia pycnantha. The sequence goes on along the minus strand of JAMWYP010000031.1, from coordinate 4,110,892 downwards.
ACCACTATCACCGTTGAGCAGATCGGACCTTGATTAGACCTTCCTTGCCCAGTCCTTCGATTCAAGCTTCCACTGTCGTCTCGAGCTTCTTTGGCTCCTCCTTCTTCTAGATCCTCACTTGCATCTAGTTTTTTTTTTTTGCCCGTAAAGATCAATTCTATTAATACCAACGAAGTGTTACACATACTACTAGCCATAGCCAAGAAAAGCTCAAAAGCCTAACAATATCAACTAACACGCAACTAACCAAAGTAAAACCTGTAAACGTAGCTAGCAAATGAACAAATAATGAGTAAAATTCTAACAACTGAATAAACCACACTAAACTCTATCAGCTATATCAGGTATGGGTCAACATATTCAACCAATTCCTTCCCTGTCATGTCCACAAGACGTATCAGACCTGCCTTTTCTGGATTTCACCGAGTCATGGGATATGAATTTGCTTAAAGAAGATGGAGCATAAGTCAACCAAGAAGGCTGAAGCATCTTCTTTGCTGCAACAGCTGCAAGTTTGTCAGCAGTTTTATTCCCTTGCCTAGCAACAAGAGACAAGGACACACCAGCCATAGACTCTAGCAACCCAAAAATTTCCTTCACCAGGTTCAGACACCGCCAATCACATCCCAAAGGCGACCTGTTTACCACCCATTTATACAAGGTCTCACAATCAGTCTCAAAAATTACCACAGATTCACTAAATTTTTCTCTGCATAGAAAAGCTTCCCTGAGAGCCAGACATTCTGCCATCAGACCTGAAGAAGCTACCACAGACATCCCCTTACCTCCCACAAAGACACCCATCTCATTTCGACACACCACTCCAATCCCTGCCTCCTCAGATGCTTCCTTGAAGGAGCCATCCACATTAAATTTGATTACACCAGTAGGGGGTCTCAGCCACTGCGAACTTCTCCCCACATTCATCACAAACAATCTTTTATTTGCACAGACCCCTTTTGCCTTCGACTTCCAGAATTCATCCACCTGAGCATTAACCAAACTAACCACCTCCCTAGCATTTGGCCTTTCCCCCCTAAAAATCCAGTTGTAGCGTTTTTTCCAAATCCACCAGCACATAAAGGCAAAAACAGACTTCCCATACTTATCCAGCATAGCGTTTCCATGCAAAAGATCACACCACCAGCCCTCACATCTTGACATGGACCACTTGCTGAATTTTAACCCCAAATGGCAGCCAAACCAACATAGTTTTGACCATGGACAAAGAAACAACAAGTGCTCAATGGTTTCCCTTTCAGTCAAAAAAACAGGGCAGATAGGACTACTCGCACATTTACGTCTAAACAAAGCATCCTGAGTTGCAATAGCCCCTACCCCTACCCTCCATAGGAAGTGCTGAACCTTAGGAGGGGCCACTACACGCCAAACACTTTTCCAAAAATTTCCAGGGATAATAAAAGACGTACCCGGGTCTTTAGGTTGTACAGCATCCACGCAGCTCCTTGCCACCATGTATCCCGATTTCAAAGAGTAACAACCATCCCTATTGGCCAACCAGATTAGCCGGTCTGCGCCTGCCTTAGGGAAGATAGGGGTCTTCAGGATTTTTTCTCTGAGAGCTGGGCTGATTCTTGTGTTAATCAAGTTAAGATCCCAGCCCCCATTGCTAATAAGCTCTGCCACCTTACTACTGTCATGCACATCAGGAGCATTCTCATTTTGTAGAGTAAATCCCTTCAGCTCATGCACCCACGGATCCCCCCAAATGAAAACAGATCTACCATCACATATTTTCAAGCATAGCTCTTTCAATAACAGGTCCCTTCCTTCCAAAAGGCTAGTCCACCCCCAAGATACACGCCGACCTTTCGTAGCTTTAAGAAAATGCTTATTAGGAAAATACACCCCTTTAAGGATTTTTCACCATGGGTCATTTGGCTGCTGCAAGATCCTCCAGGCAGTTTTGGCAAGTAAGGCTTTATTAAAACAGAGTAAGTCTCTAAAGCCCATTCCTCCTTCATTTTTCTGCATAGTCAAACGTTTCCAACTACGCCAATGAATAGTGCCACTCTCACCAGTCTGCCCCCACCAAAAATTAGAAACCAAACTGTCAATTTCTGAACATGATTTCTTTGGGAATAAAAAGCACGTCATTGGATACGTTGGAATGGAGTTGGCTACTGCTTTGATCAGCGTTTCTCTACCGGCAAAGGTAAGCAATTTTTGTTTCCACCCTTGTAACTTTAGGCCTATCTCGTCTCTAACAAAGGCCAGCGCACTAGCCTTAGAGCGATTCCATAGAGTAGGGAGGCCTAGATACTTCCCAGCTTGATCAGAAAATTTAATACCCAGACATGCAGCAATTTTTTCCTTGACCCTTAGTGGTGTGTTAGCCGAGAAGAAAAGGCTTGATTTGTCCAAGTTTATTAGCTGTCCAGAGGCCTTACAATAAGTGTCCAGAATCATGCGCAACACCTTACAATTCATCTCATCAGCTTGCAAAAACAGAACTGCATCATCAGCGAAAAAGCAATGCGATAAAACTGGTGCTTTCCTAGCCAACTTTATACCTTTTAGATCTACCCTGTCAATATGCAGCTGCAACATCAGTGATAAAACCTCAGAAACAATGATGAACATGTATGGTGACAAGGGGTCACCTTGCCTTACACCTCTCTCTGGATTGAATGAGTTTACAAGATAACCATCCACTTTCAAGTGAAAAGCAACAGAAGAAATACACTCCATAATCCAGCTCACCCATCTACGACAAAATCTCATTTTCAACATTACCGCTGCAAGAAAATCCCATTCTATACGATCGTAAGCCTTTTCATGTCAATCTTTAAAGCAAACTCCCATTTATTACCTTTCTTCTTGTGCTTCAAATAGTGGAAAGCCTCATGAGCAATGATTATGTTTTCTTGGATCATACGCCCAGCAATGAAGGCTCTTTGATTAGGTGAGATGATCTTACCCATCAGCTTCCGCATTCTAGTAGTCATGATTTTCGCAATGACTTTGTATGAGACATTACACAGTCAAATAGGCCAAAAATGCTGCACTTCTTCAGGCTTTTCTAACTTTGGAAGCAGAACAATGTTAGTGTCATTGAGCCCTCCCAAACCAGCCTTTCCTTCGAAAAAATCATGCACCATGCCGCAAAGCTCCTTATTTACTGTTTCCCAAGATGATTGATAAAAACACAGCAGAGAACCCGTCTGGACCAGGCGCTTTGGTAGCACCAAGTTGGAATACCGCTGCCTCTATCTCTAGATTCGTCACTAGTTGAACCAATGCATTGTTATCCTCCTTAGAAACAATTGCTTTGACATATGTTAGAGCCTGGTCCATTGGTCTAGACCCCCCTGTGCTGAACAGCTCTTTATAATAGTCACTAAAAACCATATGAATCTCCTTTCTATCTTCCAGCCAGTCACCGCTAGCATTCCTCAACCTCAAGACCTTGTTTCTCTGCCTTCTTTGGATAACGCTACTGTGAAAGAATTTAGTATTTCGATCACCACAACTCAACCAGGAGATCCTAGACCGCTGCCACCAATACGTCTCCTCTCTACCCCAAGCTTCCTCAAGTTGTTGCACCAAGGCCTCAGCTTCTAACAGCTTCTCAGCATTAAAGGGACCTTCATAGCAGCTGCTTAGTTCCTTACGTAGATGGTCGATAACCTTGCGAAAGTTAGGGAATTCCCTACGGCTCCACTTAATAAGTTTCTTTTTACACGCCTCCAATCTGCGAAGCAGGTCTAATACTCTGTCACTAACAGACCCCTCAACTCCATTCCAGCCTAAATTCACGATTTTACTGAAGTCGTCATGCTGAATCCAATTAACTTCAAATTTAAATGACTTTGGTGCCTTTACATCGCAGAAACAGCAATCCACTATCAATGCATGATGGTCTGAACCCACAGGATCAACATGAAATACCATGGATGATCAAAGGTATTTCTGAATTCCACATTCCCTAGAGCGCGATCCAGCCGTTCACGGACAATACCACCACTTCTCTTGTTGCACCAAGTAAACCTTAAGCCTTTAAAATCAAGATCCAGCAACTCACAATCATACAACATGCTTTGGAAATTAATTATTTTCCGCATAGACCTCGGGTTTCCCCCTTCCTTTTCACTTTGAGAGATTAAGTCATTGAAGTCCCCAGTTGCTAGCCAAGGACCATCCACATTAGGCGCCAAGCTTCTCATATTATTCCAAACGATCCTTCTCTCGCCTTCCTCAGGTGGTCCATAGACAAAGGAAATGAATTAAGGTAACCCTGGGTTAACTGAGTTAGCGACCACATGAATGATATTCTTTGATTTAAAGAGAACAGCCAACGAAATGTTATCATGCCACCATAGAGCTAGGCCTCCCGACAATCCTCTTGGATCTACATATAAGTCCCTATCGAAACCACACTTTATTCTTAGTCGCTTGACTCTTTCCATACTGATTTTTGTTTCCATTAGGAAGATTATTGAAGGACGATATTTCCTGATCATGTCCCTCAAATTTCTCACTGTCAAGGCTCTTCCTAGGCCTTAACAGTTCCACGATATGAGTTTCATGGCGCCTTGGTGGCTGTTAAAGGCCAGCCACCTTCACCCTCAACAACACTTTTCTTCTTCCTGCCTCTTTTCGCCTTAAAGACAAAGGTTGATTCCCCTAGAATATTCTGTACCTTCTCTGCCATGTCTTCATCTAAATTGAATTCTTCTGCCAACAGATTTTCCTTACCCCCGTATCTTCCTCTTAACAGTAGCCTTTGCTCTTACCTTTGCCCTCTTCAAGCTATCAGCATAGGTGGTTACTAATGACACAGGAAGCTCGCTTGGCAGCTGGTCCTTTCTCCTCTTTTTAGCCTCCAAGGAAACCAACTCATCCTCTGCACGTCTCTTTAGTTCAAGGCCATCTAGTACGTTAATGACCTCATTCAAGATTTTTCCATTAAACGGAATAATGGCTAGTGGATTCACTGCATGTGGATCCAAAGTAGAGATAGAATGGACAAACGAGTCACAAGGTGGAGCCATGGCAGAAGTGACAGGATTAACACTAGGGCCTGCCGTTGGCCCCTCTACAGACTCCCTTGGTCCCCTCAAGATCTGCTCAATGTTGCAACAGTCCACCTTCTTCTTAGGTCCCACCCCACACCTACTAACCATCTCTGTCTTGACATTAATTCCCACAGGGGAGTCACTCTTATCCGAGTCCTTACCAATCAAGCCAGGGAAGAAAGCTTGCTCTGGATTCTCCTTACTAGATTTGTGCATTCTGATTGTAAAGAGATCAACCTCTTCCACCGCCGACTCCATTTCTGCTCTGTGCTTCTCCACATGATCCCTTCGACTCAAGGCCTCCTCACGTTTCTTCTGAACATAACTGGCTTCCGCCCAATCCTCTCTTACCACAACCATCACCTCCTCCCAGCTACGACACGCATTCGTAGATAGCCAGGGACCGAATCGCGGCTCATTAGGATTAGCTACAGACATCAGCTTCCCAGACTTGCAAGTGCGATTATCGTGACCTACTTTACCACAATAATAACATAAGTTAGGGAGCTTCTCATACCGAATTGAAATCCAGGCTCTGCCACCGTCTGGCTTTGGCAACCAAAATCCATATGCTAGGGATTTCCTGAGGTCAAGCACTACTCTCGCCCGCAAGAAATTACGCAGATACCTGCCTTTGTATTGAGGATCTTCAGCCAGCATCACTTCGCCAACATACTCTCCGATCTTGATTGCATTCTCTAAGCAAAGTGCTTCCAGTGGAACGTTATGCATCTGAATCCAGGCAAGGATATGGCTAAAGATAAATTCCTCATATGATTTATAACTGGAACGCTCCATGAGATTCAACAGGCTTCCGTTGATCGACCATGGCCGACCACGGAGAATTCGATTGTACTCCTCTTCCTTCTCAAAACTGAACAAGAAGGCACTTCCGTTGATTTCGAGTACCTCAAATCCAGCTTGGAGATTCCACGCCTTCTGTAGAATCGACACCATCGCAGCACGTGAGTAAGATCTATTCAATAAGACCTTACCGATGAGAATTTTCTCCGCACGAGTTTCCTTCCAAATTAACGACGCTGAGATTCGTGGTTCCTCCATGAGTAGATGCAACCAGTAGCTCTGTAGGAGCCAACTCCGATCTGTCTCACTGCCTTAGTTGCCAATTCCGATCTACCTCACACAACCTCCCGTCGTCGTCGTGGACTACTGTCGTACCTCCTGATCCGAACCGCTCTCACGCTTGGCGGAGAGAACAAAGCTCCCACACGCTTGGTGGAGAGAGAAAAAAATGAGAAAAGGGGTTGAGGTTTTTTTCACTTGCATCTAGTTTAAAGGGGCTTTTTTGTTCCAATTATTTACTCTCCCGAGAAGATTTGTGGATCTTGTCAGTTTTAGAGGGATTTCAATTTTCCACGTTTGTGGGAAGATGGCACCAAGCGGAACTCGGTTTGACGGGAAGCCTGCGTGCCAAACGTGTTTTGCTATGGGAACTCTGTTATATTCCCAGGAACTCCCATCAATTCTTGTATCAAACGAGCCCTAAATTAAAAAAGTAGGAGAATGGAGTGAACGGCAAAGAAAATTATAATTAATATTTAATTTCTGACGTCTTCAATGTCGGTACTCGGTTTGTCAATGCATGTGCCCTCTATTGCTCCTCGGTATACAAATTTGATTGCAAAACTTTAAAACATTTAGAAGCTTCCGTGGACTTGTCACAAGTAGACAAGACTAATTTAATTTAATAATATTTAGTATAAATAATATTGATATATTTTATGTGTAATTTAAATTGAGGCAAGATGATGCAATGCACTAAATCACTGGATTGCTACGCATCTGCTGTGTTGATCCCAAAAAAATGACTACATCTGCTATGGAGATTGCGTGTTTGTGATGGCTGGTTTTAATTTAATCCTGAAAAAAGATCATGCAAAATATTGTTTAATAATTGGAATCGACCCTTTGGAGTTGTGGAATAATGAAACAAAAAACTATAGTTTAAATCTGGTGGAATCAATAAAATATAATATAACTTTTTTTTTTCAGAAATATCATCATTTGGTCGCTTGATACAAAATTTTCTTATGAAATGGACAGGAGAAAGGACTATTCTTCTAGAACTTGATGGACGAGAAAAGCATTAATCTTATAAAAAGGAAAAACATTGAAAGCTGGCACATTAGAAATTTGGAGGGGGAATATTTGGGTACGGGGCACAAATATAAATGATATTTTTTTTAATAGTGCGTCTAATATTAAATACTTTTTTGAAATGTAAAGGTAATTAATAACTCTTAAATAGGTATAAAAATACACATTGACCGTTTGTTTCATTTTTTCGTCCAACACAAATATTTTTTAAGAGCAATAGTAACTATGAACTTTTAAAATAAAGCGTAAAAATACAAGTTGACTATTAGTTAACTGTTTGTTTAAGTTTTTGACTGAAAATGATGATATTGAGGATGACGTGGATGATTACGAAATAATTTAGAGAGAAATACTTAGATACTATAGGAGTATCACGTCATCTAAACAATGTCTAATGAAAATATAACAACTCATATAATTTTAATCATAGTTGGCTGATGACTCATATGAAAAAATTCAGGGAAAATGACAGTCAAGTTCCAAGGAACATACAAAATATCTAAAAAGTCTCAACCCAAAATCACATATCAAAAAGTCCCTAGAGACTTTTTTGATATTATTTATATTGACAACAGGAAGTGTTATATTCACAACAAAATTTAAAAACCTAAATATTCACAACAGAAAAAGTTAAATTTACAACAAAATTTAAACACCTAGATTTTGTTTCAAACTTAGGTCCCTAAGCGTTCAGAGGTTATTCACAACAGAAAAAGCTAGATTCACAACAGGAAGTACTATATTCACAACAAAATTTAAACACTTGGATTTTCTTTCAATACAAATAATAGCAAAACAGTCCTTAGAGACTTTTTTGATATGGATTTTGGGTTGAGACTTTTTTTGATATTTTGTATGTTCCTTAGGACCTGAATGTCATTTTCCCAAAAATTTAAATTTTATCTTGGCTTTAAGAAAAATATTGATTGATCATTTTGTTTTATTTTTTCTAAATTAATATGTTTTTCCTTTTAAAATCATCATAAAATTTGAATCTTTTTAGATGAGTCATCAGCCAATAAGGATTAAAATGATATTAGTTGTTATGTTTTTATTGGACAGAATTCAAATGACGTGATACTCTTGGAATATGTAAGCATTTATGCAACTTGAAATAATAATTTGCTGATTAGGCAAAGGAAATTAATTTCTACATCACTCTTCATCACTTCTTTTGAAAGAGAGAGGGAGAGGTCAGAGGAGATAAAGGGTTAGTTGAAGATAAAGTGATGAGATGGAGATAAAGAGTTATTATTTCGTGTTGTTTCTTAATCATCTAAATAATCATTTATACCACCATTTTTAATCAAATAATTAAAAAAAAAGGGTCAGCTAAAAGTAATATGTATTTTTGCATATATTCTGGATCTTCATAGTTATTTCTACTCTTTAAAAAAACATTTGTGTCGAGTGCACTTTTAAGAAAATCTTATATATATTTTTGCATCTTAACCCTTAAAAAATCAAGCAAACGGTCAACTAACTAACGGTCAGTATGCTTTTTTACCTCTTTTAAAATTAGTTTTATCTATAAAAATATTTGGTATTATACACACTTAAGAATATCTCAAATGTATTTTTGTATCGAACAATATTTAAAAGAAACTTGGGGGAGAAAAAGGCAAAAGAATCTTTCTAGAAGGAAAGAATGGAGGAGAGAGAAAGTGGGACCCTGTAGGAAGGTGTCGAAATGTAGGACTGGCAACTTACCCGGCGTTCCACACTTCCACATCAGCATGAAGTCGCACCACGCTTCTAGAAGCCTTCCCTTTCCTAATCTCTTTACTATTTACCATGAGCCATTTGGGATATTGGTAGTAGGGTGACTTTTTTTTTCTGATACATTTTAATGAATATATATTTGACTCCTCAAATATTTATCGAAAATATACGTACAATAAAATATGAATAATGAAAATGAAAAGAGGAAAAAAATAACTAACCTAAACAGAAAAAAGAGCGGGAGTGACAAGAGAATGAAAGGGAATAAACTCTAAAATATTAGAGCCCATCTCAAAGCAACTGCCGCCTCCCAAAAAAAAAAAAACAAGAAAAATGTCAAGTTACCGTGTTGAGGCTGCATCTAAATTAAAATAGTAGGAGAACGGAGTGAACGGCGAAGAAAATTATTTTAAAAAAATTAATATTTAATTTCTGACGTATTCAAGGTCGGTACTCGGTTTGTCAATGCATGTGCCATCTCTATTCCTCGTCGAGTCCTCGGTATACAAATTTGATTGCAAAACTTTAAATCATTTAGAAGCTTCCGTGGACTTGTCACAAGTGGACAGGAGGACTCATTTATTAATTTAATTTAATTTACAATATTTAGTATAAATATTGATATATTTTATGTCTAATTTAAACAATAATGACCAAGCTTCGATAAATTGAGGTATCGTGAACTCGAATCGTAAATTCCTAAGAGTTTATTTTTATCACATAATAGATATTAACAGTGTATAATTAAATATTTAAAATGTAAAAAATGACAACAATTTGATTTAAATATATTAACATTCATAATTTATTATATTCAATTAAAAAAAGATCTATAAAGTTCATATATAAAGTTGTTCAGAATGACAAAATTGAAAAAAGTAACACAATTTGTAAACTAGAAACGTAAAAATGGTAAATTCAGTGTGTAAACTCGTGGGTTTAACTGAGTTTACAGTTGACACGAGTTTACTAAAGACTCAATTCAATTTAGTAAAGTAGAAACATAAAAACAGTAAACTCGGAGTGTCAACGCGCGAATTTGACAATAATGATTGCTATGCATCTACTGTGTTGATCCCAAAAAAATTTACCACGTCTCCTATGAAGATTGCGTGTTTGTGAGGCTGGTTTTAATTTAATCCTGAGAAATATCATGCAAAATATTGTTTAATAATAATTGGAACCGACCCTTTGGAGTTGAGGAATAATGATAACAAAAACTATAGTTAAAGTCGGTGGAATCAATAAAAATACTATAACTTTATTTTTTATAAATATCATCATTTAATAATCGATCGACCACGATCGATACAGAATTTTCTTATGAAGTGGACAGGAGAAAGGACTATTCTTCTAGAACCTGATGGACAAGAAAAGCATTGAAAGTTGGCACATTAGAAATTTGGATGGGAAAAATTTGGCTATGGTACCAAAATATAAATGAGATTTTATATTAGTACGTCTAATACCGAATATTTTTTCAAAAGATGAAAGTAAGTATAAACTTTCAAAATACGTATAAAAATACATATTAACCGTTTGTTTTATTTTTCAAGGGTTAAGATGCAAAAGTATATATAAGATTTTCTTAAAAGTTTGCCCAACACAAATATATATATTTTTGGAGCAAAAGTAATTATGAACTTCTAAAATAAGTGTAAAAATAAACATTGACCCTTGGTTAAATATGTGTTTAAATTTTTTTGACTGAAGATAGTGATATTGAGGATGACATGGATAATAAAGAAAGAGTAAATACCATTTTTGGTCATTGATAAAAAACACGGACCTCATTTTGGTCCCTAAAAAAAAAAGTCTTTTTTAGTCCATAAAAAGGACGAATAAGGGTCGATTGATGGACATTTCGATCTCTCACAAATGTCTAAAATGTTTTTTTTTGTCCCATAAAAAAGACGAATAATGGTCGATTTTTTTGTCAATGACCAAAATGGAGTCCGTGTTTTTTGTCAGGGACCTGAAAGGAAATTTACTCATAAATAAACAACTTGGAGAGAATTATACTTACATACTATAAGAGTATCATATCATGTCATCTAAATGCTGTCTAGGGAAAACATAACAACTTATATCATTTTAATCTTATTTGGCTGATAAATCATGAAAAAAATTAAATTTTATCGTGGATTTAAAAAAAATATTGGTTGATCATTTTGTTTTAATTTTTCTAAATTAATACTTTTTTTTTTCTTTTTTAAAGCATAATAAAATTTGAATCTTTTTAGATGAGTCATCATCCAATTAGGATTTAAATGATATTAGTTGTTATGTTTTTATTGAACATAGTTCAAATAACGTGGTATTATTCTTGAAATATGTAAGCATTTCTCTAACTTAAAATAATAATTTGCTTGCTAATTGGGCAAAATAAATTAATTTCTACCTAACCCTTCATCTCCACTTTGTCACTTTTTTCGAAAGAGAGAGTGAGAGGAGAGAAAGGGTCAGGTGAAGATAAAGCAATGAGATTGAGATAAAAGGTTATTATTTTATATTGTTTCTTAATCATCCATATCATCCTTTACTCCATAATTTTCAGCTAAAGAATTCAAACAAATAGTCAACTAATGGTCAATATATATTTTTACACATATTATAGAACTTTTTAATTACTTTTATCTTTAAAAAAAGCATTTGTGTCGAGTGCACTTTGAAAAAATCTTATATCTATTTCATCTTAACCCTTAAAAAATTCTAACAAATGGTTAATATGCATTTTTGCACATAATTTAAAAATTCATAGTTACTTTAACCATTAAAAAAGATATTCACTATTAGACACACTTTTAAAAAATATCTCAAATATATTTTTGCATCCAACAATATTATTTTATGTCGTCTCTTAATAATCCACATCATCCTTTATGCCATAATTTTTAGTTAAATGATTTAAACAAATAATCAATTAACGGTCAATATATATTTTTACACATATTATAGAACTTTTTAGTTACTTTTACCCTTAAAAAAAACATTTGTGTCGAGTGTACTTTAAGAAAATCTTATGTCTTTTTACATTTTAACCCTTAAAAAAATTCAAACAAATGGTTAATATGAATTTTTACACCTAATTTAAAAATTCATAGTTACTTTAACCATTAAAAAAGATATTCGCTATTCGACACACTTTTAAAACATATCTCAAATGTATTTTTGCTTCTAACAATATTTAAAAGAAACTTGGGGGAAGAAAAGGCAAAAGAATCTTTCTAGAAGGAAAGAATAGAGGAGAGAGAAAATGGGACCCAATAGAGAGGTGTCGGAATGGAGGACCGGCAACTTACCAGGCGATCCACATCAGCATGAAGTGGAGCCACGCTTCAAGCCTTCCCTTTCCTAATCTCTTTGGTACAGGGAAAATTGGAGAGAGAAAGAGAATGCAATTTTTTGAAAAATAAAGGAAGATGAGTTGTTTAGTAAAAAACTTATTAGATTTGAATTTGTCTAACAAATTTTCCAGCTAAGTTTAAACTTTCCTACAATTTTAAACGTTTCAAATTCGAATTTGTCTAAAATTCATATCAAAACTTACTCATCTTCATTTTCCTTTTCATCAAATCGGTATATCAGGCCCGCTTGTCACGGCCCCCGTGAATTTGCATAGAATACGGAATCTTTAATCTTTATCTTCTTCTTTTCCTTCTTTATTTATTTATTTTTTTAATCCTGTGACGCGGGCTCATTAAAAGGTGGGGCCGTCGGGGTGAGACCGTTGTTTGTGTTTGTGAGAGAGAGAGAGAGAAAGCAGCTTGGAAGGACGTGCGTGTTTGTGACGGTGAGAGAGGTAGAGAATGAAATATGGATAAGGATGAAATGAACACACATACACATGTGATGCCACGTTGGCCTATTGGTGACTGGTCAACCTCACCCTCCTCTTGTTTTCCGTCTCCCTCTATTCCATTATTATCCTCTCCCCATTGTTCCTTCACTCCCACGGATTTTTTTGCTTAAAAAATAAAATTATATGATGACTTCATGCAAACCGAGAGAAAGTATTCCCAGCGGATTGATTTTCTTAGGATGTTAAGGGTGTGCATGACAACCATTCTGTTCCCCAACACTGTTTCTGAGATGAAACAGTTTTTTCTGATTCTGTGCCTTGAAAGAGTTTTGAGAATCAGAATTACGTTTGTTAACTCATTTTATTTTTACTCCGAGAATCAGAATTATGTTTGTTAACACATTTTATTTTTATTTATGTAATTTTTATATTCAAAAAATTATTTATGTGGTGGTGGTGGCGGCGATGAGGTGGGGGTGGTGGTAGCGGCGACGGCGAGGGTGGTGGTGGCGGTGAGGTGGGGGTAGCGGTGGTGGCAGCGGCGGTGACGGTCATGGTGGTGGCGGTGGGGGCGGTTGTGGTGGTGGTGGCGACGGTGGTCGCGGTGGCGATGGTCACGGCAGCGGCGGCGGGGTGGTGGTGGTAGTGGCGGCGGTGCGGTGGGGGCGGCGGCGGCGGTAGTTGATACTGCGAAAGATTTTCGAGAGAAAGAAGAGAGGTTGTACGTTGAGGAATAAATTCTGATTCTGTGCCAAGAAATAGAAAAGCATGAATTTTCTGCTTTTTTTTTTTTTCTATTCCCAAAGACAAAATTGAACCGATTCATCCGGGAAAAAAAAAACTGGATTTACCAAACAGATTTCTCATCCATTTGTGTTCCTAGGAACAGAAATTAACAAAAAACACATTCTGGGAGCGTTACCATGCACACCCCAAGTAACTTAAAATAGAGTGGCACATTGCATTGTAAGTGAGCATTACATGTGGTTCAATACTTCAATTCTTGCAATATCAAATTATAAAAAAGTAACGACATTTAATTTAACCTAAATGTATTTTAATGCAAGTCTGTTTGCAACTTTCCTGATCATTTATGATTTTCCTACTATCACTTCTTAACTTTCCAAATCACATTAACTTGTCATTTAAATTATTGCACTTTTGCACTTGCTCACAGTACCAAAAATTACGCGTTTACTTGGGGACTGAGGTTGCCTAAAAGTAGAACAGTCAAGACGAGTGGGACCACAAGTAGTACAGTCAAGACGAGTGGGACCACAATAATTGCTTATATGAAATCTTTCAAAATCGGTGTTGGGGTCCGGTCCATGCGAACCACACACCCGGTTCAAGTGGACCAGTCTTCTAGAACAACTCCCCCCACGGGCAAAACGCAGTCGACAGTTTATCAAAACCGACAACTACACCCGGTTTTACTTCCTAGTTCCTCCCCTTGATTCCGTGTCCCTCGTATCCAGTTATCCCATTAAATGACTCTTTTGCCCTTCCGCCTCTTTGACCACTCTATATAATACTCCTCACAACCTCCCCTCCTCACATCTCGCATATCGCAAGCTCGTCAACAGTTTCTCACGCTCAAACCCAACTTCACAATCCTCTTTTACGGGTTTACCCCTTCTATTTCTCCTAATTCCCTTGTTCGTCTCGCTATGGCTGGAACCCTAAATCTTCCCCTCCCCGTCGTCAGTTCTGTCCGTTCCTTTTCTTCTTCAAACGGTGCTGCCACTTCCTCCGTCAGGTTTCTTCCGCATCAATGTAGGGCTTCGATGCGGTCTTTTGCGACTGAGACCAGATCTGCGGCGGTCGCATCTCGGCGCCCGGCGAGCCTCTATGAGGTGCTTCGAGTAAGCCAGAACGCTTCGCCTAGGGAGATCAAGTCGGCCTACCGGAATTTGGCTAAGATCTACCATCCGGATTCGGCGCCGCACCGATCGGAGTCTGAGGACGACCAGGACTTCATCGCGATCCACAACGCTTACGCCACGCTCTCTGATCCTTCGGCCAGAGCGATCTACGATCTTTCTTTGATGGCTGTTCATGGAAGGAGGCCCCGGGTGTCGCTATCATCGATTCAGAACTCCGCTTCTGGGTTTTATACGACCCGCAGATGGGAAACCGATCAATGCTGGTAGAGATTGCTGGTTCTGCTTTAGGAAATTAGTAAGACCGAGGCAAAAAATTTGAAAAAAAAGAGCGTTTAGATAGATTAGGGAAAAATTGCACTCTGCAAAATACAAGATTTTCAATAGTGTTTTGCAGATTATGCGATTGAAAAGCAACAGCAGTGTAGGAGATTCTGTAAATTCTACCTCTTATTATATATATTTAAAGAAATATTTAGATATATGATGTTCACTGTTCTTTTTCTGGACTCCCCTTTCATCTCACCTCGTCTTTTATAATCTGATTCCGAGCTGTGAGGTTTTCATTTATTTAAACTGTGGATAAAGCTGGCAATGAAAAATCGTGAAGCCTTCTTCTCTGTTTTTTACCTGTAATCTGAATGGTTGCATCTTAAGCTTGTCAATTGAAAGTGGATAGTTAATGGGAATGAATTGCTCAACACGGAAATCATCAATTAATTCTTAAATTCTGTTTTCACGACAAACAAACTCTAGTAGGAATGTTATGCAGTAGGCTACTAGCTGTCTGAAAGCGATAACTAAAGTCTCTTTATGAAGATTCACTGAGTAACTCTCTTCTCTGTGTTGTGAATGGAGCTTGATTTTTCCCCCTTACTTGATGTTCCAATTCATTTCCCATACAAGCATTCATATCTCTGATTTCTCTGGCTCTTATATAACTTACCTATCTCATGTGGTATATAACTTGTCCATCTTAGATGGCAGATTAGGAATGATGTGTAATTCTCATGAAGTTCAAATACAAAGATAGTTATTCTGGATATGTTCGGCTGGATGTGATGCGTCAATAAAAGAACATAACCAGGCAGGCGAGATTCTCAACAATACAGGTTTTCTCTCCAATTCTTTGGAGGCCTTAAATATTTTGTTGGATAGTATCTTGAAACATCCTTTCAAAGCTGAAATAGAGGAGATACGTTAGCTATTGTATGCAGATTGGCAGGTTATTTTATTCCACGCAAATAGAGAGATTGTTGAACACGCAGATATTTTGGTTAAAGAAGCTCATGTAGAAGATTTGCAGTTATGGATTATCCCAACGGGTAACCAAAATGTAGAACTCGATTTATATTTGACAAAATGCTTTTTGGAGATGAATTTAATTCTTTGTTGTAGGGGTGTGTATTTTGAATTTCAAGTTTAACTTGCCGCATGTATATATAAAAAAGAGATAGTTATTCTACCTCTAATCTTTAATACAAGATTTAATTTGAAGTACAATTTATACTACAACCTAGGTTTTATATTGATGAACAAATATGTGGTACAAAAATTAATGGACATCATCCCAAGAGTCTTTGAGTATCTGAATATGAAATAACAAAGAAAGTTGAATGGAACAGTCAGTAGTGAAAAGCTGAATCTTTTAGAGCTGTTCATCCAAACTCCAATTTTTGGGATTCTGACACAGCTTGTTGAAACATACCCATTAGCTCAAGAAAATACATTTTAATAATCTAACCCACCAAATGCAATAATGTGAGGTAGTTACAACTTAAAAACCAGTGTTTACTTTCATTGTAGCAGCTAAGATATTAAAGGCATTCCCATTCACCTTCGAGAAACAAATAAAAAGTGTAGGTTGGCGATGCAAGTGGACAACCTGTCCACAAAACTTTTGCTTTATTAATGATTAGATAATTTCATAACTTAGTGCTCCTAATGCAACTATTTGTCGTTAGCAATTTAATCATGCAGCTTAATAATGCTTAACTTTATGAATTATAACTAAGGCATTACAAAATGCTCTGGCCTACCACACCACCTGACACCAATAATAAATATAGAAAACTACTGCTTGTCAAGGACATTTAGGGAAAAATTGCACTCTGCAAAATACAAGATTTTCAATAGTGTTTTGCAGATTATGCGATTGAAAAGCAACAGCAGTGTAGGAGATTCTGTAAATTCTACCTCTTATTATATATATTAAAAGAAATATTTAGATATATGATGTTCACTGTTCTTTTTCTGGACTCCCCTTTCATCTCACATTCTCACCTCGTCTTTTATAATCTGATTCCGAGCTCTGAGGTTTTCATTTATTTAAACTGGGGATAAAGCTGGCAATGAAAAATCGTGAAGCCTTCTTCTCTATTTTTTACCTGTAATCTGAATGGTTGCATCTTAAGCTTGTCAATTGAAAGTGGAAAGTTAATGGGGATGAATTGCTCAACACGGAAATCATCAATTAATTCTTAAATTCTGTTTTCACGACAAACTCGAGTAGGAATGTTATGCAGTAGGCTACTAGCTGTCTGAAAGCGATAACTAAAGTCTCTTTATGAAGATTCACTGAGTAACTCTCTTCTCTGTGTTGTGAATGGAGCTTGATTTTTTTCCCCTTACTCGATGTTCCAATTCATTTCCCATACAAGCATTCATATCTCTGAGTTCTCTGGCTCTTATATAACTTACCTATCTCATGTGGTATATAACTTGTCCATCTTAGATGGCAGATTAGGAATGATGTGTAATTCTCATGTAGTTCAAATACAAAGATAGTTATTCTGGATATGTTCGGCTGGATGTGATGCGTCGATAAAAGAATATAACCAGGCAGGCTTGATTAGAGGCTTGATAAAAGAACATAACCAGGCAAGCTTGATTAGAGATATTGGGAGGTATTGGCCAGTAAGATGAATCTTGGGTTTGGGTTTGTCAACTTTATAAATTCCCAAGAATATTTTTTCTGATTGTTTGGAAATTGTTTGGAAGCTTTAAATATTTTGTTGAGAGATATAGTATTTTTTTTTTTTTTTGATATAAAAAATTTTAGGAAATGAATTGGGTTCACCCACGATCCAAGAGATTCAAAGTTGAAACAGATGAGATATGTTAGCTATATTGTATACAAATTGACAAGTTGTTTGGTCCCACGCAAATAGAGAGATTGTTGAATGCACAAATATTTTGGCTAAAGAAGCTCACGTAGAAGATTTGCAGTTATAGATTATCCCAATAGGTAACCAAAAATGTAGAACTCAGTTTATATTTGATAAAATACTTTTTGGGGATGAATTTAATTCTTTGTTTTAGGGGTGTGTATTTTGAATTTCAAGCTTACCTTGCCGCATATATATAAAAAAAAGAGATAGTTATTCCACCTCTAATCTTTAATATAAGATTTAATTCAAAATACAATTTATACTACAACCTAGGTTTTATATTGAGGGCCAAATGTGCGGTACAAAAATTAATGGACATCATCCCGAGAGTCCTGGAGTATCTGAACATGACTTGAAATAACAAAGAAAGTTGAATGGAACAAGTCAGTAGTGAAAAACTGAATCTTGCAGAACTGTTCATCCAAACTCCAATTTCTGGGATTCTGACACAGCTTGTTGAAACATACCCATTAGCTCAAGAAAATACATTTTCATAATCTAACCCACCAAATGCAATAATGTGAGGTAGTTACAACTTAAAAACCAGTGTTTACTTTCATTGTAGTAGCTAAGATATTAAAGGCATTCCCATTCACCTTCGAGAAACAAATAAAAAGTGCAGTTTGGTGAAGCAAGTGGACAACCTTTCCACAAAACTTTTGCTTTATTAATGATTAGATAATTTCATAACTTAGTGCTCCTAATGCAACTATTTGTCGTTAGCAATTTAATCATGCAGCTTAATAATGCTTAACTTTATGAATTATAATTAACGCATTACAAAATGCTCTGGCCTACCACACCACCTGACATCAATAATAAATAAAGAAAACTATTGAGGAAAAGCACCATTGTAGCAACTTTTATCAAATATTGTACCTAGTTAAAGTATTTTGAATTTTTTTT
Organism: Acacia pycnantha; assembly: GCA_025563575.1. Lineage (NCBI taxonomy): Eukaryota > Viridiplantae > Streptophyta > Magnoliopsida > Fabales > Fabaceae > Acacia > Acacia pycnantha. Next base: position 4,092,252 of record JAMWYP010000031.1, on the reverse strand, counting down.
ACCAAACTAAGGCAGTTAGTGGCGTTGTGACAGCTGACGGCACCAGTGGCGTCGCCCTGCTTGATGCCACTGTCAAGTACTTTGACGCCACTACTAGTAGTGACGTTTACTAGTGGCTCGGTCATGCTCAAACAGCGTCGTCTTGGGGGCTTAAATTTTTTTAAGGAAATAATTTTATCAAAACAATGTCTTTTTCGAAAAGTTCCGGAGGCGCTGCCCCCGCACCCCCCCCCAAGGGGTGCTGCCACCACCGTAGCTAACGGGACACTAAGCTATTTAGATATCGCGCTACGAATAGTTAGCTAAGATATTGCTTTGGTAAAATTATTTCCCTAAAAAAATTTAAGGCCCCAAGACGACGCTAACCTAGCATAACTGAGTCACTAGTGGACGCCACTACTAGTAGTGACGTCAAAGTACTTGACGCCACTACTAGTGGAATTCACATTAGGTGCTTTTCCCTTATGTGCTTGTTATGTGCTTTTCCTTCTAATTAGAGGGATTAGACATTTTTTTTATATTTTTTAAATTTTTTTATAGATTCTATTTATTTAGATTAGATTAAATGTTGCATCGTGAAACTTTTTTTTCACCCAATATCTCAAATTAATTAATTTCCAGGATACTGGAGTTACAGGAAAAATATTTCTGAATGCAGAAATGAAAATTAATTAATTTGAGACACTAGGTGCAAAAAAAAATTTCACGATGCAATATATAATCTAATATAAATAAATAGAATCTATAAAAATTTAAAAAAAAAATGTCTAATCCCTCTAATTAGAGGGAAAAGCACATAAGGAAAAAGCACCTAATGTGAATCCCTACTAGTGGCGTCACAACACGTGACGCCACTAACTCAGTGGCGTCAAGTAGTGCGATGCCACTGGTGCCGTCAGCTGCCACTGCCTGCCTTAATTTAGTAAATTTTTTCCAAAGTGTTTTAACTGAGTACAATATTTGATAAAAGTTGTTATAATTGTGCTTTTCCCAAAACTACTGCTTGTCAAGGACATTTAGCTGGGAATTTGAGTTGAGTGCATAAACAAATTTGGAAAAAATATTGGGTAAGTTTTAAGTTGAAGATATCAATATAGTTTATATCAAAAGACTTAGAAAACCCATTATTCAATTAACAATTATAACATTGTAATATAATTTCTCAGCTTGCACCAAAACATCAACCAATTGAGATATTATCACGGGATGTTCACAAAAAGGACATTAGCTCCTCGTCTGGAGAATAAAGAACGATGGTCCCATTTCTAGCCATGTGAATTCCATAAACACCTCACTCCCTCTTTTCATCTCAAAGATTGAATAGAGATAAGTACAAAAAACTAGTTACTGATTCTTTATCAGACAAAAATTTACATGGGTTCCACTAATGACTCAATAACAAGCAGCAGGGGACGAACGCTCAAAAGCTGAGTTCCACTTAATGGAGGACGAATGCTCAAAAACTGGGTTCCACCCAATAAAGGGGAGTGACATTGATAATGCAATCTCTGATGGAATTGCTCAAAGATGGGCTTGACATCAAATGCAATCATGGGATCAATGACCGCTGCTAAATAAGTGATCCAGTTGAATTTTTGGGATATGTCTTTGTTTAAATCCAATGTCAACCGTTGTTGCACCAGGGAGAGTAACACTCGTTGGCTCAAAGGGAGAGGATCCATTGACAAAATTCCAAGAAGAAACTGTTCACACCAGAAGATGGTTTTCAGATTCTTTAAATAAATTATGCTTGATAGTTAAAAATAAAGACATTTGTTACCAAAACCATGATAACCTCAGAACAAAACCAAGAAAGAACAGATCTATCAGTTCTTTGTAGAGAAATGACGAAGGCCTCCTCGTATCTGCGTTGAGATATTAACCTTGCCAGTTCGTTTCTTATGGGCAAGGCTTCATTTCTTGGATCTGGAGTCACCTCAACCTGAAGGAGATCGAAAAAATGTAAGAAAGAAATTTACACCTAGGAAGGATAAAAATGACTACCTTTTCTTGCATTGAAGATCCCGTGTTCAGCTGGTTCTGCTGTAACTCAGAATCAGAACTGCCTTTCTCAAAGGAATAATCTATTTGCGATTTGCTTGACGCTTCAAATACAGGAATTTTAGAACAGGATTTGAGTTCTTCCTTAAAAGATTATTTATGTTAAATAAAACTAATTCGTATAGTAGAGTTCTTCCTTAAAAGAGAATCAATTACAGGAGAGAGGAGACACAGACGGATGCTCGACAACTGAGGTCCAATCATTGAATGGGAGCAAAATTGACGATGCAGGATTTGATAGAGTTGCTTAAAGATGAGCCTGACATGCAATGTAATCGTGGTATCCATGGGATCTATGGCTGCAGCCAAATGGGTGATCCAATCGAGTTTTTGGGAGATGTGTTGTGATTTAAATCACGTGTCAATTGTTGCAGTAGGGAGAGCAAAACTTGTTGGTATAAAGGGAGAGGAGCCATTGAAAAAATTCCAAGCAGATCGACCTGTTCACACCAGAAATGCAATGATTTTCATAAAAGACACATAACACATTCACGCCTTTGTCAATGCTTCCGAGTTGATTATGATCCTATACGTAAGATATATTTCTCTTATTAAGTATTAATCAACTTTCTTAATCTAATCAAATCAAATTAGTTAGATAGGTCGATCTTACATACACATGCAGATATTTTATGCAGTACCCTTATTCTTCAATTAAACTATATGCTTGATAGTTTTTCTTAGTGTGCTCGGGTTCACGTTAGAAATGATAATTACTTGAGAACAAATATAACCAAGAAAAAATAGATACGTCACTTGTTTGTAGACAAGTGGTGAAAGCTAAGCCTCCTCGTCTTTGTGTTTAGATATTAAGGTTGCTAGTCTGTTTCTTGGATCTTGCGTCACTTGAGCCTGAAGTGCATCTAAAAAATGTAAGAAAAAAAAAACCATTTACACCTGAAAAACCGTAGTGGGGGATAAAAATGAGAATGTGTTCCTTTTGTGGTATTAAAGGTTCAGCGTTCAGCTGGTTGGACAAAGTGTTTGATATACATGAGTTTGATCCTGCAGCTGCTTCGGCCAAAGTTAAGAGTGCTCAACTCTTTTGCCTCACAGGGAGATCCCTTATTCCCTACCGTATTTCTCCCTAGCAGAGACAATAAAGATGTAGTAAGTGGAAATAGATGAGTAATTAAATAGGGGTAAAATGGGAAATTAACAAAAAAATTGAGAAAACCTCGGAGTACTTCTTCATGCTTTTTGTGATTTCTTTCTGGAGATTATAAGGAGTGGTGAAAGAGTAGACTATAAAGAAGTACACATATATAGACAAACACCCTCAAATATGGGAGAGCCTAGCTATAACTATAACTATACTTGTCCAAAGTATAGGATGGTGTCTCTTATTTCTTCCTTGTTTGTAATTTTTAATCCATTTTTGCCCATAAACCAGTAAGACAAGACAGAATGCAAAATCTTGGCATTTGTTTTTGCATGTTCGTGTGTGCATGTAGATTTGTAGCCAGGGTAGTCAAAAGTATGCTTGAAGACATTATCCTAATGGCCACTGGGAATATATTGTCAAGTTATATGAAGACTGTGGATCCAAGTGACTTCTTTCTAGGTTTGGTGCATATTTATTCTCTACTTCTAATGTTTTGATGATTGTTATTATTAATGAGTGATTTATCTGCTATTTTGGACATAAAGCCTGGGCTCATTCTATCCCAATTCCCAAGTACTGTTCTGAAAATTCTGGTTGTAAACTCCATTTCCTTTTCAGAATTCAGGACACTGAGGCCAACCAGTAATCAAATAGCCAGGAGGTTTTATATTCCAAATCCATGCTTCTTCCTCCTCATGTATTTATACTATATCACAACCATCTATATGAACTCCAAAATCTTATTTGCAACTAATCTTTTCAAAAAATGTCTGAACATTCGTCCAACTCTGAAAGCGTCCCTGGAGATGCAGCTACTCCTCATCCTCCAACTGGAGCTTCGGCTCCTCCTCCTCCTCCTCCCGCCTTGCAAGATCCCATGCTCGTGAACCAATTTCAAATGCTACTGAGTCGACATCAATTTGTGTTCAGCCAAAGGCTATTGAGCCTAAAAGTCAGATAAGTTTGGGAACAAAGAAGTCATACTCCAATATTATTAGGGATGTAATCATCCTAGAAAGTATTACTCCTGCAAGTAATGATTCTGAGGCCTCTCTAAGGTAGGTTGTTCCCAAAACTGCGATACCAGCAAGTGACTAGTGAGGCAAGCCACTCTTTAAGCTCTGGCCTCGTTGATGATAAATTTGTGAAACTTACTTCCAGAAACTTGTCTGATGTACGTACCACCATTGGATAATGATTCAAACAAGGACACACTTGCCTTGCCTCAATTGCTGGTGTCGCAGTTTTGGGATTAGTCTTGCTTAAAGAGACCTCAGTAGTTCTACATGTAGGAGCAATCCTTTCTAGGATCATTATCTCATTTTGAGGCTGAATATCCCGTGGCTGAACACAGTTGATCTGAACAATGTGTTCGCCAGTAGATGATAGATTGATAGGTAACTTCTTGCAGCAAGACTCAGGATAGGCAAGGCCATGGTAAACTCGGATATTTTATTCATGCCTCTTGATTTTGGATTTAGACAGTATTTTAAGTAGATAACTTGCATAGCAATAATCTGTGTCTTTGCGAGTAAAAGAAGATTGGCCTGAGACAATGTTGCACCTTGATTGCAAAATGGATTATCAAGAGATGTTTCAACTGAACTGAAACACAACTCTTGAATGCATGCCAGATCCCTTGGGAGAATCCATTTCAATGGCGGATCATACCAAGAAGCAGTTGGTTCACTTGCAAAGGCCCAAAGCTTTAGTGTATTGGTTGTCTATAAACAAGTAACACATAAAATTAGAACAATAACACATAAACAAGCTTGATCATGAGAACAGACTGATTATATAATATACTTACTGATGTCACAAGGACAAATTCATCAGCCCAATGTGGGAAGTTAAAAATGTAGCAGAATAAACAGGGTGCTCATGATCTAGCGCACAACATTTTTTAGATGAATGAAAAGAATTAGAATTCAAAATTTAAACTAATAATTGAAAAGGCAGTTAACAAGAAGTAAATACAAACGTTGTCATCTTGTGATGCAGATACCAAGATATCCTTCAACGTTGGGGACATCGATTAGTCAGTCACCTCTACAAGCCTAACCCCATTAATCAGACAGTCAACTGAACAAATTAAAGGAGAAACCCAAAATCCCCCATTGCAACCAAGATGGCATATATGCTGCAAAAAATAGAAACTTTTATAATTAATAAGCATGATCAACATTTCATCAGAATTAAAACCAGTTAGAGCCTTAGAGGACCCAAATCCTTACGTTATGGAATAATGAAGCAACCGATAGTAAAATAACTAGTATGGACAAGCTACCAGCTTGCATTGAACTGAGGCAAGGATAGTATATATGGTAGTGAATAGGAGGAGGAACCTAAAGGAATCAGAAAAAATAATTAGAAGCCACACATTACCAAGCAATAAGACCAAAATATCAACTAGATATATAGTATATATACTCTGGAGTCTATATATAGATACATGAGGAGGAAGAAGCATGGATTTGGAATATAAAACCTCCTAGCTATTAGATGACTGATTGCCCTGAGTGTCTTGAATTCTGAAAAGGAAATGGAGTTTTCATCCAGAATTTTTAAAACAGCAGTTGGGATAGAATGAGCCCAGGCTTTTTTATATCGGAAATAGGAGACAAACCACTCTTAATAATAATAATAATCAAAATATTAGAAGCAGAGAATAAATTTTTACCAAAACTAGAAGGAAGTCAGCATTTCTGGGCACTTGAACCCACACAGTCTTCCAAGAACTTGAGAATATATTCACAGGGGCCATTAGGACAATGTCATCAAACATACTTTTGACCAATTTTTGTTAAAAAAAAAAAAGAAATTCTCAAACGGTTGCTGTTAGCTACAAATCTACACTGTCTTCCAAGAACTTGAGAATATGTATAGATTGCCTTCTGTCTTGTCTTATTACTAATTTATGGGTAAAGTAAAAATGGATTAACAACAATTACAATTACAAACAAGGAATGAATTGATCTCCAGACTGCTCTTTACACTTCAAGTTAAGAGTAAAATGTAATTTTAAAACATATATGAACATTCTCTAAAACTAAAAATTATATATGAAAAGCTTCCCAACTATTTTTGAAAGGGTTAAGTAGCAATTTTACCCTAAAAGTTTTCACCAAGGTGCAATTTTGCCCGGACCGTTATCTCAGTTAATTTTGACCGTTAATTAACCAAATATGTTGAACTCTACATATCATCCACATCATTTTTGTTATAGTGCAAATTTGCCCCCGAAATTTTGAATCTAACTTTTTTTGAAAAAATAAAAATAAAAGTAGATGATACATGGACTTCAAGGGCCAATTTGCATAGTAGCAAAAATAATATGGATGACATGTGAACTGTCAACTCAACATATTTAGTCAACCAATTATCAAAATTAATTGAGATAACGGCTAAGAAAAAATTGCTTTATTTTTAAACTTCCGGGGCAAAATTGCCTATAAACCCTTTTCAAAATATCATTTGCCAAGTAAAATTCTATATTTGACTAATTTTGGAAGATTAATGAAGCTAGATAGATTACTTTAAAGGATTTATATTTATCATTTTTCTTCAAAGTAATTTGCCTATAATGATTGATATAAGTATTTCAAAAAGACCATATAATATATGCTATAATTTATTTATTTATTTAGTTTTCTTAATCATCCCAAATTAGTCAACTATCTCTTATATTAAGAATCGAAAATAATAATTGGAAACATACCTAGTTCCCTACTACATTAAATATATTAGCTATAGATAGATAACCAAGTTATAGAAATTAATTAAAAAATTAGCTAAATTGGATATTTATAAAAGATGTATTAATTCCTCTAAAATATACTCTTTCAGTCTTTAATATAAGACATATTTAGCTATTTTGGAATTGGTCATGCTCCTAAATCTAAGATAAAATTTTCATATTTATTAATTCTTTCCTAATTTACCCTTATTAATACTCCCTTAACAATAATTAGAGAGGAGAAGGAATGAGGGAATTAAGGAAGGTAATAAGGGTGTTTTTTAAAATACAGGTTATATTAACTAACTTTCTTAATCTAATGAAATTTAATAAATGTGTTTTATATTAAGGAATGAACGAGTATTTTTTTTAGACATTTGTATTTAAAACCACCATGTTGATGAAAACTTCCTTAGTACATATAAATATAATAGATAATAATAGTTTGAAAAAAGAATTATAAATATAAGAGATAGTTTATTGAGTTCTTGACTTCTTGCATCTAGATAAAAAAAAAGATAAAAAAAAGTAATAACTTGCCTTTATATTTAGGATAGAAAGAATATTTTGTTGCTCTAGAATCAACATGCTATATCTTTGTTTTAAATGTCAAATTTGGGTCGTCTAAAGTTGACATGTATTTATAAATTATTACTATCTTCGGTTTTAATTATATGAATACTTTTATAGTTTAAATTGTACTACAAAAGTGTTATTATAATTTTTTGCATGTGCTTCTCTTAAACACAACAAAGAAAACGAAACCGCGAAAACCACTCACTTTCTTGTCGTAATTTAGATATAAGTCATGAAGATATTATTGTGCATTATTTCTAACACTGTCCCAAGAACCAGTAAGTTATGATATATCTCTTTCTCTGATTGTCCCCTCTTTTTCACGCGTGATTTCTTATATGAATTATCAATTTTGTTAAATTTTCCAATTATATTCGATCATGTATCCTATTTTTGAATTATTATTATGTAACTATAAACTCGTATAAAAAAAATAGATCACGCGATCATGTGTGATTGGAAAACTTGATGTAATAGATATAACGAACTTATTGTATGTATAATCCTTATTATTATTATTACTACTACTCCATATTGTTTTAAATATAAGATATAATTGACTTTTTTTAGAGATATTAAGAAAGTTAATTAAATTACTATAAAAATTTTATATTTGTCATTTTTTTTCTAAACTATTTTTCCCAACTTATAAATTACTAATATATAATTTATGGATATATAATATATTATTTGATTAATCTAAAAAGTTAAATATATCTTATATTTAATACTGCACTCTAAGGGGGGAGTATTTATAAATTATAACATTCCGTCGACTGTTCTAACACGCAGTTTAATAAAGGGGAAAAAAGGAAATTATATGATTACACGTCTTTAAAATTTTCTTTTTTTTTTTTGCTCAGAATACACGTCTTTTAATTAAAAGCTTGCAAATAATGTTCATTACTTTTTGAGCACAAAAGAAGAAGACAGTGGTTCCTACTACAAAAAGTAACAGTTGTTAGATTTTTTAACGGTTGTCATTTTTATTCCGATTTTTAAAGTTTAAGGGCTTTTGTTACACCCGAGAAAAGTCTATGGATATTTTTATAAATAGGTACAATTTCATGAATATTTTAATTTATACCTTAACGTTAACTTAACCCATTACATATGAGGAGCAGGTACCTTGTTATAAATAGGAATGAATTAGGTATTAATACATATTAACCCCACATTAATCTCATAACTGAAAAATTCATTCCAAATTAAACTCATATAATATAATACTTTATTTGGTTACTTAAATAATTCCTTTTGAAATTACACTCGTATAAAGTATCAAATTGTGGGGGTTTTGAATTTAGTCCAATTCATTCATTTCACAAAATAAATTATATGAAGAGAGTAGTATATATAATTGCATTCGCATATAGAAAATGAAAGAGAAGAAGATTGAATGAATAAAATTTAAGATGAAGCTATTTAAGATGAGAGCTTCATGGGGAAAAGCACCAATATAGGATATTTTTTTTAAAAAAAAAATGTACCCAATTAAAGCACTTTAGAAAGACGCCAAATTAAGTGCGATCGACAATCGACAAGACGCCACTAACCCACTAAAGTGGCGTCGTACTGCTTGACGCCACTGACGTCAATTATAATGGACGCCATTGTGGCGTCTTTAATTGACACCACAGGCGTCAATTAAAATTGACGCCAGTTGCGTCAAGCAGTACAACGCCACTAGTGACATCAAGCAGTATGACGCCACTAGTGGCGTCAGAGCCCGTGACGCCACTACCCAGTGGCGTCAAGACAAATGACGCCACTGGTGGCGTCAGCATTACTTTGGACATTATTTTTGAAAGTGCTGTAATTGGGTACATTTTTTGGTAAAAATTGCTACATTGGTGCTTTTCCCGGACTTCGTGTGAATATATATTTTCTTGTGTAATTCTTTTTCCTATGGCTCATTTTGCAGATGAAGATTTAAACCTAACAAAAGTAACAAAAAGAAGAATAATTGAATAAAAGGAATATACAATAAATTAGGTAAGAGTAAGGTTGTACGTATGAATTGATGGAGAGTGATCAAAATCCCAATCCACTTTACTTAAAAAGAGACTAATCACCAACACTTTGGCATTACATCCAAATTTCTCAACTTCTTTGTTGTGACCATCTCAACCACTTCACCCTCCCTCTCCCTCACGTATCCTTCTTCTAATTTCTAAAGGTTAAGGGGTAATTTAGCCAACGAACTATTATTGCAGGAGCGCCCAACACAAATAACTTTTAAGTGGACCAAAAATACCAAAAAACTTTTAAAAATGTACAGTCATCAGCACAAAAAATGAGTAAGACTTTTTGTGTTAGGAGCTCCTGGAGTAAGAGTTTTTTGTGCTGACTGCACATTTTTAAAAGTTATTGATATTTTTGGTCAATTTAAAAGTTATTTATGTTGTGCGCTCCTGAGGTAACTTTTTTTTGACCAAATTGCTCTTTAACCCAATTTCTAATCACTCATTTATTTCTACTATTAGACAAAGCTACGTAACTATAGATATTATGTAAGAAAATAAATTGTTTTTTTAGCATCAAACATCTTAAAATATTTTTTTAGTAATACTCATTATTTATTTTTTTTACATTCAGTACCTTAAAAAAATTTTAGTACATACATAGTACTAGTACCAATACCAAAGTCGTAAAATAATTTTTTTGAGTATCAAGAACTTTAAAGTATTTTTTTTATTAACACTCAGTACTGAGCTTAGGGTGCTTGTTACTTATTAGGGGTAAAATTGCATTAAAAATATGATATCTGATGCTACTTGAAAATAGCATAGGGTATTGAATGGGCTAAAAATTATTTAGGATACAAAATGCTATTGAACAAAAATACTTCAAGCTAACCCAAAATTAAATACAGAGAAGGCTTGAGAATTTTTTGTTGTTGTTGCCAACTCTCAAGAACTTTAATTATTTATACGTTTTATAAGTTTTATTTGTAAATGTCACTTTTATATATGAAAGCTTGACTTACAAATATAAATAATTAAATTTGTCTTATAAATATAACTTTTTGAAATTTCTGTGTGTTTAATTTTTTAGATAGATTTCACATGCGATTTTCTTGTATTATTACTAATTATTCATAGTTTCATACCATGCTTTCCAATCTTTCGTTTGTATCCGTGATCAACTAAAAACATTCAAGGCGTGGGAATGGAAAAAATAGTGTTGGGAGCTCTTCCCCCATGACCGTAGGCCAACGCGGAGCAAAATCTAGATTAGTTGGAACTAAAGGTTTTGGTGAATCGGGTGAAATACAAAAAAAAAAAAAAAAAAACTAAAAACAACGATTTCACACTTAAGATACTCTTTTTATCTTGTTTCAAATTATTTTTTAATATTTTATTTTCACCATTTCAATTTGGTATAACTTTATTGATTCATCTTGATTTTTTTTTTTCTCAAATGATTCTTGTTCTGGTATAGAGTAGGACCACTGTACACAACCAGACCTTTCGCCAAGGGGTGCGGTGTGTGCACAATGTGACTGTATGTAAATAGTTCAGAGATTAGAACGTGTATACCTTCGTCGTGTAACTCTTATTTATAGAGTGCACCTTAGGGTTAGGGCTTCTAATCCCGTATAATGTGCATCCGAGAATCTAGGCAACCACCCCCGGGAATAGATTCTTCAGTTTGGATCCTTATGGGTCGGTTGAGATCCTTGCGCCAATTGCCCCCTGCTGGGCCGGTCAGCTAATGGGCCTAGTCTAAGGTCCATAACAATTCTATATATTTATTTTAAATTTAATTGTGACTATTTTTAAAAATCGTTCCAATATCTATCTCTCTTAAAAAAAGGGAAACTCTTGAGAAAATTTTCAGAGTTAAAATATCAAATTAAAGTAAAAGATAATTAGATAATAAATTAAAATTTTAAATCAAAGTAATGGCTCAATTGAAATTAAATAAAGTAAAAGACAATAGTACACTTTCATACGCAATAAAAAGAGAGCTAATAATGATGGAGGTGTCTTTGAAGCAATATTCATACTCATCGATTTATTTATATTTTGGCCAACCTCATTTTATATACGCATTCTTTTGGAAACGATTAAAGAATCAATTTTATATATAGGGGGCAAGCCAAACAACCTCAATTATATTTGCTAATTAAGAATCAATCAATTATTCATGCCAGACCATGATTTGTAGATAATACAAAGGTATTAAATACTCCCTCCGTCCCTAATTATAGGAACAAATTACCAGAATTTTGGGAGATTAAGGAAGGAAGTTAAATTACTTAATTATGTGTATTTTCCAAAAATATCCTCTGAAAATTAAAAAAGAGATTAGAGCAATTATGTACAATGGAGTATTTTTTTTTTTTGTCGGAACACAGTGGAGTATTGCGATATCAATTTCTGGAAAATGAACATTGAACATTAAATCAAAAAGTCTTGATTTAGGTGTACTATATTAATTGACTAATATGAATTTCCTAAATTGACTATTAGTATATATACAGTGGAGTATTAGTAGGGGTGATATGAGAACATATGACAAAAATTGCTCAAAATTATTTTATATAAAAAAATATAATTTAAGTGTATATGACACTAATGAGTTGCAAACATTATTTACTTTATAAAATATATAGGTGTATTATTAAATTATTATTGTCTTTAATTATTATTGAGAAAGTATAAATAGGGGTATTATAGGAAAAAAATGACAAAAGTTAAAACTTGCTCTTATAATTAGGACCAAAACCAACTCTAAAATTTGCTCCTATAATTAGGGACGGAGGGAGTAACTCATAAAATCGTAAAAGTTTATTTTTATCATTAAATAAGTATTAATTGTGTATAATTAAAATATAAAAAATGACAACAATTTGATTTAAATATATTTTAAATCCAAATAATTGAAAATTAAATCCATCAGCATTCATAATTTATCATATTTAACTAATTTATTTTTAAAAATTTATATATAAAGCTACTGAACATGATCAAATCGAAGAAGTTAACATGATTTTAAGGATGAGTTAACATAATTTTATAAATTAGAAAAGTAAAAATAATAATAAATTCGTGAATTTAATCTAGTTTACAACCATCAAGAGTTTAACAACAATAAATCATCATCTCTTTTTTGAAAAACATCATCCAATTATTACCAATTTTATAAGGGGAAAAAATCTATTTTAGCTCAAATCATTATTTTTAATCAATTTTATTTAAAATATTCTCACGCACATGCAGAAAAAATGGTCTTCTGTTTTGTTTTTATACGATAATAAAGAGATAAGGAAAAGCGAGCAAACTTTATTAAATTTTAAGATAATGAAAAAAGATATTCCCTTTTATTTCTTAACAAATCACACCCGGATAAGCAAAGAGAAAGTAACCGTTTCAAATAGCTTTCAGCGAGAAATAAGAAAATAAAAAATAAAAAAAAGAAAGAAAGAAACGGCCCATTACGCCACAACGCGTGTAAATCGTTATATAAATACATAAATAACCCTCCTCAATCATAACAGAACAGCTAACTCACCCACTCTTTACCTTTTTTATCTTCTCTTTCTCCCTCTCCTTCGGCTCTTGCGCTTCACGTTTTTTCCTTCCTCAGGAAATCAGCGAGATTACATTGCTCTGGTTCGATCTTCGATCGGATCGGAATTTCAGAGATCATGTGCTGCGGAGGCAGGATGTGTATGCTGTGTACGTGCGTCATTCTCGTCGTCATCTTGATCGGTTTGCTTTTCGGGTTCGGAGTCTTCACCCATGGATTCCACAAGATCAAGGACACCTTAAGTTTCTGCGATCCTTCCGTCACTGGTAGTTTATGCGGGAATTCACATGGAAGACCCTTCTTGGGTCACGCACCGCCTCCATTGTACTAGGGTTTTTAATTTTGTTTTCCCCCCTATGTTCTTTCTCGATTCATTCTTTCTCAGTTTCTGGGGATTTGTTTCGAATTGTAGGGTTAGGGTTTTTCTTAATTTATTAATTATTTCTCTGTTACTTTAATTTGAATTGATAATTGCCGTTTTGGTTTCTGTAACTATCATTTGCCTCTTCTTGGGATTCATGTTTGTTTATATTAAATATCTTGCGTGTTTTTTTTTTTTTTTTGGCGTTGCTCTAATCTGCTGTTTATTTCGTATACACAATTTTCGCCAATCTGTAACTTACGGTTCCGGGAATTCCTTGCATCCTTACTCAAGTTTCATCTGAAATTCCGGGTTTTCTAAATTGAAGGCCTGTGAAGTTGTTCGTTGGTATAAAAATAAATTTTCTGCTGATCTTATAATCAACATATTTTTTCTCAGCTTTTTCGTTGAAATAAAAAGGCATCTTTACATGTTACTTTTCTCTTTGTTTTTATTATTATTTAAATTTCCTTTGTCGTTCTCACTCATCAGTCATCGGTCAGCCAATGAAAGTAAATAACGGTGCTGTCTTTCTTTATGGAATTGTGAAGAATCTCATATTCTACTTTTAAGTTTTGAGAGATAACGTAAAATATGTGTAAATTCGAATCAAGCATATGATTGGGCTTTTTGGGGTGAGAATCTGGGAATATGATGGGGGTTTGCTCCGAGACAAGGGTATATTTGAAGACCGTGGGAATGAGTGTTGATTTTGAGTTCAATGTTCTAGAAATTGAGATGGGGAAGGATTTAGGGGTAATTTTGTCTCGATAGTTGTAGAGGGCATTTTGTCCTGAATGTCTTTTTGTAGGACAATTTTGCTTTGGAAATGTAGAAGATGGAGTTATTTTGTCCAGACGATTATCTAAAATAATTTTGGTTGTTTGTTTGTTATGGTTGTCAAGATACAAATTTGTCTCAGAAGTTTATGTGTTATCTACTTCATTTTTCTTAAAGTTAGATTTAAAACAAAAATGACTTTTTTGCATCTCAAGTTAAAATTATCCGTCAAAATTATCCTTCGAAAAATTTCCTAGGCAAAATTGCCTATTAACCCTATCTACTATCTAACCTTTGAACTTTATGGATTTTGACTATTTTAAATTGGGTTAAGGTGCAAATTGTTTCAGAAGTTTTTTGCGGAGAACCAATGTTGCCCTATATAAGTTTTCTTTAGGTTTAATATTGCCTTGAAAGTGTCAAAATGGAACAATGTTTTCATTTTTCTTTAAAAAGTTAACATTATGCATCCTAGCTCCCGGATGCCCCTCGCCTTTAGATAGTGGGTGAACCCAACCTCTTTCTTAAAATTTGTTTATATAAAAAAAAAAGTCAACATTATTTTCTTTAGATAGTGGGTGAACCCAACCTCTTTCTTAAAATTTGTTTATATAAAAAAAAAAAGTCAACATTATTTTTCTTAACGGTGTAGAGCACGTTTTTTAACTTTTAGGATGACATTGAACTTAAAAAAACTTTTAAGGTAACATTATTCCTTAACGAAAACTGCGGGAACAAATTTACACTTTTAACCCTATCAAATGTGGTCTTCATCCTTTTTAAAACCATTCCTTATATCCTGAATATGAGATTAAATTCGGCAATTACGGCATTTACCTTGTCAGTTTCACTATCAGATAGGATATTAAAATTTCCAAGATCATTTAAATACTAGTATTAGTGTTTTGCCATGAACTAAAAGGCATGTCAATTTTAATATTAATTATTTTAATTTATCAGTGCCTTAATTGATTAAATCCGTAACTCAAAATAAAAATACATTGGCAACTTTGTTTGAGCCTACTTTTAATTTTTTGGGGGCCTATATTTGACTATTTGTTGACTTACTTTTTTTTCCCCTGCCACCCACACATGTCCTACCTTTTTTTTGTTGACTTATTTGTATTTCATTGGATTTGTCACGCTCAATTAAGACAGCTCTTCTGAAAACATTTTTTTATTGACATCAACGCACCCAATTCCAAAATTTCATACTTAAATAATCAAAGATCCTTTCATTTGAACTAAAGTGTTTGTTAACTTACTTTTTATTTATTTTTTGGCCAAATATCACGAAAAATCTATAACAACCACCAATAGCCAAAGCCAAACAAACACTCAAAAAAAAAAAAAAAACCTATACATACAACCTGTCACACCACCTAAACCAGGAAAAAAAAAATCCTAAGTACAACCCATGTCAGGAAAAAGAAAAAGAAATAGTCACCACATCCTTAATATGAGACATACCTGGAAGAGTTAATCTTGATACTAAATATAAGACATGATTTGCATATTTGTCAATGTTTTCCTAACTCTTATTGATATTCCCTAAACAATAATCAAGAGGGATGGGAAATGAAGAAATCAAGAAAAATGACTATGATGTTTTAGAAAATATATGTCATATTAACCAACTTAACTAAATTCCTTAGTCTGATCAAATCAGGTTAATATGTCTTTAAAAGCTTTCAATCAGTTCAATATTTAGGCAATTCCACACCTTCCCATCCCTTCATCTGTTGGGAGAAGTCCTCTTCCAATATGGGAATTCCGTCGTTTAGGCTCCCAAACATCCATATAAAAAAGACAAAAATAGGCACTTTGGGACGAACACGAACCCCTTCATTGAGTGCACGTCTAACCTACAACATATGTATCAGATTTGAAGGTCTCCATTAAATATTCATCCTTTTCTTCATTACATATATATATATATATGCACCCTTGATAACATCGTGTGGAATTGCAAGGTGCTATGAACTCAAAACACAAGATAATACCCAAAGGTTGAGTTTAGCGGAAAGAGCCATATATCACACTGAACATTTCAAGTTTAGTAAAGCTCTGACTAATCCGAATCCAACCCGGTGTGCGACCTGGGTCGTACACCTGACTATGCAGAAAAGTCCCGTTGGGAGACTCTCCCACCATAGCCAGGTGCACGATGCGGGTCGGATCCGGATTAGTCAGAGCATTTAGTGTTGGACTCTAATAAGATTACTTTAAATAATAAATAGGATGATGCTTTTGCCTGACCAAAAAGAAAAAAAAAAAAAAGATAATGAACTTTGATAATGTAGTGCTTCTTTGGGCCTAAACAACTTTCCATTTTGTATTATCATTCATTAGTCCGTATTTTAAACACAGCACCAACAATGTGTAACGCTGCTCTTAAGTTTTGTATTATCTTTATTTAAAGTCTACACTTTTTTTGTTGTTGGATAAAAACAGAACTTATTATATGTAGATAAAACGTTACAAACCAAAAAAAAAAAAGGCATCCTATCAGCCTCTAGTGAAGGAATTAGCAGGAGGCCCATAGCTACTACAGAGACCAACCCAAACATTACAAGGACAAGACTGGAGCCACCCAAACAACTGTTATACTAAAAAGCCCAACTCTTTTTTTTTTTTTTTTTTTCGGGTTGGGTTTCTCTCATCATCATTTTCTCATTATCCCTCATAATCTCTAAATCCATCCGTCCAATCAATACAATACTACTTTTACTTTTCTCTCACTTTCTCAATAAAGGGCCCAGATAAGACCAATGAGAGAAAATGAAAAACAAGATAAGAAGAAGATCTCCTTCTATCTATTAAAAAAAGCCACCAACTCTTTACCAAACCATGAAAAAGATAATCACAAAACCACAAGTAACAAAACTGTGGTTTTTGAAGTTATTTTTTGCAAGTCGGAACAAAAGTCCTTTCACATACCAATATCCCTTGGGAGCAAGTGGAAAAGGATTTGCTTTTCCACCACTATGTCCTCGGTTTGAGGCATGAGAATGGAGAAAATAGTGTTGGGAGCTCTTTCCCTACGACTGTGAGTCCAACGCGGAGCAAAATCCGGATTAGTTGGAACTGAAGGTTCCAGTGACCCGGGTGAGATACATATAAAAAAAAAAACTCTTTTTATATATTTACCTCGTAAATCGTAAAACTTATTCTCTAAAAACTAATTTAAGCGTGCACGAAACACTCACTTGAATTATCGTAGTACTTCTTCTGCTCCTTAATATAGTACATAGTTTACACTTTACAATGCAATTCGCACTACAAAATATTTCTTATAGACCAGAAGTAGTATAATTTAACTAAATTTAAATTAGTTGAGATCCGACACATTTCTTGGAAATAAGTTAATTTATCCAAATAAAAAATTATCCGAAGTTGGATCCAACAATGATTTTTGGGAATATGTTAATCCATCCCAATATTTTTTTTCCCGGTTTTTGGAAATAGGTTATTTTATCCTAAAAAATCATTGAGATCCAACAATGATTTTAAACATTATAAATAATTAAATTTTCGGTCGAGACTTTATAATCTAAACTACACTAAAACTTTTTTAAGTATGAGATTGTAAGTTCAATCGTTCAAACTAGGGTTGTCCAAAAAATCGGAGGTCTGGTTGGTCTGGCCCGACTCGGTCTAAGGCAAGCAAAAAAATGGTCTGAGACAATTTGACCGGACCAAATTGCTCGGGTTGGACTTTTCAAGGGCTTAGACCCACAGGCCGTCCGTCAGTCTTTTTTTTTTTTTGTATATCAAGCCACTTCTTGAGTTGGACTCCTGATGGTCAGCAATCCGCCGTCCGGTCCGATCCAGCCCGAACTTGGGCTGGTACCAAACTGGACCAGACCTTGGGCTGATTTTTTCAGCCCGAGGTCATATCGGGCCAGACCTCGGGTTAACCTCCAATCTGGTCTGGCCTGATCCTTGGACAACCCTAGTTCAAACCGTGAAAACATAACAAGTATGTGAGTTATGATAAAAGAGAGACTAAACTAAATCTGTAAGTAATTTTACTGGAAAAAAATTAGTAAATAATTTAATCACTGTATCCTTTTTTTTTTAAAAAAAAAAGGCGATAAGGTAAAAAAAGAAAAATACTACCTCTAGTTATAAATATAATATCTAGTTGTTACGGACCGATATCAAGCCCAATGGCGACAAGGCCCAATACACCCGGTCGCACCTACCACCTAGGGGAATCTCAACTACCCCGGTAATATAGGGTCATCACCGCACATGGTAAGGCAGTTCAAATCCATAGCCGGATATCACGCCAGGCAGATCAGATCCGGGTATGCCCTATAAATACTAAAAGAGAGATCTAAGGTACATAGGTTCTGACCCTAAGCTATTTACATACACACTGTGCACACACCCCATCCCCTTGGCTAAGAGCCTGGTTGTGTACAGTGATCACATCTCCTTTGGAGTGCTTCCTAATAGGCATTGTTTGATTCAAAGCACCAACCCACACTAGATAGATAATTTTTTTATGAGAGATTAATGAATCTAAATAAGTTATTTAATCATATCATATATTGTATATAGTTAATATATCAGTTTATAA
Organism: Acacia pycnantha; assembly: GCA_025563575.1. Lineage (NCBI taxonomy): Eukaryota > Viridiplantae > Streptophyta > Magnoliopsida > Fabales > Fabaceae > Acacia > Acacia pycnantha. The sequence continues at coordinate 4,073,507 of JAMWYP010000031.1, read as the reverse complement.
GTCAGAAAACATAATTTAGGGAGAAAACAATGGATATAAATATTTTAAAATAATTTGATTAACTTCCTTAATCTATCAAATAAAATTATCTAAATTTTATATTTAGAACTCAAATAGTATTATCTCCTGCCCTAATTATAAAACCATGATGACATTTTGTGGAGAGATTAAGGAAGTTAAATAAGTTATTTAATCATATCATATAGTGTGTATTCTCTGATTATATGTTAGTTTATTAATCAAACTAATTAGTTTGGAAAAAAAATAAAAATAAAAATACTCTAAAATAATTTAATTAGCTTCATTAATTTATCCAAAAAAATTAACTTAATCTTATAATTAAGAGACAGGAGGCAATATCTTTTAAAAGGCAGTAGCCGACACAGATTGGAACGATAGCTTAGGAAACACTCGTACGTTTCTTCGGCGTTCCAGCCTAGCAAGTTGCAAATATTTTATTTATTTTACTAAACATTTTATTGGTTCTTAATTAAATTTGCCATTGATTTCATCACTTCCGAGTCTAAACAAGTTTAACTTCTCTCATTCTCTCTTTTATCCTTTCCTTTTGAAGTCTTGTATACATATTTAAATTAAAAAAAGATGAATAATTCAAATTATTATTTTATAAAATTATTGCTATTATAAATATAGATAAATAAATTTAAACGGTTAAAATTCTATCTACATAATTTATAACTCTAATTTGGATAAATTAAAAATTAATTTATAAAATATAATATTAACATTTTTATAAAATGTTATAGTACTAAAATTCAAGGGAGAGATAGGATTTGGAGAAGATATTCTACCGAGTTTGTTCAAACTCTTGCCCCTTTCGCACTTGAGACTAGGAATTTGAGTTACCTGTATATGGAGTTAAATTTTGCATCTTTTTTATAAAAACACGGATAAGAGGCGCTTTTGAATGTAACCCAAGTCGTTAAGCAAGCAAATAAGGAAGAGGGACCTTTGACGGAAACTCGGTCTTCCACTCTTCCTACTGTCTTTTGGCTCTGCGTATAAAAACCTCGTACTTTTCTCTTGCGTTAAGAAAAGTATCGCAAATCTAGAGAGAGCCAAAGGGGTCGAACAGGAGCAAGAGGTTGAAGATGAGGATCACTGTAATGACAGCTGATGAACAAATACTTACGTTGGATGTTGATCCCCATGAATCTGTAAGAATCTGGAATCATCTTTCTTTCGCCTTTTTTGTTTGAAAAGCTTTCTCTTTTGTTACCGCTATCTCCAATTTTGGTGTTCTTTGTGGTAGGTGGAAAACGTCAAAGCATTGCTTGAGGTAGAGGTGAGGTCCTCATTACTCTTCCCTCGTTTTTTGGTGTTTTTTTTTAAATTTAGAATTTTGCTCCTTTTCCTCTACAATGTATTATACTGTGCAAGATTGCGGAGAATAGGGAACGATATTTAATAGAAAGTTTTGAATTTCACAATTTTCATTGGTCGAGGACCTTGGAGTAAAAGCCTTACTGGAGTGTGATATAATTGATGGTTGAGTAATGCGTCATTGTAATTAACTTGTTTGTAATTTCTTTTAGATTTTAATAGGCAAAAGTGATCTGATTGGTGCATGAGAGACCGAATTTTATTTCATGTTTTTCTTTTGTGCATATTGATTCTGTTAATGATGTCTTATTATGTTTCCTTGGTGTGTAACCTTACGCATCTATGAAGACACAAGTGCCTCTTCAGCAACAGCAACTTCTCTTTAACGGAAGGGAGATGAGTAATTCTGAGAAATTGAGTGCTCTCGGTGTTAAAGATGAAGATTTGGTGATGATGGTCTCTGCTGCTCCTTCTGGGTAAGCGTTTCTTTTAATATTACATTGCGCTGTTATAAGGTGTTGCTGGGAAACCTAACTTGAATGTCTGTGTTCTGTACATGGTCTGCTTGCTTTTAGGTGTGAATCAAGGATCCCTTACATTGCAATATCACTTGTTCCCATGTCACTTAATTATGATCTTTGCTTTTGGTTATTGTAGTAACTCTTTTTTGAATGATATACATTGTTACATCCCTGACCATGATCCTAATAGTCCAACTTTTTCGTGCTGCTCCCTCCATGTCTGATTTGTTTTTCTAAAGAGTTTGTTTATCTTTCTGTCAGAAGAGTTTTGCTCTATGATTTTCTAAAATGATCCTTGTTCTAGTACTTGAAATATTGTATAAGGAAACTAAAAAATATGCATGAAGAAGCAAGTGGAATTGCCATAGGAAAATGTTACTTTTATCTAGATCAATCACGAATTTCATAGATCTAGTCTTAGCTATCGTCGTTTGCTCGTCATTCATGTAATTTGAATGGTAAAAAAATGTAGTAAACTGATACAGTATTGATCAAGAAAGAGGTAGAGAAGGGAATGACACAAGAGAGAAACTGAGATTAGAGAAGAATGACTCAAGAAGAAGATTAGAAGAGAAGAGCTCCAAGGCTCTTACACAAACTGAATTACCAATATGTCAAAACGTAAGGTTACAATGAATAAGGGGGCTATTTATAGATGACAGCCCCTTCTCACATACTAATGCTAATATGTTCACTTAGGTCCCTAATAAGAGTTTATACAAAGTTTGCACATAGGTCCCTAGGTCTAGTCTTACAATTAGGTCCCTAAATGCTGCTTATTATATTTATATATCAATACCCCCTTCCCCAAAACATCCTTGCCCTCAAGGATGCTGAACAACAAAATACAAATTTGAAATCAACAAAAACTTAGAAACTTTAAAAGTCTGAAAAATGTCTTGACGGTGTAGACTCCTCATCTCCGAATCTTGCTACCCACAAGTGCAATTCACTTGTTTGATCTTTGGAACAAATAGAAGCAATAAATCCAATCCGGACCCAATAGCATTTTAATCGGCTCTCCCTAAACCAAGTATACGGCAGACTTTGGGTAGGAGGAAATTGCATAGGAAAAATCCGGTTGAGAGACAACTTTTTAGGCTTCATAGATATAACCCCCAAACTATTGTCCACTGGATCTTGTAGACTAGCAGAACCCAAAAGCATTTTAATTAATTTTCCTTTGTACCACATCCGAATGACCAAATTGGTAGGAAGACTCTGTTTGATTAAGGCCCTATTCAGGAATATGTTTGTAGGCCTCCTAAAAGTAGCTGAAGGTAGCAGAAACTTTGGGCCCAATTCTTTAAAGACAAAGCCCAAATGCCCATTTGCAATTAGAAAGTCCAAGTAATCTGCATAATCTCCCTGACAGTGGAAGAAAATGGGACCCAGCTGTGCGTGAGCCCACTCAAGACACCGCCACGCCTTTTCGAAAAACACGGGCAGTTTGTGAAGGAAAATTTGACTTTTCGGACTCCCTTTATTCACCACGTCAACCCCAAGTCGGTTTGAAAACATTTCAGCTTTCCACGCAACTCTTTCTTCCTCCTTTCTTGAATCACATCGACCCTCTCAACGTGCCCGAAGTCATGAAACATCATAGCGGCAATGAAAGAAGAGAACTCATAGGTATGAAACTCCCGTAACAAGTTCGATCTGTCTTAAAGCTACAACACAGTCGTCATCATTGTAGCACATTCTTGAGACTTCGTCGTTGCCTCCTCCCAAACATCCATGGACGAACAATCAGCAAGCGGCGGAACGAAGCAACCTACTCCCTGCACCGTTTTTGTCATTTCCTCCATGTCTTTTCCATCACCGCATTCTTGGGATGAGTCCGAACTAGCTTTGCTCTTTTCTGAGCAATTCACGATGTCGGATGAGCTCTCAGTGGCATTAGTGGGGTTGGCAGAATTTCCCAAAACCTCCTCATCGAATTTGGTATTGAATTCTGCCACCGTGCCGATCTGCCTCAATCTTGATATTTCGCCCATAGGTTTGTCAATAGGTAAGCCGTAGGTGTCTCTAAGCATAGCCACATATTCATTCCAAGTTGGTTGGTGTCTCCTGCGTCTTTCCGTAGCTACATGCCATGAGAAGCTAGCATTATCAAGACCCCTAGAAGCCATTGTTACCTTTTCATTTTCTGGTGTACCATCGAGATGAAAGAATCGTTCGCATTTGGATATCCAACTGTCGACCTCCGTCCCTCGAAAGCGTGGGAACTTCATTTTAGTCAAGTGGGTAGGCCAATGATAAGCTTCTCCCTGACCGTGACCATTGCCCAGTCCATTCCCACGTCGTCGGTGTTGCTGGTCATCGTTCTGGCCTTGCATTGCTTGTACCAAGACCTTAAATTGCTCTCTGATTTCATTACGGAACTCACAGACAGGTGGCGTGCAATTCATCTATTCGATCAAGTCCGCCCATTTTCACTTTCATATCATCAATCTTGTTAATTTTTTGAAGTTGTTCTTCTTGGTGAAACTCTTACTTCCATTGTGTTGGCTAATGTCGACGGTATATACCATTCAATGTTGCCAAGATCGATAGACGAGTCGACCACGAGAGGCACCAGTTCAAGCCACGAACGGAAATAGAAATAATGACACCCGACAAAGTAGGCCAAGCTGACAAGAGTTTATTGAATGTTGCCGACACCCCACTTACAAATTTCACCGATCCACGGTGACCACGTGCACCCAAATCAATTTGAGAACCAAAATTGAGAATGACGTCGACCGATGAAACAGGTAGAAGGGCACGAGTTTAGACAACCCGAAACAGCCGGCAACTCAATTAAATCCACCGACCAGTCAGTGGAATGTGCGACACATCGATTCACAAGTCGACAAGAAAAATGCCGACAACACCACTTCCAAATACAAGAATCAGCCGACGCACTACGATGGTCACAAATCGACAAAAAATGCCGACAATTCACCTACAATTCCACCGACGAGATGCCCACAAGTCGATTAAAGACTCAGTCGACGCACTCGAAATAACGTGACGCCCAAAATTTAATAATGCCGATCAAGAAAACAAGCCCGATTCTTTGAAGCCCGACATGCGTAACCGGACAAACACCCCTTCGATGATTCAGAACTAGCCGAACGAATGCAGAGTGTCGGGACCAGAATTCAGCGTTAAATTCTAACTTTCTTGAGCCAGTTGGTGCGTAACCAGGGGACCCAGTCGAATGGGATATTCAAGAATATTTTTCTTGGTATATTCTTGTTGCTCCACCCCTCTCCGGATTACGAAATGATGAAACAGAATCGTTGGTACCACCAAAACAGAAGCGCATGGACAATAACGAAATCTTTTTATGTATTTTCTTGAACCTAACGAGAAAATGGCGAGAACAGAACCAGAAGTCGACAGAACCGGAACCACATCCAGAAAACAAAGAGGCAAAACCAGAATACAAGAATTGCAGATGACAGAATCCAAAATCAGAAGGGACAGAACCCGAAATGAAGAAATCGAAAGAAAGAACTGAACCATTTGATGATTTCTGAACCCTTTGATGATTTCTTGAAATTCTTGATGACTTCTTGGAACTTCTTGATGAATTCTTGCTGCCCCAAACAATACCGAACCCGAGAAAGATGAAAGCGAGAACCGATTTTTTTCTTTCTTTTCTCTAAACAAAATAGAAACGATCGAACAGAGAGTTTTTTTTTTTTTTTCTTCTTGAATTGAACTAAACCATGAGGTTCATTACTCCGCTTTGGTTCACGTTCGGCGAGAAATGTGTAGAGCAGCGTGACGAGAAACAGCCAAGGAAGGTAAGGCTCTGATACCACTGATACAGTATTGATCAAGAAAGAGGTAGAGAAGGGAATGACACAAGAGAGAAACTGAGATTAGAGAAGAATGACTCAAGAAGAAGATTAGAAGAGAAGAGCTCCAAGGCTCTTACACAAACTGAATTACCAATATGTCAAAACGTAAGGTTACAATGAATAAGGGGCTATTTATAGATGACAGCCCCTCTCTCACCTACTCATGCTAATATGTTCACTTAGGTCCCTAATAAGAGTTTATACAAAGTTTGCACATAGGTCCCTAGGTCTAGTCTTACAATTAGGTCCCTAAATGCTGCTTATTATATTTATATATCATAAACCATTGTGTTTATGATGTATGATGAAAGCTTCTTTGGCTAAACTTACTGGCATTGATATTTGAATGCCTAGATTCATACTGAAATGGAATTTTTTACAGCTTATGCTTTCTGTGACAAATTCATTTTTTCCCCAGTGCACCTGCCAACGCTCCTGCCAAAGATTTAGGCTTCAATCCTGATGGATCTGCTGTAAATCCTGCTGCTTTCCAGCAGCACATTAGACAGGATTCTAACCTGATCGGTCAGCTCTTTCAGGTAAACGAGTAGTACTTAATGCAGCACTGCTTACATTTTATGATTTTCAGACATTTTATGTAATTACTCGTTCTCTGTATTTTTCTTTCATTGCTTGCTATAAAATAACCTTCTTACTTACGTACAGACCGATCCAGAGTTGGCACAAGCTGTCTTAGGAAATGATCTCAACAGAATACAGGAGCTTTTACGAGTGCGTCATCAACAGAGATCTGAATTACAACGACAAAAAGACGAGGAACTTGTAAGTAGAACCTACTGTGACTTTTCTTCCTTCACAGTTGTGAGGTTGCTGGTTTAAATTTTAATATAAGAAGCTATTTGATTTTTTTTAAATTTTCTTCCGTCTGCCTTAACACGTCATTGTGCATAGTGTCTGTATGTATATATTGTGTCTTGTTTATATGTAAGAGATGTAATCGCTTTGATCCAATTGGTTCTATTTGTTGACATGACTGGTCTTTATTTTTGAAAAATAAGATTGGCTCTATATAATTATGGAATTATTTATCAGACTTAGAAGATATTGGCAGAGTAATTTGTTTGACTTTTCCCCCTTAGGCTCTTCTTTATGCAGATCCTTTTGATGTTGAAGCACAAAAGAAGATCGAAGCTGCCATTCGTCAGGTAAGTTCATTTTATATCTTATTTGTTACATTAGCTGCAAGATTATAATTTTTCTTACTCTTAAGGTGTATTATATGGGGCTTCTTCCCTTTAAAACTCATTATGGATCCCATCTGGACCGAAAAGACATATTCTATTAGACCATGAAATTTCTCAAGTTGTGCTTTTAGTGAAGTATATGTTGTTATTTATTGCTTTATCATTACTTGTTTAATTTGTTTCCTTGAAGTATGATTTGTTCTATGTGATTATGTGGAAATATTTTGAGTGTATATGGGATGTAATGAATTATTCTATGCGTAATTATATTTGCATGAGAGCTAGAAGCTCATTATCTGTTTCAAGATTTATCTATTTCTTAGAAGAAGAATGTTATTAAATTTAATCTTCATTATCTCACCAATTTTTTTTATTAGCTTTGTAGAATGTCCTTGATAATTTGTTGGCTAAAGTAAACTGCAATATTACCTCGTTAGATGAATTTAAGGTCAGATTAAAATTTGGAAAGTTTTATGTTTGTTGGTGCTGACTATGGAAATATTTAGTTATTCTAAAATTTGTCATTATTTAACCTCCTTTCATGCAACCTATTACTTGTTTTGAATCTCCATATATATGCTCATAATAATTTATGATGAAACCGTATAAACTTTTTTCTCTTTGGGAAGCACAATACCATAGAATAACAGAATTTTGGCATTCTTTACAGAAAGGAATTGATGAAAACTGGGCAGCTGCACTAGAACATAATCCCGAAGGTTTTGCACGAGTGGTATGTATGAGTTTCAGAGTTCTGTATCCATTTCTTATATCTTTGGTTTTTTTCATCATAGATTTAATTATTTTTATGTAATTATTCAGGTCATGTTGTATGTTGACATGGAGGTTAATGGTGTCCCACTGAAGGTAAGTGTATAGTCTCAGTGAGTACATTCTTATTAAAATCAGGGGTATTTTCTGCTTTGGAAATGAGAAGAAAACCATAAAATTATTATTGGTGTCATTTTCCTTTTCAATGGAATGGTGATACGGAATGGAATTTGAGTTGAATTGATTTTATTTTATCTTTTTCCAGGCATTTGTTGACAGTGGAGCCCAGTCCACAATCATATCAAAAAGCTGTGCTGAGCGCTGTGGGTATGTGTTATTAACATTTGTTGGACCGGAATTCGTTTTTGATAACATGCTGGACCGGAATTCTCTTCCTTGGCATTTATAAATACTTCAGTGTCATTAAATTTGTTATGATAACAAGAGCATGCCTATGAATGTACTCTACCCCATAGCTAGCTGTCTAGATTTTTGAGGAAATATGGTTCATCATTTGTGCTAAGTGGTCTAACAATAACTCAGTTCAGAGAGAAGAAAGAAAACTGCAAGCATATAAGAAGCTTATTATATGGTCTAACGTTTGTCTATATGCTGTGTTAGAGCTTGAATTATGATTTTAGGTCTGACCCTGACATTTGTTAAGCTTGTGTACCATGCATGAATGATTTTAAGGAATTTCAGATCTGATCTGATTAAGTAATGAGATACTAAAGGTTTCTCAACGGAAAATTGTGGGAATATATAAGAATATTATAATTCTCCTTTATTCTCTCCTAAATTATTTCCCTGACTCTCTCCTTATTCCTCTCCTAAATTCCCTCCATTAGTTACTCCTTAATTGTCTCCTTAATTTGTTTAGTTTTATCTCTCTACTTATTATATAAGTATTGTAACACAACATTTATCTATGAAATGAGAATACAATTCTTCTCTCATAAATTCCACATGGTATCAGAGTCTTGAAGAAAAAAGGGAAATTAACAGTTCTGGTCTGGTTTTCCGGCGCTGGTGACTCGCTGCTTGTTCAAAGTTTCAAGGAGGCAGTGAGTTACACAGCTCTGGATGAACCAGAAAACACAAACAAAAAATTCTTCATCTTCTCGAATCACCTTCACCTTCACTGCTGAGCCATGAGAAACAAAGCTCGACATTTCAAAGCTTGTCAAGCCGAAGAAGCATAACTTGAAGGCGAGAACAATTGTGATATTCAGCGACACGGATGCTGGTAGGAGGGCATAACCACGGCCAGCCACAGACTTGTTGAGGTAGTCGCTCACTAACTCCGTCAACCACCTTCATCGACCCTCGCTCTCCACCACAGCCGCAGGACAAAGCTTGACAGATCAGAGCTCAGAAGCGAGCAGACAGAGGTGAGAGAGAGAGAGAACTCGAACGAGGAAGGGAGGTTCGAACTTCCATCATTGTTGACATTGATTCCATAATCACCATTGGAATCACCGTCCGTCAGCTACCATCGACTAATTTCAGAAAAGCAATGCGGCGCCGTGAGAAACACTGGAGAATCAACTCCGACTCGTTCTTTCCACCTTCGTCGCACTAGCACTGAACCAGTGTCCCTCTCTACCATACTGTAAGTCGTTGCCACTATCATAAAGAAGGAACAGATTGGATTCAATCTTCCTTTCCTTCCCCATCACTAGCGACACTCCATTCACTGTCGTTGGAAAGAAGGAGATTAGGCTAGAGCGCTTCGCCGTCGTCGTTCATTGTGTCAGCCTGTCGTTGTCGGCCGTCTCCGTCGTCATCCTTCCTTTTAGCTGGCTCTGCCGAACCTGGCCCTCGAAGAACGAGAATGAAACAGAAAACCAGAGGAAAGAGAAATTGATAGTTCGACTGTCTCTTCCTTTTTCACCGGCGAACCAGCACTCCGCAACACTGTCAAGCAATCTGACCTAAATGGTTATGCTTCATGTTGCAGAGGAAACATCCACACGGATTGACAATTTCAAGTCACTATTTGGACTTATTGGTTCCTGGGTCCCACATATTTGACAAAATAAAAAAAGAAAAGTTGGTAGTGGTAGGGACCACCATGTGCAAGAGTCCATTGTAGGGCGCCTTTGAGACTCAGATTTCACCAATCACTGTTCATCAATCAGTTGCCTTTAAATGTTTGTGTTTGTGTTTGTGACAGGATCAAACTGTCATTTATCAAATTGAGAGACCAAGTTGTCATTTTAGAAATTCGTAGGCCTCTGAGACTCAAAAAAGAGTACAAGTCCAGACAAAATAAATGGACCTCTGAGACTCAAGAAGTACAAGCTTAAGGATTTTGAAGATTCAAGTAGTTATGGGACCTTCATCTTCGATCTTGTCGCAGCCGCTGCCTGTCGATGTTGTCACAGCCGCTGCCCGTCAATCTTGTCGTTGTTGCAGCCAGTGACTCAACATAGTCAAGTATCCGTAGTATAAAGTTGCTTATCGGACATGATTAACATCTATGATCCAACTTGAGGGGGAGTGTGGGAATATATGAGAATATTATAATTCTCCTTTATTCTCTCCTAAATTATTTCCCTAATTCTCTCCTTATTCCTCTCCTAAATTCCCTCCATTAGTTACTCCTTAATTGTCTCCTTAATTTGTTTAGTTTTATCTCTCTACTTATTATATAAGTAAGTATTGTAACACAACATTTATCTATGAAATGAGAATACAATTCTTCTCTCATAAATTCTACAAAAATGTTCTTGCCATACTTGATAATTATCATTCTGTTCAACTCGTTATTAAAGGATATTGAATGATATAAAATTGTTGGATTCGCTGTTGCTTACGATCTCCCTTGACCTTTTTATTGCTCCATAGGCTTTGCTTTAAGAATTAGGAAATTAGATTGTTAAGGCTCCTTTCTTTTCTTGTATATGTTGCTTTGGTATCCTTAGTTGTTCTTCAAGTAAGAACATTTCTCCTAGTGGCGCACTGATGACATTATCTTGAAATCTAGAGGTTTTTTTTGTCTTAATTTTTATATTCTTTGACCTTTGTCCTTTCCCTGTTCTTGATAATTTATGACTATCTTTTAAATTGTTCTTCTGTAAAGCATCATCACAACTCTTCTTATCGTTATCTTTACTCATATTTATAGACACTGGTGTTTATATGTTGCTTTGGTATCCTTAATTGTTCTTCAAGTAAGAACATTTCTCCTAGTGGTGCTCTGATGAGTGATGACATTATCTTGAAATCTAGAGGGTTTTTTCATCTTGAATTTTATATTGTTTGACCTTTGTCCTTTCCCTGTTCTTGATAATTTATGACTATCTTTTAAATTGTTCTTCTGTAAAGCATCACCACAACTCTTCTTATCGTTATCTTTACTCATATTTATAGACACTGGTGTTTTATAGTGTGCTAGATTTGAAAGTACAGGATTCTTTTTCAAGTATTCGTGCTATCTTTCAGATTGTTAAGACTTCTGGATCAGCGTTACAAGGGAATTGCTCATGGAGTTGGCCAATCAGAGATATTAGGACGAATACACGTAGCTCCAATCAAGGTAAATATTATTCTAACAGTTCTTGTGGTGAGGATTTTTTGGCAGATGAAGTTGTGTCCTTCCTAGTGTCTGTTGCTATCTGTTAGATTATAATTCTACGTTGGATAAACTATCTTAGATGTCTAATTTCATGATCAAACATATTTGGTGTTCTGGTTTTCTTTTGACTTTAGGGAACAAAGTTAAAGACAGTTTGATAAAGCTTTTATGAGTTTTATCTGGTCATGCTGAGTTAAAATATATGAATATTTTAGTCTGTTTATTTAATATCAAGGTTTTGTACCTTTTGTATAATGTGATTACGGGCAAAATCATAGTATACTGATTCCAAACTTGCAATTTAGCTACAGGGTGCATCCCGATTTTTACTTTCTAGTGAATTCTTACTGTAGAATGTACATGAACATGACTACTTTTTATGTCTCTAGAAGATTTCATGTTTGTTCATTACGGTTTTGACAAAATCCATTTTATTATATACACATACATATACATATATATCTCCTTTCCAACTTTCTCTTTGTCATTCTTCCTGCAGATTGGGAATATATTCTACCCTTGCTCATTCTTAGTGCTTGATGCTCCTAACATGGAATTCCTTTTCGGGCTGGATATGCTCCGAAAGCACCAGGTAAGATCCTCTTCTGTTAATTCAGATATCCTCACTTTCAGTAATATCTGTGTTTTTTATGAAAATTTACTCGTTTCTGCAGTGTAGTATAGATTTAAAAGATAATGTTTTGCGAGTTGGTGGAGGAGAAGTTTCTGTGCCATTTTTGCAAGGTTGGTCTTTTAATGTGTGGATGGAATCATAATGTATTCATGATTTTGTTTTCACTGCTTGTGTTTGCATAGCTCTCTTTTAAACTCTCAGATTTGGTTAACATTCTTGTGTACTGTGCTCAGAAAAAGACATACCATCTCGGTTTCTGGATGAAGAAAGGTATGCTAAGGAAGCATCGAGCTCAGGTGCACTGGTAAGTATACTTTGTGTTCGGTTGAATTTAAGAAAGCAAATAGCTTTTAAAGTTTGATTTTGCTTTGCTCAGTCATTTTGTATTGACAAATTTGTATTATCCTTCAGGCAACAGGAACAGCAGATAGGAGTGGTAGTACACCGAAAGGAGGCCAGTCTTCTGGTTAGTACATGATTTTGTTTCTAATAATTGTTCCACAGGGGAAAAGTTTTTACATGTTTTGACTTGAACTTTTGTTAATACTCTCATTTTTGGCATAAATTCACTAGATTCTCATTAGAAGTCTGATAAGTCCCTAAATGGGACCCCAAAAGCTAACTGTTGAGGTGGAATAACCAACCCACTTAAATACCCATTGAGCATTACATACTATTCAATGTGGGACTTAGTATTCTGTACTATCAATTCTCTATCAAATTCCATACTTGACAGTTATTTTTTTCTTGATCTTGTGATTAATCTGACTTTGTAGACAATTTTTACATGGAAGTTATCCAGTTTGTAATATAAATCCACACAACCAACATCTTATTTCTCCTTTTCAAATCTTGCATTCATAACACTGATATTTATGGTTAAATTCAACATTCTTATTCATTTGCTATTATCCTTTGGTTTCTAGGAGGAGCTTCTGGTGGCACTTCTCAGGTAAATTTGCAACCAAGAACTGTTTCAGTGTTTTGCATCATTCTCGTCGCCATTGTTTTCTTTTCTTTTCTTCCGAAGCAATTTCAAGAGTGATTGATGTGAATGCTAATGATTGCAGGAGAGTGAGTTTGAAGCAAAAGTTGCAAAGCTGGTGGAGTTAGGGTTTGGAAGAGAAGCAGTGGTACAAGCTCTTAAATTGTTCAATGGCAATGAGGAACAGGCTGCTGGGTTTCTGTTTGGTGGTTTCTAGAGTCCATTAGTTTACTGCAACTGCAAATAACATTTTTATTTTGTTTCTGTTTCAACATTCATTTCAATTCATCTATAAAAAATGGAATTGGACAGCAGGTGATGTTTCATATGCTGTTAAGGAACCGTGTTGATTCAATTGGATTAGACTCATTCATGGTTTAGTTGTAAGGTTCAGGCATGTGATTTTCACCTGTATTAAGAAAACAGGTTTGGAATAAACAATCTCTGTTTCCAAACAAACTTCAGACAATATCTGTTCTTTTTTTTTTTTTTTTTGATACATATGACTATCTCTGTTCTACCCTTTTCTCCTTGTTTACTTTTTCTTGGTGACTACCAGGATCAATCCCCCCCGCCCTTTAAGTACTCATCCGGTCCTAAATATTGGACAAAATTTGTGATACTATAAAGCTGATTGCGTATATTAAAGCTGGAATATGATTGTCTCATAAAACATTGAAACATAACTGGTAAGTACAAGTGAAGAGCAGAGTTATCACTTGGCACTTTTACAATGATATTAACATAATAAAATTTGTTGAACGTTTCATTAACATCAAGGCGGGAATGAATAACATGAATTATTTTTAAATATTTATAATTTTTAAAGGTTTAAGGTGTAGCTAACACCTTGATGTATTTTTTTCAAAATTACTTTATGACATTGGAGGTAGATGAAAAAAAAGAAAAACTTCTGAAATAATTGAACGTAACAAAGGCGTAGACATTTTGACTTGTAGGGTTAAAATTCAAAGTATGAGTATGACACGAAGTAAAAAGTTATTACCTCCGGTTCTAAATATAGGATAAAATTTGTAGTGCAATTTGTACTACAAACTTTATCCTATACTTAGAACCGAAGGAGTATTTGAGAGGAAGACTTGAAGTTTGATTCCTCTTTTTGTTCTCGCCCAATAACAATAAAGTTCTGGTCAATACTTTATTGACATTTTTACTTCATCGAATTGAGATAATGCTCTCTCCATTCCTAAATATAAAAACTATATTAATGAATTTATTTTGATCTTAAACATAAGACTTCAATCAATTTTATATTTTAAGTTTATAACTTTTTTATCCTTAAATAAACCTTTTTTATTTGTATGTACATGTTAATGGGATTTTTATTAATAGATTATTCCAATACACATGATTAGATAGAATAATTTAGAGAAACAATATATTAGTTACAAATAACTAAACTCATATATTTAATATCCACAAATTACTTATCTAATTCTTATAATTAGATGTAGGATTATATTATATCTATGGGGCCTGATTAAGATGTGTGGTCATTAAAGCTTAGGGATCGAATAACTTCACGATTAGAGTGAAGAATGTAATTGGAAGATAACATCACAAGTGTTGTATAATATTACTAATAAATAACATTATGACATTGGATGCTACTTTACCCTTCAATCTACTACCCAAATTCATAGGGCTAAACATATGATTCCATTAAGAATTTTGTGAACATTCAATTTAAAAGGATCTTTCCGTTCGAAGTAACAAACTTTCTTTTGACAAATTATATATTATTAATTTCTCATAAATCATATTATTGGAACACAATTACATGCTAAGAAACTCCACCAACACCATATCCATATTCCGCACTAACAAATTTCCTATAAAAAAACACACACACACACAGACGAACAAACAATATTATAAGAAACATAACCTAAATATAACAATGAAATCCCCATAATCATTTCTATTTGTGGTGGACCACTATAGGACTTCTCACTGTGTTCTTCCCATTTGTCCACATTATCTCTGCAAATGAATAAGGTCCAGGCCTGTGCATACCAGTTCCTTCAATCGAAACCTGGAAGCTCTTCTTCTCTCCAACTTTGCTGAATCTCAAGCGACTTGGCTCAACAAAGACATTAAGGCCCTTGGGAACCTTAACATCCACAGAATATCTGCTTGGAACAGTCCCAACGTTTGTTACTGTCCTTGTAACTATGACATTTTTTGTCCCCAAACTAGGCACTGCGATTGAAGGGTAGTTGAAATCCTGTACGTTGGTTGACTTTGGACAAGTGTAGGGCTTTCCTGCAAATGCCTGAATAAGTGTTTCATTGTAGCCATACCCACATAAGAAGTTCAAGTAATCATTAGTGGTCAGATCATAAACAAGCCCAGGATCCATGGCTGCATCAGGTTGAACATGTCCTGCTCCATAAGCAAATGGGGTTGCATCTTTCAAATCTGAGTCCAGAATTGGATTCTTGGCGTTATCCATAGTGCTTGCTGCAAAAAAAGAAAATGAGTTTCAGAGAAAAAAAAAAGCTCTTAGAAGACCAATAACAGATATGAAAATAGGTCTTAGAAACATATTACATGTTGAACTTATTAAGATCTCCTTTTAAAAAATGTTTTGAAAACCGGTCTTTAATATAAGAGTTATTTGTAATAAATATGAGTTGATTTCCCTATAGTATCCTTTGAAATCATGTTTATCAATGAAAACCACCGGATGCTTTGGAGAATAAATTATAAATTTGAGACAAAGTGGATTGAAGTCTTATATTGAGGAATAAATTCAAACTCTGACTAGTTCTTATAATAAGGACTGGGGGTAGTAGTGTGTGTGTATTGTACCGGTGGTCATGATTGCAGATTTGATGGCTGCAGGACTCCAATCAGGATGACAGGTTTTGAGGAGGCCAACAATGCCAGAAATATGAGGGCAAGACATAGAAGTTCCAGACATTGAAGTGAAAGGAACTCTTCGCTTATCGAAATCTTGTTCGGCTGGGCCAATCGCTTCTGTATAAGCAGCAATTACATTCACCCCAGGTGCAGTAACATCAGGCTGAAGCAGAAAAAGAATAAGTTTTAGTAAAAATCATCTCTATAATGTGAGGTTGATGATGAAGCAACAAAGAGAGAAACAGCAAACCTTGAGGAGTGAAGGCAGGAGTGTGTTGGGTCCCCTTGAAGAGAATGCAGCCATGACAGGAGCTGGCTTTGTTGGTATTACTGTTTTGGCATTAGTCATATAAGCCACTGGGTTCCTACAGGAGATGAACAAGTAACTAAGTAATTTAAGAACTCAAAACCAAAATAAATCAAAGGTTGCTTGTAGCACAAGAAAGATCATTACTTGTCTTTCTTGATGTAATTATACAGATATTGACCATCTTCATAATTGATGTTTGTAGCAGGCAAAATATGAGGGTCTGCTATAGTATTATCCATGCTTTCAGCATCATTGGCCAATATCATCCCTACTGCTCCGACCCGGGCGGCTTCCACGCCTTTCGCTGTTCTTGCATTCTGGCCTCTGAGGCAGACCAATATCTTCCCCTTCGCCTTTGTAGAATCAATGCTTCCATCGAGGCAGAGCTCACTGCAAAAAATCCAAGATTTCCATCATCATCATGATCACATTCCACCAACAAAAAAGATTCAAGAATCGAGGCAGAGTTTTTTTGGAATTGTACTCACGCATCATTAGCTGGCATGCCCGAAATTCCGGCATCCTTAGAACTAATCAGAGGGTAGAATTTTTGAGATGGCAACTTCATAGCCGAAAGAGTGGCTCCCTGAAAGTCACAAACGAAAAACTCAATGTCATTTACAGATTTCACACACAAACCATTATTATAATAATACCAACTTGAAAGCAAAAATGAGAGAGAGACATGTTACAGTACCGATATACGCTTCTTGTCACCAAGAGATACATAGTTAACAAAGTTCCTATCTAATGTGCTAGCACCAACAGTTAACATCCATGGAGCCACATTAGACACAGATCCAGGGATAGGTCCTGAATTGCCTGCAGAACTAACTACTGCTATTCCCTTAGACATAGCATGAAAGGACCCCAAGGCTATAGAATCACTGAATAAATCTACAGAGTCACCACCAAGGGAAGCAGAAATCACATCAACACCATCACTAATGGCAGCATCAAAGCCTGCTAATATATCTGCATCAAAGCAGCCTCCAGATTCTTGACCATTAACAGGAGGCCAGCAAACCTTGTAGGCTGCAACTCTTGCCCTTGGAGATCCACCTTTCGCGGTACCGGTTCCACTACCGAAGACACTAGCTCCTTCGACATAGTTTCCACCAGCAGTTGATAGAGTGTGAGAGCCATGGCCTTCCATGTCACGTGTAGTGTGGAAGGACGCGTTCTGTTTGCCGGCGAAATCCTCAAAGCCCTTGATGAAATATCTTGCTCCTATCAGCTTCCTGCACTTGGAAGAACAGTAAGAGAAAGATAGATGGAGAATTAATTATAGTTCATGGTTTTGCATGATTGGAAGTGAAGTGAAAATCAGTGAACTTGGGGTGTTTTGAGTAATGGTTTTGGAAAAGGAAATGTCATCAAGAGGATTGACCTGTTACAGAGAGATTTCTTTGAATCATCATCTCCAAATTGGCATTGTCCACGCCATTTTGATGGTACAGGTCCCATTCCTTCATCACTGAAACTCTTGGATTCTGGCCAAACACCTATTCAAGAAGATGATGCATAAGAAGAAGATTTTTTTTAATTTTTGATGTTTAAGTGGAATTAATCTTTCTGATGCAGGGATAAATAAGATTAGAAGATCATAGCATCATTGGCTCTGAGGAAATGTGTTTTATTACAAAACCAGGAGTAAAATTCTAAGCAAACACAAAAATAAACAGGAAAAAACCTCTGAAATCTCTGAAAACCCATAAATGATTTGGATCCTTCAAAGACATAGTACAAGATTAAATTTTTGAATACAAGGTTAGGTTAAAAACCTGTGTCAAGGTTAGCAATGATTGTATCTTCACCATATTTAGCCTTTACCCAAGCAGAACCATTATTAACTACTCCTTGAGAAGGCTCCAATCCAAGAAACTCCCAAGAATGTGTTGTGTGCAGTTCCCGCCTTCTGTTCAAGAACACAGACACCACATTTGGATTCTCTGCACCAACAAAAACACCATACAATGAAGAAATCAGTAACCTTTTAACGTTCAATGATGAGAAAAACAGAGCAAAACATAGAATGTCATTAAGCAGTTATCCTTCCTACTTCCAAGCCTGTCTGCTTCTTCCTCTTCAAGTTTAGCAGCAAAACCATTGATGTTTCTATTATAAGAATAAATCAATGATTCTTGTGCTTTGACATAGCTGCAAAAGATCATAGATTTAATATATCAGTTTCTTCCTTAGAGCATTTAGGACATATGGGTTCGGAGAAAATTTCAAATTCAATTTACCTTCCCAGGAGTGATCCTAATATATTGTAATGAGAAGTTTTGGCTGAATCAAGATCAGCAGAAGTAGGATTTGGGCCATAAGTATGTGATCCTAAGTACACAATATAAGACTACAAGAGAAGAGCACAAATATATTACCATTAGTCACAAGAATGTATCAATCATCATTCACCAATATTTAGGGGGGAAAAACAGAGTAATACTCTGACTCATATTCAGTTTGAGAGAGAGTTTAAAAAGAATGAAAGAAAATAACAGAAAAGAAAAGATTAGACTTACTTTCTTAGAGGCATGGATTGGTTGCAGACAGAAAGTGGACAGAAGAAACACTGAGAGAAGAAACTGAATAACAGATGATTTCGTCATTGTTTATTCTTTCAAAGATAAGATTATACTTCAAAACTGAAAGGTACGGAGGCTCTATTTTCCTCTGTTGCTTTTATAGACTTCACAGCACAGAGAGTAATAAAGAAAGAGATTATATTATATTAACGGAATTTCATAATTATCCATTCATTCATTCCCCATGAACATATTCATTGGAGTTAATTTTGCAGAATCATAAAAACTTGCACAAACAATTCAAGAGTAATCACATATTAACCTTTCAAGAAATCTCTTGACAGCCTCGCATTAATGGCGAAAACTTGCCAGAAATAATGTTAACATGCAAACACTGAGAATCCAGACATGATTTTGCTGATACTTTTAACTTTATCATATCCTATACGTTGAATACCAGAAAGCAGTAAAAAAGATTGAATTTTTGGTACGTACTCTGCATTTTTTTATTCAATGTATCCTTTTAATTTCGGTTATTAATTTGATTTTTCCGGTTACAAAAAGCAGATTCTTAGGATTTTGATTTGAGCTAGATTTATGGCGTTTCTTTTGTTATTAGTATTTTATAATTATATTTTAATTTAATTTAATAAGCCACTCAAGATATTTCTTTCTATAAATATTAAGTTTCGTAAATATTTTACGCGTATAACTTCTTGTTTACACGATAATTTCTTGTATTTTCCTGTTACGTAATGTTAAGCCTTAAAAAAGAAATCACGAGGGACGTGAATGAAGTATTTGTTAATAGAATATATATATATATATTGCCTTTGATAAAAAAACAAAAGCAGCACAAAAACTTCTTGTTCATGGAACAACATGACTTTACCATGAAAACTCTTTAAGAGGAAAGCCATTATGACATAATTCATGGCAATAATGATCCCCAAATTCCTTGTACTTGTGCAAAATAATGTCCCATTAATCACCATTTCTCATGAAATGCTAATCAATTGTTTTAGCCAATTTGCAAGGCTTAATTGGGGTTTGTTGAGAGTTATATATGAAAGGTTAGGTCTGTAAATTGAACAACTTGCTTAACTTTCTTAATTGTTGTCATTAGACTCATGTTTTGCCCCTGATTACGCTTCCTCTAAGTAGTATTCAAGAGACAAATTACATGTTATATCAAATAAGTAAGTTTATCATTACACTTCATCTTATATTTAAGGGAAAATCCATACAGGGGCTCAATAAGGCTCAAAATCTCAGATAAGGCCCCTACAACTTTCAGATCCCAAAAAAGGCCCAAGGCCTTTTCTGGTATAAACGTTAACAACTAAATCAGCCCCATTAACAACTAAATCAATACCCGTTAACAATTAAATCAGTCACATTAACAACAATATTTTAACAATTAAATCAGTCACGTTAACAACAATATCAGCCCCGATTAACAACTATATCAGTCCCGTTAACAACTAACGTTTTAATGAAAAATCCTTAGGGCCCTTTGTGGGATCTGAAAGTTGTTGGAGTCTTTTTTGAGATTTGGGGCCTTAATTGGGCCCCTGTATGAATTTTCCCTATATTTAATAGATGACATATTTGAAGAGTTAATTTTGATTATAAATATTAATTACAGTTTTCATATTTGTCAGTCTCTTCCTAATTTACTTCTTATTGACACTCCTTCAACAACAATCAAAGAATATAAAGGGCAAGAGGGAATTAAGGAATGTGATTAAGATGTTTTAGAAAATGCATTTTATATTAACTATCTTCCTTAATTTAATCAAATTAGTTAAGTGTGTCTTTTGTTTTTTTGGACAAAAGTATGTCTTAATATTAAGGACCCAAGGGATTATCTTCTCACCATCTCTTAAATTTAGGAATTGTAAAAATAGGAATTATTATAACAAGACATCTATACCAAACACTTCTTGTAAAAAGGATACACAATAAAGAGATGCTCTAAAGGTTTTTCAGGCATCCAAATAAATAAAGAGTATGTGAGAAAAGATAATACTTATTTAAAATATCATTTAAAGGCAAGGCGTCATGTAAAAACTTCCACACAAAGAGTATGGATATTTGATCCTTCACAATAACTTATAGAAGTCATAATTTAAATCATCACCATGAGATTGAATTTCAGTTTACAAATTAGTATCTTGTCGTGTATATTTTTTATTACCATAAAAATATTTTGAAATATTAATTGGTAAAAAGAGCGCTTTTGATTCTGAATTTAGAGAAAATACTTATTGAGTCAAAAAATTAAGAATTTAGCACATATTTTTATAAGTCATATCCCAAAAAGAACATTATAAGATTATAGTGTATAATATGCTAAGTACCTAAACCGTAACAAATTGAAATACAAACTTTCAAGTTACAAGATACTCAAGCATAAACAGACAAATTCAAGTGACAATTCTATTTATAAAATTATTTTTTGTTTCATTTTAATTTATGCTTCAAACCACTACGAAATCAAGTAATCAACATGTAGTTTCTATAAAAAAATAAATAAAAAATCATGATTTTTCTGGCCAACAAGCACAATAATCCTCTATACTATTCCTAGATATGCTTCACTACAATGGGACTCTTAACTTTGTGCTTTCCATCTGACCACCACATCTCTCCAAATACATAATCAGAAAAGTCATCTTCTCCAATCCATTTCAAGATAACTTTAAATGTCTTCTTCTCACCAGCTTTCTCAAATTTCAACAGACTTGGCTCAACCAACACATGAACTCCATGAGGAGCCTTCACATGCACACTGTAGGTACCTGGATCTCCAACATTTGTAAGTGTGCGAGTAACGGTTACAGATTGGTTGCCAGCAAGATTAGGTACAGAGATTGAAGGGTAGTTAAAATCTGCAATGGTGAAAGATTCTGGGCAACTATAAGGGCTCTTGGAAAATAACATAATTTGAGTTTGGTTGTAACCATGAGCACATAAGAAGTTCAAGTAATCATCAGTATTGAGATCATAAACAAGTCCTGGGTCCATTGAAAGGTCTGGTTGAATGTGTCCTGCACCATAAGCAAATGCGTTTGCTTATTGCTTGGACTGATCCGAAATGGGTCTGTTCTTGTTATCAAGTGTCATGGCTGAAAATGTGGAGATTTCAAGAGTTAAGAAAACCAAATAAACAAGTGGCATCTAGTATAGCAACAAATCTGAAATATGCTAAAGGGTTATATCGTTGTTGGTCGTAGAGTTTGATCAAATCTTGATTTTGGTCCTGTAGTTTCAAAACGTGGTTTTTAATCCCTATAGTTTTATAAGGACTTAAAGATAGGGACTAAAACCAAAACTCATTAAAAGTAGAGAGATAAAAATTAAAACAGTCTCTATACTTAACGATATTAACTAAACAAGGAATTCGGGTAAATCAAATCAAGTTCTTATAAAACACTAAAAACCATGATTTGAAACTATAGCGATCAAATACAAGTTTTGATTAAGCAGTAAGAATCAACAACAATATTAACCCAATGCTAAAATTTAAGCAGGAAGATTCTTAGGATGATGCAGAATTAACCGATCATAAAAAAATAACTAAAGCTCTGAGCTTAGTAGAAGTATGTCCTGCTAGAAAGCGTGCAAATGGGTTTTAATCTTAAGAATTTTGAATTTAGAAGACTTGGAAACTGCTTATACATACCAGTAGTCATGATTGCTGATCTGATAGCAGCAGGACTCCAATGAGGATAGGCTGTTTTGAGAAGGCCAGCAATGCCCGAGACATGAGGGCATGCCATAGAAGTTCCTGACCCTATATTAAATGGAAACCGACGTTTATCGGAATCAACAGCAGTCACAGGTAGGCCATCTGGGTATGCATAAAGAATGTCCAGTCCTGGTGCAGTAACATCAGGCTGAAATAGGTAACAAAAGCTGTTAACTGCAAAGTCATCTCAGAATTCAAATGCATTTGAATGTAATAACTTGCTAAGTTGACTATTAAACAAAAGCAAGACCTTGAGAATTGCTGGCTGGATGATACTTGGTCCCCTAGATGAGAGTGAAGCCACTACAGGAGCTGGTTTTATTCCTACCCGTGTTTTTGCTCTTGTCATATAAGCCCTAGGGGCCCTGCATTACACACATAGTAAAAGTTTATGACATGCTAGAACTGTCTTTGGAACTTGGACAATGAACATGATATGGAGTTTAAGAGAAATACAATTACTTGGCGAGTTTTGTGTAGGAATAAATATATTCACCATCAGTGAAATTGATGTGGGAAGCAGGCAGTAAATGAACAACAGCCATAATATCACTTCCACGTTTTTCATCATTTGCCAAAATCAATCCTACAGCTCCTGCAAGTACGGCCCCTTGCTCTGCTAAAAGTATTCCATCTCGGTTTGTTACAAGGCAAACAAGAATTTTACCCTTAGCCTTCTCGGGATCAAGGCTTCCAGCATTGCACAGTTGACTGCCAGAAATCATGATTTATGTTAGCAATTACTACTTAAAAAGACAGAAATGTAACGAAGAAAGAGAAAATGATACAATTCAATTATAACATTTTTTCACTCACGCATCCTCAACTGTGGCGTTAGCAGCTTTAGCATCAACAGAATTAAGCAGAGGATAGAACTTTTCAGATGGTAAGCCTGTAGAAAGACTGGATCCCTAGCAGTTCAAAGTCATATAAAGCGATGAGTGCCGACAGATAACCTAGGATGAGTTTGAATGGTGAATTTAGAAGTCCATGAAATTCAACTGCTGCAAACAATGCCGCGATTAAACAACTTAATCCTTTGATTCGTAATCAACACACAATCTAACATCACTTTCGCCTTGAAAGTGATTCATCCAGACACAAACTAAGCCTCAATGAACCAAAAAGATGGTTTTAACCTTCGAAAACTGAGAAGAAAGGAAGGAAAGATGGGATCTAATCCTTTGCAATAAAAAATTGACTCTGCCTCTGTCGTAGACAAAGCTACAGTTTATTTGTAAAGTAGACTTCCAACTAAGCGGTGCATTTGCCGAGTGAACACATGACCAGTACGGTTATGTATATAATTTAATTTCGAAACAGTTGATACCAATTACGATACCAGTATATGCTTCTGGTCACCAAGAACAATGTAATTGGCAAAGTCTCTGTCAATTGAGCTAGCAGCAACAGTGAACATCCATGGAGCCACATTAGTTACAGTTCCGAAACATGGTCCTTCATTCCCTGCACCGGCGACCACCATGACGCCATTGGCGATTGCATGAAAGGCTCCAATGGAAAATCCATCTTGGAAAAACTCTGGCGGAACAGGCTTCCCCAACGAGAAGGAGATCACATCAACACCGTCGCTAATCGCGGCGTCGAAGGCATCCATGACGTCAGCATCGGTGCATTGGATTCCGGTGACAGAGAGCCAGCAGACCTTGTAGGCGGCGACGCGGGCTCGGGGGGACCCACCCTTGGCGGTGCCATTGCCGAAGCCTAGAACGCTAACGCCCCGCACGAAGTTACCTCCGGCTATGGAGAGAGTAGGAGTGCCATGAGCTATCTCGTCGCGCGCTGTGTAGAGCGATTCGTTGAGTTTGCCAAACTGGGATTCGTAACCGTTACTGAAGAATCTTGCTCCAATCAACTTTCTGCATTTCAAACATGAATAATCAATTTTTTCCTCGAAAAAAATAACTAATCAAATGGATTTTTTTAAAAGGGGATGAAAGGGGACGCACCTATTGCAACGAAAATTATCAAGTTGGCAGACACCTCGCCACCTTGAAGGAACAGGTCCCATTCCTTCTTCGCTAAAGCTCTCCGATTCAGGCCATACACCTGCCATGATCATTCTTATTATTAGTCCATTCATATCATAATTAAGGATCAAATCAAACCTATTATTATGATAATGAAACTAAACTCACCAGTATCAATGTTCCCAATGATTGTATCTTCGCCATATCTAGCCTTCTTCCACATTGAGTCTTCTGAAACTTGTCCATTACTGCTCTCTAGCCCCATAAACTCCCAGGACCGTGTGGTTTGAAGTTTGTGTCCTCTGTTCTTAAACACTGACACGACTTTTGGATTTCCTGCCAAAAACAGAGCAAAGCACAGTTCATATACTACTTACTTGGCGTTCATTCTCAAATGTTTCACTGACACAATAAAACAGAGCAAAGCAGAGTTCAATTAGTACTATTATATTAATTCTCTTACTTGCAATATCTGCTGCTTCCTCCTCCTCCAGCAACGCAGCAAAGCCATTTATATGTTTGTTATATGAATAAAATATCGCTTCCTTCGCCTTCTTCTCGCTGCCAATCAATATTCAGATTCAAATTATCAGCTTTTGCTTTACCTTCACTTGAAAGTTTCTTGGAGTTCATTAGATTTTCTATGTATGTACCTTCCCAAGTGTGAAGCTAGTAGGCTGTAATGAGAGCTTGTGGCAGAATCTTGGTCATGAGCAGAAGGGTTCGGGCCATGCGAGTGTGATCCTAAGTATACAATGTAAGACTGCCATACGCAAAAATATTCAAACAGCTTACATGCGTTATTCTCAGAATGACAAGTCCAGAATCTCAAATGAGCAAGAACAGATTAAAAAGTGGGGCTTGCCTTTTTATCGGAGTGAACTGGTTGGGATCGTAGGAGGAAGCAGGAAAGAAGAAGGATTGATGATAGAAGAAAGCGGATAACTGATAAACCCATCATAATAATTAATGCTTTCAATGGGTTTTTGCTTCTGAGACTGTGTTTGATGAAGAAAATGTTTCAAGTAGAGGGGCTCCTTTTTCTCTCTGCTTATATAACCCGATTTTCATTGATGGCTTTTACTTTTCAATGTTTTGATGGTATTTTGGGATTGGGATTAGCTCATTCCACAAGGAACTTCATTTTTTTTTCTTTGTTGGAGAAAAGAATGATTTTTCAAAGAGAACCAAGTGGTTGAATTAAACAGGAAAATCAGAAGGAAAAGTATTACACAGCAAATGATTAGCCGTAGAAGTTGTTTTCGTATAAGAGGAGTTTTATTTTGATTTACGAAAATAAATTTTTTCAAGATTTTCATTTTCAGATTATTTGAAGGTAAGGTACTACTCCTATGATATTTTTTTTATATATTTAAAAAATTCAGTTATTTTAGGATATAAACTTGCTTTAGGATAGAGCTAGGAAATCGGGTCAGCCATCCAAAATTGGCCAGTTAAGCTACAGCACTGTAGGCAGGCTTGAAAAATAGGGTAGAAATTTGAAATTGGCCTGCAGGCTTTGTAGGGCCTCGGGTTTAATCGGGCAAAGGCCCAGGCGGTAGGGGCCCATTTAAGCTAATAGCATTTTTTTTAAAAAAAAATTAATTACCTAGACTTCCACTTAATGAATGTGTTTATTTGAAATTACTTAGATTTTTTTAGTTTAAACTATAATCCTTTTTTTATGTTTATTATTAGTGTATTAAAACACATAATTAGTTATTATAAATTTTAAAGAAGGGATTTTCATATTAAATAAACACATACTTTGTTATTACAATATTATATAAGTAATAAGTTATAAATATATTTTGTGTAAAATAAATATAATTATTTTTACCTGTCAATAAAATCATGCCCGATCTGCAGACACACACAAAATTATGAGAGAAATGCATTTTTTCGTGGGCATACATAAATCAATTCCTTTGTTTAATATTTTTTGAAAAAAAAGGAAAAAACATATTCTTTGTGTTTATTTGTTTTTTATTATGAATTAATAAATGTGTTTATTTGTTGAATAATTTATACTGTTTAGATATTAATGTTGATAACATTTTTTGATAGATTAGAACTTTAATGGTTACAATTTACTAATTATATTTCTTTGAAAAAAATCGAAGGAAAAATAATTAAAATTTGGAATAGTAATTTTAGGTACTTGTAAAAGGTGCCCTGCCCTAATCTTATCGCTAGGGTTTTGAAAAAGAGATGTTTTTACTTTCAGGCTCATATAGGCCGGCCTGTTAGGCCCAGCCTGTAGAGGTTGAGCCTGTCAGACAGGCCGACCCTGATTCCCAGCTCTACTTTAGGACTTTGGGGGAAGATATGGACAAAACAAAAATCTGACTTCCGTTCAATAGAAACAAAAGAAAATTCTGACTTTTACTTCAGAAAATTATTAGTCCAAAAACAAAAGTTTGGAAAATTCCGTAAAAGATGGCACAGCCTTGAAAGACTAGATTTGGACGAATATTTACACAAGATGAATTCTACTTCCTAATGATACAAGAAGATAAATAAAAGATTCAATAGAAATTAATTAAATAAATTATATATCTGGATACCAAATTTGCTTTTGTGAACGTGGGAGAAATTAAAATAAAAATAAAAATAATGGAAGATACACAGTTAATGACTATTTAATTGACTTCAAAAATCAAAATATTAAGAATTAAGCAACTTGCGTGCTTTATCATATATTCTATCTTTGTTTTTTTTTGGCTCTTAGCTATATCATTTATCCAAATAAGGCAAACGGGTGGTTCTGTGATTGATGTTGCATTATCAAGGTTAGGTTCTGAAACCTGGATCGGTCACTGAACCGGTTGGGGTATTGGGTTAAGGGTTAGTGGGTCAGATCGGAGTCAACCCGGGCTAGACCGGTGAGGTATAAAAAATTAGAAAATAATTAATTTCTCATCACACCAACCTAAATTTGACACACTATATATCATTTCAATATTTTAGATCAGTAGCAAAATAACCATATACTTCAATACGTGTGACATATTCAGATATTCCTAACAATTTTCTTTACAACCTACATTTGAGACAATATATTCATGATAGCAAAATATCAAAAACAAGTATATGATGATAAAATATTCTAAAGTATGATCTTTTTTAACACCAGAATGTGTGGGAGGATTGCTAGACTCGAGATTGGGAGTGGTAGTATTCTGGGCACTTTCATTATTAAAACATTTAACAATAATAAACCTGAAGCTCTGCACAATAGAACGAAGCTTGAAATCGAGATGAACAAAGCTCTTTCACAGTTTCACATGAAGAAATAAAAGGTAGTGTGAGGCAAAATTTCAAAAAAAAAAATCCTAAAA
Source organism: Acacia pycnantha (assembly GCA_025563575.1). NCBI lineage: Eukaryota > Viridiplantae > Streptophyta > Magnoliopsida > Fabales > Fabaceae > Acacia > Acacia pycnantha. The sequence continues at coordinate 4,045,800 of JAMWYP010000031.1, read as the reverse complement.
AAAAAAATATATTGTATGACCTGGTGACCCTTGTAACTCGTCCGGGTCACACCGGGTCAGACCGGTTTAACTCTAAACCGGACCAGTTTCACGGCCGGTTGGCTGGTTCCCGGTCTGAACCGGCCGGTCTGGTCCGGTTTCACAAACCATGTGTATTATGTTGACTTGTTTAATTCCGGTGTTGGGATATATATATGAATATATCCACGTCAGCCATCAAAATTGAATAGTTGACTTTTTCTAAACTTCTGAATCAATAATCAAAGAATCAACAGTTGAGTTAACAGTGTGATTCTGAGAATAAGCGAGTTCTTCTAGTGAAGAAGAGATGTCTACACCATTGATCACAGACTTCACAGTTCTGAATATCTCATCACCCGAGAAAGAAAAATTATGTATTTAAAGAATCATAGTACATCTCGAACATAAAATAACTAATTTTCATAATATATTAAAAGAATTATTTTGTCCCATCTAATTGATTAGTTTTGAAAAAATTAAATAAGTTAAATAAGTTATTTAATTATATTATATATTATTTTGTGTAAGAGACAATATGATTTGGAGAAAAAAATGATAAATATATGTACTTTAAAAAATAGGAAAATTAGAATGAAGGACCTAGAGGAAAAGATATTTATGGAGAATGACAATAAAAATTGTAATTATTTAGAAGGACTAAATTAAAAATATAAGATTAAAAATACTAAAATGCCCATAACAAAATTTTCTGCATTCCCTCCTACATTCTCTTCCCCATTATATTTTTAAAACTAATACAAAATTCTAAGTTTTATTAAATTAAACAATAATTTTCTCAATTTTCATTTTTTACAACTTGAATATATATCTATGAAAAAAAAATTAGACATTCTTCGATTTGTAAAAATTATATATTTTTTTAAATCAGCAAAAAATTTAATTAAAACGGAATTATATAATTTTAATAAAATTCAAGCTCTTTTATAATTTATCATGTATGTTGAACCAGAAAATTTTGTATGATTTATTTTTGTTTTAAAAGCCTTTTATGTGGGTTAAGAAATTTTTGTAATGTTAATAAAATTAAAAAATCTAATTAACCTATTATATCAAAAAAAATATGAAATAAGTTTTTTTATTTTTATAAAAAGAGCTTAATTGATATCAACGTTAATAATATAAATTGGTGATAGATAAAAATTAAGAAAAATATGAGTTTAACAGTTTTTAATTAAATAATATGTTGAAAAAAAAAAAGATATGATCATATCATAATAGGAAATTTTAGTTGTTTTTTTAATTATGAATACAAGAGATAATACATGAGATTTGATTAGGGGTAATTTAGTAATTTCAAACTTATATTATGATGTTCAGTCTTTCTAAGTAATTACAATTTTTATAATTCTTTATAATAAATATTATTTTCTCTAGGTCCTTTATTTTAATTTTTCCTTAAAAAATTTAATTAGTTTTCTTAATATCTCAAAATAATCAACTAAGTCTTATATTTAAAACTGAAGGTAGTAGTAATTTTTTTAATAAGTGGTGCTTGTTTTCCTAAGATACCTCATTTAATTATTACTATGATTAATGATTTTATTTAATGTATACAATTAATAGTGATAATTTCAAAAAAAATTAGGAAAAAAAATGAATTAAAACCTTTTAAACCAAAATGAAACTCTCAACGAGCTCCAAAATTCAAAACATGATGGTATTTCATAACAAATATATACACTATTAATTAATTTGGATTTAAATTTAGTCACCCTTCAATTTGATGAGAATTTTTCATATTGAGCTGTTTTGTTTATAATTATTAAATAATTTTGTTTGACCTCAAATTAAATAGTTTAATTTATTATAAATTTACAATATAGAGATGACATTACATATATAAATCAGGTAAAAGAATATATATAAATAAATGCTTTCTTTTACTAACAGTCAATAATCATTAGTACTCCGTGCGGTCTTAAATATAAGATATAGTTAATTTTTTTGGAGAGATTGAGGAAGCTAGTTAAATTATTTTAGAATATTTATATTTATTTTTTTCTCCAAACTAATTAGTCTAACTAAGAAACTGATATATAATCTAAAGATATACAATAAATGATATGATTAACTAACTTATTTAGTTTCTTTAATATCTCCCAAAAAAAGTCAATTATGTATTATATTTAGGACCAGAGGAGTAATGATTAAGGCTTACAAATAAATAATACTCATTCCGGTCCTAAATATAAGATAAAATTAACATTTTTTGGAGAGATTAAGGAAGCTAATTAAATTACTTTAAAATATTTTTATTTTTCCCCAAACTAATTAGTTTGATTAATAAACTAATATATAATCTAAAGATACACAACATATGATATACTCTCTCCGGTCCTAATTATAAGACCACTTTTATAGTGAAATTTGCACAACAAAAATAGTCATATAATTAGGACTGAAGGTAATAATTAAGTAATTTATTTAGCATTCTTAATTTCCCCAAAAAAACAATCAACCATGTCTTAAAATTAACACAGAGGAGTAATTCAGATTTTGAAAGTGTTAAGGTCGTGTCCTTGAACGAACAACAAGTGAGATAGCTGGTAGGCTTTTTTGGCTTGTGACCATTTGGTTCTTGAGGCTTTTATAGGCAAACTGAAGCAATGCAGGAATATGTAAAATAAATGGAGTAAGAAGGAGTTTCCCAACAATGCCAAGATTATCGAACAATTAAAATCTTAGTTGGCTAATCTTTCTCAAAGTGAATTGAATCCTTTTACTTCTCGGGAGATCTTGAATGTTAAATGGGCACTTGAGAGAACGTTTGACTTAGAAGAGCAATACTGGTGGCAACATTCCCGTATTCACTGGTTAGAGGCTGGAGATAAAAATTTCCGATTCTTTCACCTCTTACCATCAAGAGGAGATAAAGGAACAATATATCATGCATTAAAGACGACATTGGCAATTGATTAATGGAGCAAGATGACATCTCCAAAAACATTGCTAACTTTTTTTAGAATCTATTTACTACCTCTGGTTCATACCCAATGGATGTAGTCTTGAGTTTTATTGATTCAAGAATCTCAGATGAAATGAATCGCAGTCTTATATTACCTATTTCAAGGGAGGAGATTAAATTTTCAACTTTTAGCCTAGGAAGCACTAAGGTGCCAAGGCTTGATGGTTTTTCTGGTGAATTGATCATTCTACTTGGTCTGAAATTGGTGAGTTTGTTTGTTCTATGGTTGATGAATTTTTTTCAGGTCAATGTGTATTAAATGGAATTAATATGACAAATATTACTTTTATTCCTAAGATACAAAAACCTGAACATGTTTCTCATTTCTATCCTATTGGCCTATTCAATTTCTCTTACAATATTATTTCTAAGATCATGGTTAATATAATGCGATCTTTGCTTGATGAGTGTATCTCCTAAAATCAAGGTGCATTGTCCTTGGCCGATGTATTCATGATAATATCATTATAGCTTATGAGGTTTATCATTATCTTTGTCGTAAAATATCTAGGGGTAAGTGTGAGTTTTCTCTTAAAATGGACATGAGCAAAGCATATGATCGGGTGGAGTGGGATTTTCTTGAAAATGTTTTGTTACGTTTTGGTTTTTGTATTGAGTAGGTGTCTCTTATTATGAAATGTGTGCGATATGTTAGTTTAAACATTTGCTTATTTGGTGAAAATGTGAGCTCATTTCTTCCTAGTAGGGGTATTCGCCAAGGAGAACCCCTCTCTCCGTATATGTTCATAATTGTTGTTGAGGTACTTTCACTTATGATTAGTAAGAGCCAGATTGATGGAAGAATCAAAGGAATTAAATTGAGTCATAGTTGCCTTGAACTTACTCATAGTTTCTTTGCTTATGATGATCTTCTATATATGCATGCTAGTCAAAGTAACTGTACCTATTTGGCTAATATTTTGAGTATGTACTGCACAGCTTTTGGTCAGGTCATTAATCTTGATAAATCCAGCATTTTTTCTCCACTAATATCATAGAAGAGGTGAGAAGCATGGTGGGTGCTATTTTGAGCATTCTAGCGACAATCAATCCAGGAAAATACCTTGGTATTCCAAACATTTGGGGGAAAACCAAACACCAAGTGTTGGCTTATGTTAGAAAAAGAGTTGCAGGTAAGATCCATGGATGAGGTCAATCCTTTCTATCTTTCGCTGGCTGAGAAGTAATGATTAAAACAGTTATCCAGGCAATCCCAATTTATCCTATGAAATGCTTCAAATTTCCTCTTAAGACTTGTAAGGAGATAAATAGCCTCATAGCTAATTTTTGGTGGGATGACAATGCTTTTGGAGGTAGAACTCATTGGAAAGCTTGGGAATCTTTGACCAGAGGAAAAAACACTAGTGGTATGGGCTTTCGTGATCTAACTCCCATGAATGATGCACTTTTGGCTAAAACGGTTTGGAGATTATTGAAGAACCTGAATAACTTGTGAGCTAAAGTGCTAAAAAGTATGTATTTTGCTAAAGATGAGTTTATTGAAGCGGTAAAAGGCTATAAAGTATCGTGGTGTTGGTTGAGCATTCTAGATGTGATAGATTTTCTTAAAAAATACCTTTGGTGGGACGTTGGAGATGGTAATGCAATCAAGATTTGGGGTGATAGCTGGGTTCTGAAGGATAATTTTTCAGAGAAGCCAAGAAATTATGATGATCCTTTTATCTCAAAGGGTAGAGTTTGTGATCTAATAATTAACGGGGAGTGGAATCTCGCTCCTATTAATTAGTACTTGCCTGTGAAAGTAAAGAATGCTATATATAAAATTTCTATTCCCTCTAATGGGTTTGGAGGATAAACTGATGTGGACTAATGCCAAGGATGGTGTATATATAGTTAAATTGAGATATCATCGAGGGAAGGAATAAAGGAATATTGGCAGTACTAATAAAGTGGGATCCTTTGTTGTCATCCCCACTACATGTTGGAAGTCCATCTGGAAGATTAAGATTATCCTATGGGTACAACAGTTTATTTGATGCCTTCTTAATGAAGTTGTTGCTACTAATGAAGCTCTTTTTCATAGAAAAGGATCCCAAGGAAGCCAATGCCCTGTATGTGTAGAAGCTGAGGAAACTATTAAGCATATGTTTTTCCACTGTTTGTGGACTAAATGTGTTTGGTTCGGTTGTACGTAAGAGCTAGAATAGATGTATCTAGTATGTCGAATTTTAACGCTTGGTAGATTACGATTTCAGGTATGCCCTCCTTGAGTAAACATGATCTATCTTTTTTTTTTTTTTTTGCTTATAGCGTCCGATATCCTAGGGCAGGCCATCTTTTAGACACATCAACGACCCCAGACTAATCCGGACCGAGACCGGGTTGGCCCCTTTCGGGGGGAAGCCTCTACCACCCACGCCTGCTGCATTCCCACGTCTCGAACTCAAGACCCGTGGTTAAGCTAGGACAACCCCTTACCAGTTGACCTAAGCGCTTGGTGGTAAACATGATCTATCTTTAATTTGCTGAATTATGTGGTTTATTTGGAAACAAAGAAATGAATTGGTCTTTAATCACAAAAAATCAAATCCTATTGAAGTTATTGAATTGGATGAGATTATCCCTACATATCACTCAAAAAGCAACCTTGAATTTTGGGCAATTTGTGATAAACTGCTTATGGGTTCTGATATGTATAGGGGTTGTAATAGCCCTTTAATTAAATGGAACCCTCTCCCATTAGAAAACTTCAAAATTAATTGTGATGGGGCTTTCTCGCCTCATATGATAAATGCTGCTATTTGAGTGAAATGAATGGATTATCTTGGCAATTTTAAATGGGGCTATGTGGATAAAATTAAGTCAATTTATGTATTTATGACTAAAGCCCTGACATTAAAAAAAGGCTTTGATGCTAGCTATGGATCTAGGACATAACAAAGTGGTTTTTAAAACTGATTGTGTTTCCTTACTTAGTTGTGTTAAAACCAAATCACCTTATTTGTTTGATTGGAGAAATAGAAATACTGTGTAAGATGTCATTTATCTTATGTATTATAGTGTTAGGTTCTCTTTGTCTTTTACCTTGAGGTGGAATAATCGTGTTGCTAATTTACCAGCAACGGATATTTATAAGGGGGTGTACCATATTAGATGTGTTTCACAACTGACACCTACCTTGACGTCACTTCTAATCTTTGATGCCAAGACAGATGCTGGAGGGGTTCGACATCAGCCCCCCACCAAGGTCAGGGCACGGCCACGGGCTCTATGAGCACTTACTGGGGATTTACGAGATCGCCTACCAAAGGAGTCCCAGCGACGGCAGAGGGGATCGAACCCACGGGCCTAGTCCTGGACCCCTTACCATCTATGCCAACTCACATTGGTATTTTTCTTGGATTATTAATACAGATACCTTTCGTTAAAAAAAAAAAAGAAAACCGAACAACAGGCTGGCTGGGCCATTGGGTCAAACTCGATCACAGCGAAGAGCAAAGAGAAAGATTCTCGTAATATTCCCCTATTCTTCCCCTACTCCTCGTCATTCACATTTCGTAATGCACCTCCTCCATTGTTTCCTCCCATTCGGTTCCCTCAAATCTCTTTGCAACTTCATGCCATCTTCTCGCCACCACTTGGACGATGATTGCTCCTCAAGCAGATTCTCCCTTCAAAGGTGAGTTCATTCGCTTTTTGGGTTGTGCTCCTGACTTCCTTGTTCCAGAGCTGACCATCTTCGCTGTTTGGTCTTAGTCTCCAAGTTCATGTTTAATGATTTAGGTTTTGATGCTAAACTTGTGTGGAAGGGAAAAAGGGTTCTGTGTATGGCGACCATTTTAATTTGTAGTTTCCATGTCTGCGTCGGAACTTTAAATGATAGCCCGATAATCCGCCATTTGTCTGAACAAAGCTGTCTCTTATCATCTCCATTAATAGGTGTTCTGTTGTTATTGGGAGACATTGGAGTAGTTATCAATGTGTCTTGTATGTCCCATTAAATAGAGACCTTTCCTTCTGCTTTATCTCTGATTCATAAACTATATCCCACGGATTATCTTTCGCACATATTTGGGGGTCGACTACTCAGTTCCAGAATATTTCTTAGCCTTTTTCTTTAACCCTTTAACTTTTATATGGAAGCCAATGTTGTCCTCCTACTGAACAGCACCATACTGCATAAGTTTAAAAGAAATTGTAGATTGTAGATTAATTTTTACTTTGTCCATCTTTTGGATCTTTTTATGTAATTGGCACTCATTAGAGACTTCTGTATATTCATCTCTGTTAAATTGCTGACTTGGTCCTTACACTTTTATGAGTAGTTGAACCAATTTATCCTAGGCAAGGGCCAAAATATAACTTGATGAAGTTGTTTTATATGCCTGCTTGCTTTTAACACAACTGCTTAAGTAACGTGAGGGGATTCAAAATTATCAGTAATGGCCCCTACAAGTTTGCTGTGTGATCTTTTCTGTTCATTAGCTTGGTCCTTTCCTTGATTTGAAGAATAATTCACGGTTTTTGAATGATGAAACTTGTAAGCCACTTGTAACAAATCACTTCAATCTTTGTTTTGCGTTATGAGAAATCTCAAGGTTTCTCTCAGCACATCAACCTTGTTGAAGATTTTGAACTCTAATGAATGTAAAAGATTGTTATAAGATTAGAAAGCTGAGGACTTTACCTATTATGCTATTGTCCTTGACTGTATTGGCATGTTTACCAATCTTGTGTTCTTGATGAATCCTTTCACTGGAAAAATGTCTTTGCCTGCAGTTTTGCTTAAACGGGGTGCAAATGATGAAAATTATATTTTTCACAACTTGTTAAGATTTTAGTTTTGCTTCAAATTTAATCATTATAGACTAGAAAATCATCATCTTCCTGTGCTTTCTCTTGAATTCTTAACTTGTGTCTTTTTATTTCTCGCTGCACATATTGGAGAGACCGGATCTATCTGCCATTAGACGTGACATTGTGATGAGCAATCATCTTCAAGTTGATCAGAGACCACTAAATTGACATATCGTCAGAACCAATGGGGTTCTTTAAATCTTCCTTCACATATAGTATAGTAGTACCTTTTTTCTTCCAGTCAAGAATGATTTGGTCTATATGCCAAGGGCATTACATAAATATGTACATTGAAATCATAACAAATTCCAATCTGAAGAAAGAATATCATTCCTGGAAACAAATCCTTTAAAAAAAAAAAATTAAAATCCCAAGCATCCCCTTTGATGGGTTTGCCTGTTATAATACACCTTTTCTTCCTCTCCTTTTTTGATATAGGAAGATCTTCAGAACCCTCTCCAGGCATTTAGCACTTCATGGAAGACTTCAGTAATCAGATCCCTATCTGCACACTGCAGGAAGGAGTTGAAATCCTCACGAACGTCAAATAATTTCCCAAATTTTACGAGATACCGTAAACAGCTACTCTTCAGTTTTGGCAGCTGGTACAGGGAGGCATTTTGAAGCCTCTCAAGAACATTTTTGGTATCAATATCTTCTACAAGGCTTTCATGGCATGCCTCTTTCAGGTCAGATATGTCATACTTGTCAGCAGCATGAAGAAGGACAAGCCTGTGTGTGAGAAATTCTTCAATCTTTATGCTACCATAAAGATATTTGAGGAATGCCTGGCAAGCATCAATGGACATATCTTCAATGTTTATGGTTGATAGCTCCTTCTCCTTAAGGTTATGCGAGAACATGCTGTGAAAGACAGGAGATCGAGCAGCAAGAACCGCACGATGAGCTCCAATGCTTCCATCAGATGCATTGATCACTATGTCTGTGTGGATTCCTTCAGTTAGCATCCGACCAAGAGCTTCAAGAGCTGTTGCATTAGATGCCTTCGGCGTAGGTCCTATGGCCCAGATGGAGCAAGGTTCTCCACCCTGCATTGCACCAGCAAGTTGTAAATGAGGTAAGCAACTAGTAAAGGTTGATTAATCTGTTCAAAAACTTTTACTTGACTGAACATATGATTAGCATGATTCTGCTTCATTCCCACTGATCATTTATCAAGGCTGAGCAAAAGGAATTGATAAAGTGGTCGTGATTATAGCAGTAGATTATATAATTTTCTCAAAGTAATCAAGAGAGGCGTACGTTTGGGGATGCTGTCTTCAAATCAAGGAACTCGACGTCAATAATGAATTTCCCAGTTACTGGAACCTCAAGTGGCCAAACAAAGTCTTCGCTGTTCTTGATCAATCTGTCTTTTACTACTGCATCATGGTAAAGGAGTAATCAGTCAAACAAATGAGAAAAATGTTGAGAAATTCTGAGTATGTAAGAAGCTTTGGGATAATGCATAATATCTTCTGATTCAAGTTTTACAACAGTAGTCCTAGGCAAGGAGGGGATTAGAAATTGCAGAGGGGAACAGAGAAAACTTCCGACCGTTAGATCATATCCCCTTTTTGGTAAATAACACTGAATTAACAAGCAAACGCATTCGTGTAATTCTAGAGTTCAGTTCTATTTTAAGATTTTCACTGGGTTTGTAATCATCAAGGTAAAACTATTGCAGAATATAGATGATGATTACAAATAGATTTTTTTATAGAATTATCCAGTTTATTAAGGAGGGGAAAGAAGAGAGGAGAACTTTGGTTACCTGGATGGGTCAAGGCCTTGCGATCCGAAGCAGAACTAACGACCCGGATGATGAAAGATGCAATCGGCGGGTTGTCTCGGGTTAGATTTGATATTTCTGGATATAGTTTTATAAATAAAACCCTGTTCTTCTCCACGGCCAAATGCCTTCACATAAACGAAAGAAAGGAACTCAGTCTATTTCAAGTAGATAACTTTCTCTCATTTTCTGAGACTACCAAACGCTTAATTACAATTTACATGTGAATAGGTGAACCCATTTACATGAAGATTGGGAAGAACAGCTTACCAATTCCACTTGCCGATCCTGAAAGGATCAGATTTTCGATAAGTGCAGGAAACAGGGTTTTCGATTCTCCATTGGGCAAGACGCGAAGTGGTTTCAACTCTGTAAGCAGAATCGCTCATCCTACCAGAAAAAGCAAGAGCCACTGTAATTTCATGGATGCAATCGAAGATACCCTCCAACAGAAACTCTCCGGGCTTCCCCAGGTTGACTACTTCTTCTCAAACCTTCTCTCTTCATTCATAAAAAGAGGATTATACTCCGTTCTTCACTCTTTCTCTCACTGAACCAGTCCCACAATTAAAAGACACAAAACCCCAGAAAAGGTACAAAATATCCAATCTGGGGTTTGATTATTTCTTAATTCCTCCCAATGGTTTCGGGCACGCAAGGATTTCGGAGTTGCTTTTACTCCATTGATGGAGAGCTTTTCCGGGAAGAGGGAGAGAGAGAGAGAAAATAATAAAGTATATGATGCAGAGTTGAGATAGATAGAGAGAGAGAGAGACAGACTGAACCAAAGAGAAGGATTTCGTGGTATTGTTGGCTTACACAGCACTTTTATTGGTGTGAGATGGTGATGGGGGAGATATATATGGCTTGATTATGGATTGCTTGTATCATTGATTCATTGATGGAAATACGGGAGAGGCATACGTGGATTATAGTATTGACCTTGCGGCATCTGCTTGCAAAGGAAAAGCATATTTTAATTTTTGGGGCTTTGAAGCAAAGTATCTACTATCTTTCTTTCTATCCATCTGTGTGTCCTTTGGAAATTTCCAAAGCTCCCTTTCTTTTTATTCTTTGGATTGTGGGAAAGATATATACTTGTTTTACGACTCAAAACATCAATTGCCTCTCTGGGTTTCTCTCTCTGATTCTCTCAAACTTATATTCTGTTGTTCAAGAACTGAATGATACTGGGTATCATTTTATTTGAATTACGTATTTGTACAAATTGCCTTCTGAAATGGGTAAGTTGTAACAGTCAATTCCACACTGTAGCAAATCAGTTTCATACAGTACGTGCCCATTCCTCCATCTTGATGTTACCAGGGGACCAATAAATTCGGTTCACGTTTTAGACATTATCTGCTTTCTTGGCCTTTTCTGCAAAATTAACTTACATCAGGCTGATCCTCTTCCCTTTCTGGTTTTTACAGAGAAGATGATGAAAGGCCAAGTGCACTTATGGTTTAACTGGTGAATAGGTGAGAGATATTAATGGACAAAAATCAGTGAGCTTACAGATTTTTTTTCTTCCCACTCTTTTTGGCTCAAGAAAATTGAAGCTTGTTTTGGGAGGAATTTAAAAAAGAAATAATAATCCAAAAATCAATTAATTTAAGAGCCACAAGAAAATAACTGCCCCACCTAAACCGCTCAATTCCTTCAGGAGTTGGCCACGTCTCACTCTCAGTATAGCAGTATTTGACTATTTTCTCATGAGTGATGATTCCCCCGGTTGGGATTTTGGAGCTGCTCATACTCTACTTTTTTTTTTTTTAAATAAAATAAAAATTAGAGTAAAACACGGACAAAAAAATGTCATTTTTAGTCCATAAAAAGGACGAATAAGGGTTGATTGATGGACATTTTGATTCATCACAAATTTCCAAAATGTCATTTTTAATCTCCTAATAAAGACGAATAATGGTCGATTTTTCTATCAGGGATCAAAATGGGGTCCGTATTTTTTGTCATGAACCAAAAAGAGTATTTACTCAAAAAATTATTTATATACGATTACAATTTTTTGTATCTTCTCGTTTGTATTGATAAAAATGTTAATAAAGGTGAAATTTTGAAAATTTCAAAAACTATAGTATAATTAATATCAAGGTTTGAATTTATCAAAAAAATTATCAAGGTTTGAGAATATAATTACTAAATTTTAAGAAATCTACTATAAAATTATAGCTTCCTTAGAATTTAATCATTTCACTATTAACATTGATTCTTAAAAATGATTAATACTTTAAAGATTATTTGACTTAAATTATTAAAATTTAAAACTAAGATCCCTTATTGTTTTATCAATTATATGCCACGTTCACAATTGAACTTTCTCTCTCTTTCTTACCAACCGTTTTGGGCCTGATTTCTTTATTACTACCTCCGTCCCTAATTATAGGAGCAATTTAACCGATTTTGGGAGAATTAAGGAGATGAGTTAAATTAGTTAATTTTACCCATTTTTCTAAAATGTCCTTATATAAATTTAAAATGACACAAGTTGCCCTAATTAGAAGTGTTTCTAATTTGTCTTACGTTAGATATCCATGACATATTAGTTTATATATGTATATTAGTTGCTTTTTATATAGCTATGTGTATACATATAGATCTAATTTTCTTTCCACACGCTTTCTAATTGAAATAATGGTCTTGCTATATAAACATATATGTGTGTATATATATGTGTATACATATAGGTCTATCTACATACATAGAGACACACACCCATATATCTACACACACACATATATATGTTTATATATGTGTGTGTGTGTTCACACATATATATATTGACACACATAAACACAAATATACATATATATGTAAACACATATATAATGCTCCTAATAATAAGTATAAATAGGGGTATTATAGGAAAAATTGACAAAAGTTAAAACTTGCTCTTATAATTAGGACCAAAACCAACTCCAAAATTTGCTCCTATAATTAGGGACGGAGGGAGTATTTACCTATAAAAGTCAACTGAGCGGTGAAATATCTACAACACGGAAGAAAATTTAGTCATGTAATCCCCATAGTTTGCATTATTTTTAATTTAATCCCTATATACTTGTATTCTAATTATCTGTCATTTAAATTTTAGTCCCTACACTTAAAATCTCTTTACGACATGGCCCTTGCAACTGGAATGATGGGGACAAACTCAAGCCACTATGGCAAACAGTGTTGCCACAGAGTGCATAATGTTATTAGGCCCCGTGGACAATAAAAATGTCTTTGACAAAGACGACAAATTATAAGGACGAGCTCTGACCAATGTGAGTTGGCTTAGATGGTAAGGGATCCAGGATTAGGCAGCGCAGGTCGTGGGTTCGATCCTCTGCCGTATTTGGGACTCGCTTTGGTAGGCGATCTCGTAAGTCCCGGTAAGTGCTCATAGAGCCGGGCCGTGCCCGGCCTGGTGGGGACCGATGCGAACCCTCCAAAACTTTTTCTTATCAAAAAAAAAAAAATAAAAAAAAAATAAAATAAGGACGAGCTCTGTCTTATCAAAAAAATAAGGACGAGCTCTGCATATGATAAAAGTTATTGAAGTGTCTGTAAATTTCTGAAAGTATAGGGATCTGTTTATAAATAAGTGTAACATATATAGATTAATTGTTAGTTTTTAAATATTTCTCTCACCAATCCTTAATATAAGACTTATTTATCTAATTTGATTAGATTAAAGAAGTTAGTTAAGTTAGTTAATAGAGATTTGTTTATAAATAAGTGTAAAGTATATAGATTAATTGGTTAGTTCCTAAATATTATTTTCTCCAATCATTAATATAAGATATATTTACTTAATTTGATTAAATTAAAGAAGTTCGTTAGTTAATATAACGTATATGCGTGCATCAGCACTCAAAGAATCTCAAGCACGCTTGCGATTCTCTGAGTGCTGAATTCAAATCCATGGCTTAGAAAGTAAAAACAGTGAGTGTGTGAAATTGTGTGTTATTCTTTGAGTGCTGAATTGAAATCCATGGCTTAAAAAGTAAAAACGAGCACTCTAACCAGCAAGCCAATAGTTGAAGAGCATGTTAGGTTTGACCCAAAAAAAAAAAAAAATCTCTCCAATCTTGAATATATAAGACATAGTTGAATATTTTCAGAAATATTAAAGAAACTAATTAAATTACTTGAAAATATTTATATTTATCATTTTTTCTCTAAATTATTTTGCCTAACTTTTAAACTGATATATAATCTAAGGATGCACAACATATGATATGATTAATAACTTATTTATCATCCTTAATTTCTAAAAAAAAAAAAAAAGTCAATTTTATCTTATATTAAGGGTCAGAGGGAGTAGAAAGTTACAAACAGGCATGAGTCAAAATTCCCATTATCTGAATATATTAACCAAAATGATATCCAATACATAAAGATTACCAAGTTAGATTATAAATCATAAATATAAAAACTAGATATGAACTATCAAAAAAATTGTGGGATTTTCATACAGATTGTTATTTACTCGCAGAGAAGTTTCATCCACCATTCATCCAACTTTATTTTGAAGCTAATTTACATTAATTAATGAAGATTATTAGGTGACACAGCTTTGAAAAAGTTGCTTACCATCAAAATCCAAGTGGAAGCAATTCAATATGACTCCTTCAAAGTTCAAACAACAGAGACATCAAATGATTCTTTTCTTTTCTTTCTTTCTTTCTTTTGGTTTGAGTGTTTCAATAAGTTTCAGAGAGTGAGGCCTTTGGTCATGATTCTGATTGGATGCAAGCGAATCTTAAAGACTCAATTGTTTCTTTCCTGCAAAAAAAAAAAAAAATTCAATTTCATCATCAGTTTTTGGGTAATAAATTAGGGGGAAAACTTTTATTGTAAGTGCAACGCACTATCTTAGTTAGATTGTCTCAATTGATATGGCAAAAAAAAAGGTTGTCTCACTTGATAGCTACTCCCTCTAGTCCTAACTATAGGACAACATTTCAGAGTTGATTTTGGTTTTAATTATAGGACAAAATTCTAATTTTTGTCATTTCCTTCTAAAAATACCCCTATTGATATTTTATCAATAATAATAAATTTAAAAATGTACCTATATATCTTATAAAGTGAGTAATACTTACAACTCATTAATATCACACACAAATCAATTTTTACATACACTGGGACCGGATCCTTTACACCTAAATTGGTCTGGAAAATTCCAAATTTCCCGCCCCCTCCTTGATTCACGCCAATACCGTTTGCGCCGAACAGCGATTCCAATGGAAGAATGCCACGTTCCTAATCAACAACGAACCATTTGATTCACATTCAACATTCGATCGGCTTCTTCCGTTCAAGGCCCGAGAACATCGAAGGCAATCACTTCGATCCCTCGCCATTCCCGCCGGCGCCGGCGCCGCCCATGAATTCCAGGATGCAGAATCCACAAAATCCTCTAGCAAACAGAGGAGGAACGAGCCGCATTTTTTATAAGACTCAACTGTGTGTAAAATTCAGGATGGGTATTGGTAGGAATGGCGAGAGTTGTGATTTTTCCTATGGCAAGAAGAAATGTCGAAACTGAAGATAGTCCTGCGCCTGAGTTTTTCTTGGTGATTCCCTCCATTCTTGCGATTCTCTGAGCATCTGAAGTACCTTTGGTGTTCGTCATATTTGGGTCGTCGAAGTGCCTCTTCTCTGCTGAGTCACCCAATCGGTAGTGTATCATTGCTTCTCTTCGGGATTCGTATGGCTCCTTGGGTTTCATCAATTTATCGCCAAAATCAGGATCCAAGACCTACGGATTGCTGTTGACAATGCGTCTTCACAGTTGCAGATTTAGCACTGTGGAAAATTGTAATTCCACCATTAATTGTGCTCTCCGGTTTAGGACTCAAGTAGATTGCATTAATCATGCAATGTATCATATCGTGCAATACCAACTCTGTTTCAGCGATCGGAGGAAAGTCTTTCAACTTAATGGATTGGAGTGCATTTATTGGGAAGTCAGAATTATTTGGAACACCTTTGCAACCATGCCTTGTTTCGTGGACTTTACCTAAGATAACTCAACGGAGTGTATGCTGAACAAAAGCATTTCATCGAGGACCAGACGTTATCCTGGTCTCAAATGAAACAGGTTTTTCTTGTGTTTGCCAGTATTATATATATATATATATATATATATATATATATAACGAATTGGTATATTATTTGCTCGTGTGTGAGTAGGAGTTTGCCACAGCTGGATCGCTTTTTCTAGAAAGCAACCCGTAGACTTATTTGAGTAATTATGGAGTATGAATGTGTGGGAGTCTAGTCAAAGATGGCCAAGGCGTGCACCACATGAACCTTTTCGGATCCTAGTTGATAAATGGGTATTTATTTGCACATTTACCAGTCATCGATTGGATATATTCTTCTTCTAATAGTTAATGGTGTGAACTCAAGACAAAAGCCTCTTTTAGCAAAGACATGCTTAATTAATGGAGATAATTCTCTGGCGCAATTCTACTCTGTGTGGTGGATTTGCAATGGATGATTCATGCCATATCTTTTCATATCATGGAGATTAACAGTTTATTAAAACTCTCTTGAAATTATTTTCTACAACCTCAAGTGAGGTGCTTGATGTGCGAGTCTTTTCGGATATCAATTGTGAAAATTGGTGGAATTATCTGGCATTGGAGTTTTGCGCAATCTAGCATGCAATGCTTACTTAGTTCATCCAAAATATTAGTCCATTGGTGGAATTATTTAGTTCTCCTGACTGTTGCACCTCTAGTATGGATGTGTTTCGTTATGATCCACCCTTATTGCTACTAATGCTAAAGGCTTGAGACATCAGTGGGGGCTATTTGCGTTAGCTCCGTCATCAATTATGCTATCATTATGGACTATCCGTGTTCAATCAGAACTTGAACAGGACTAGCTATTGAATTGCTTTATTTGATTGGAGAAGCTCCTTGTCAAAATATTTGTGGCACCACAAAATACGGAGGGAGTGCATTACCACAAAATGTCACATTGTGATATGCAAAATATTCCCATAAATCATCTTAGGTAATGCTTCTCAAGTGGATTGGTATAATGGGACCATATTTCCCCCCTAAAATTACACAAATTGTCGTCAACCAAATTTGGTTAACATCCCGGCTCCGTGTAAAAATTTGAAGGCGGACTCGGTTACGCCAAATCCGGCTAAAATCCCGACTCCGTTGAAGGCGGCCCCCGGTTAAACCAAATCTGGTTGAAATCCCGGCTCCGTATAAATTTGAAGGCGAACCCCGGTTACACCTAATACGGTTAAAATCGGGGCTCCGCGTAAAGTTTCGACGAACATGAAAAGAAGGCGGAACCCGGTTACACCAAATCTGGTTACAATACCGGCTCTGTGTAAATTTGAAGGCGAACCCCGGTTACACTTAATACGGTTAAAATCGGGGCTCCGCGTAAAGTTTCGCGGGAAGCAAAAGAAGGCGGACCCTGTTACACTTAATATGGCTAAAATCCGGCTCGCGTAAAGTTTCATAAGCAAGCAAAAAGAAGGCGGACCCCGGTTACGCTTAATACAGTTACAATCCGGGCTCCGTGTAAAGAAACTCAGTCGAGAGCATTGATTCAATTTCCTCCAATTGCTCTAACGACAAAGACATCAACAAAAGAGCGAATACAGGGTCACTGAACCCGGTCGTAATTCAAATACGAACTGAAGAATAAAACCCGGCTTTAGGTCGGAGGAATTGTCTCCGTAGAGCTATCGCCGGCCGGACGCTTCCTAACTTACTCCGGGATATCAAGCGGAGCTCCGTCATGCCGACCACGATCAGGTCAAAATGTTCTGACGCTTTGGTGAAAAACCAAACCCGGGCAGGTGACAACTTCCCTTTATCCTAGGATGACCCAGGTCAACGAACCTCGAATTATACGAGGCGGTTAGAATACCGACCCTCACCACTTTACTGGTCTCAATACAGGATGCACTTTCGCACTTTCGCAGATTCTCGCATATCACGTCTATGACCACCGGCCCGGCCACTTAATAGTACTCCAAAAACAAATGAGTTCACTATATCGTTCATCGTGGACACGAATGAAACATTACATTAATGAAAAAGAAGCGGACCCGATTCTGATTAATACTGATTACTGATCAAGGGCCCGTGCAAGGGTCATCGAACCCGGCTTTCCCAAGCGCCGCCACCGTAAGCTTTCGCAAGTCGGGCGCTTCAAGACTTAGCCGGTTTCCAAATTACGTGAGGTCGCCTGTTATCGCCCCTTGCAAACAAACCCGAGACCGGATGATCAAAGAAGAAGAGATCTTGGCGATCATAAAAAGAAACAGACAAGTTTCAAAGCAAAATTAACCCTGGGACTACATGTCAGGGGCAATTCAATCAGAAGACAAGTAACTCCGAAGTTCTTTGAAACTCCGGATAGACACTTTATCAAAATCAAAATCAAACGAGTGGCGGCAACTCCGATACGATATCCGGATTCAACAAATCCACCCCGCGGCCCAGAGACACTGGACTACCAGTCATGGGGGCAATTACTATACTGCTTGTCAATAGCCGAGATTAAAGCAAACTCGAACAAGCATTTGAAATGAGCAAACTCCACGGCTTGCGCACACTGATATAGCTCGGCCAAGTCCGTATGGCGCGATCAATCAAACAACTAATCTCGGCGGTTCGTAGACCCAACATACATACAAAGCAGGGGCGGACCCAGGAATTTGACTGATGGTGGATGAAAATAAAAAATGCTACGCCTACATCATACATAAATAAAAGTACTTGAAATACGATATAGATCTAATATATAAAAAATTGAAAGAAATCTATTACAGAAATTAAGATTACTTCACTTGACTCTTACTCTACGTGTTTTCATATTGTTAAACTCATCTATAATTAAATCCGTAATAATCACCTACAAAGAGCATAAATTATTTCATGACCAATATGATTTTAAAAATATTATTCATAACAAAAATAAACCGATTCAAATTAACTATTAGTCATTATCTATATTCCCATAGCTATCTTTTAACAAAACTCAAAACTTGTCCAAAATCCTAACCCTAAAATATTCTCAAATCAGTATAAAAGTAGTATCATTAGAAAGATAAAATCATGTAAAATAAATTTCATGAAGGAAATTTAATAAAAAGAAATGATTTTAAGTACTTTATTGATCCTCAAAATTTGTCATAAGCTGTTGAAAAAAAAAGGCGAACAAGCCGCCAGCCAAAGGAAGAAGAGGCGATTCGTTTTGAGCAAAAATAAGTGAGGTTGGGGATATATTAAAGGTGGGCCCCACCTCTTTATTACTATTTTTTTAATATATATGATAACAAACGAATGATGGGATGCTCAGTTAATATATATATGTCAATGAAAGCAAATCAACTGTCGGATGCTCAGTTATTTTTTTTTGGGGGGGCGGGGGCCACCCCTCGCCCCCACCTGTGTCCGCCCCTGATAAAAAATTACTTTAATTAGGAATTGGTTCTATGTGTAAAAGAGATTTATTTTAGTTATATAATACCTCGATTTATTTTTTTCTCAGATTTATATTTTATTTTCAAAATATCTTTATTAATTACACATATTAAACGATGATTTCATCGATTGGAAAATTTTAACATAAATGATAAAAGGAAGTATTTTATGGGAAAAAATGTGCATTTTTCTTAAATAACTAACTTAACTAATTTTTAAAAATTAGTTATCAAACTCATACATTTACCACTAGAAGGAGTAATATATAAATGTGATTTTTGTAGGGGAAAAAAGACAAACGTCAAGTTGGGTTGGTGGAATGGCAAATGCTTGGAACCTAACAACTAAAATGTGTGCGTCCACTACTTGCATTTCAAAGTTGGAAAGGTGGTTGCAACTTGTAATTCAGACCTTTGCCGGCGGCTGCGAAGCTATATGGAAATTCAGTTACCATATTGGAAGATTTTATTTATTTATTATTATTTAATATGGTGGTCACTTTTTTAAATCATTTTCTTATTAAAAGTGTGGTTAAACTGGTCCCACCTTCTTAGAAATCGAGCCCTGAACATAAACACCTCTCTTAATTGCGATTGTTTGGTATAAAAATTCACTCAAGGATGTTTATTAGTAAAAAATGGTCAAACAAATTCAACGTTAAGAGTTTGTTTTATACTTAGGATTTGGCAAACACCTGAATGTAGAATGTCTAGCTGACACACAACAAACCAATGATTAAGAAAGAGGGAGAAAGATAGAAAAAGAATTTTGAAATCGTAAAATCTTAAATCACGTATTTTTCATAAAATAAGTTGTGAATTACTTATCAAGTCTCGATATTGTTTTATCAATTTTTGATAACAAACCTGATATAAGATTTTGTAATTTTTTTTTAAAAAAAAATCTATCATTTTTCCTAGAAAAAACTCCCTCCATTTTTTGTAAGATATAATTTACTAAATTACGTAAGTTAAAAAATTAGTTAAGTATTTATTTAGAAATTTTATTGGGCAAAAGCACTAGAATTGTAGTACCAATACTTTATGTGTATAACTTTTACAAGAAAACCCTGTGAGGATTCAGCTTCAAATTGAGTCAGTGTTTTTTTTTTTTTCAAAAAAATGACGAAATGATTATATATTAAAGAGACTAGAGTCTTACAAAGTTTGATAGTTTAGAGAACTAAAGTGTAACACTTAAAGTTTTTCAACAAGAGATTGATTGATGCAGAATATCTTAAAGGATAAGAAATACTCCTTCCGATCCTAATTATAATAACATATTTTTGAGTTGATTTTGGTCCTAATTATAAGAGCAAGTTTTAACTGTTATCAATTTTTTTCTATAATACCCTTATTTATACTTATTATTAGGAACATTTATTTATATGTGTGTACATATATATGTATGTATGTGTTTATGTGTGTCAATATATATGTGTGTAGATATATATATGTGTGTACATACACAAACATATATATAAACATATATCTCTCTCTGTGCGCGTGCGCATGTGTGTGTAGATGTATGGGTGTGTGTAGATGGATCTATATGTATACACACACACATATATGTTTATATAGCAAGACCATTATTTCA
Organism: Acacia pycnantha; assembly: GCA_025563575.1. Taxonomy (NCBI): domain Eukaryota; kingdom Viridiplantae; phylum Streptophyta; class Magnoliopsida; order Fabales; family Fabaceae; genus Acacia; species Acacia pycnantha. Next base: position 4,025,105 of record JAMWYP010000031.1, on the reverse strand, counting down.
ATTAGAAAACGTGTGGAAAAAAAATTAGATCTATATGTATACACATGGTTATATAAAAAGCAACTAATATACATATATACTAAATTAATATGTCATGAATATCTAACGTAAGGAAAATCAGAAACACTTATAATTAGGGCAACTTATGTCATTTTAAATTTATATAAGGGCATTTTAGGAAAATGAGTAAAATTAACTAATTTAATTCCTCTCCTTAATCCTCTCAAAATCAGTTAAATAGTTCCTATAATTAGGACCGAAGGGAGTACTTGCTGAGCTTTTGTATATAAGTATCACCACATTGATGATGTCAGAGGGAATCGTCTGATAGTTTAGAAAGGCATTGTCTACACACCATATCTGCAATTTTTCCTGTTCATTTGAGTAATTGAAGCCGTTCTTCCTAAACCCTAATCCACAAAAGGCGATCAGACACTTGATAATCAAAGAATGGACTTGCAGATATCCTTCTTCTCCGATGCATTTGATGAAAATTGAGTCAGTGCGAAGGGGGGATTAAAAAAAATTCTATTATGTTTTCGTAATAATTAATTCACAAGATTCATTGTATTTCCAAAATAAAAATTAAACTAGTAATTTTTCATGCATAAAATAATTTTTGCATGCTAAAAAGTCATCTAAATTAATGACTAATAAAATGACAACTCCTAGTTACGACAAATAATAATTTAATATAATTTTTTTTACTATATAAACCAAAATTTATGTGAAATTTTTTAAAACTCTAATTCAAATAGTAGTATGAAATATAAAAAAATTATAATGGTAAAACAATGAGGGACCCGGATATGTTTGGATGACAAACGCTGAGATAATAGTCTTTTTTTTTTTTTTTTGTTGGTATAATGCAATAATAGGCCTTTAGTTAGTCCGTTAGTCCAAACTTGATCACTTGGACATCTAAAACTTATTGAAAGAATTCAGCCCCAATCGTCACAAAAAATTCAGGCACAATTTTTTTTTTTGATAAATTCAGGCACAATTTTAACAGGCCATAAGAATGGTAAGCCCATTAACATATGAGATTGGGATAGACTGCTCCAAAATTTGGGCTGGGCCCAAAAAGGCCTTCAAATATGCATATTCTAACTTTGTTTAACCTTTTCATCTGTCTTTTTACCTCCATCTTTTATATCAAAAAAAATCTGTCTTTTTACCATTACATTTTTTTTAAAAAGTTTAGGCGGCACTCATATTGTTTGAGTTGGGGATTGAATCCTAGACCTCGTATCAGAAATGGCACATTTTGAAAAAAGGCCTGCTGGGAAACTCTTCCACCATAGTCAGGTGCGCGACGCGGGTCAAATTTGGATTAGTCAGGGCGAAGTTCTGGATATCGGATGATCAATAAAAAAAAAGAAAAAAAGAAAAGGCACATTTTGTATCACTAGGCCCAACGGCCTTTGGTTTTACCATTCCATTTTTACTTTAGAGGAATTCCTCTTGATAAATGATTAAATACAAAAAATAGCCAACAAATGTCAATCTAGCTGGTAAGAATTTGATTCATCATAACCTAGAAGGTCATGAGTTCAAATCCTATTTTATTTGTGGGTGATCTATAAATATTTTTTGAACTTGTAGTACACTCTAACTCTTATAATTAAGAACCAGATGGAGTAATAAATACACTAGCATGACCCTTCCACAGCGTATACATGGAAAATTAAACAAAGGTCTAATCAACCATCAATAACTGAGTCTTGTGTAAATTAGAATTACATTTCCAATTAACAAAATGCAAAACAATTTCTTTCTATTTAATTAACGTTCTCAAAACATTTTGCTTAATTACTATACTGATACATCGAGGACCCCATGCAAGCATGTGCCTTTTAAGTGTTCTATACTCTATTTTTCACATTGATGTACATGGACCCTTTCAAATTTTGGTCACACCAACCTGGAAATTATATACTTAACATTTATGACTTTTAATTATTAGAGTACATCAGGTTATGTATCAGGTCCATATATTAGCTAAAGAGGTTGTTCCAATAGAATGAATGGAAGATAGCTCACCTGTACCAACTTGAATAGTGCCAGTGCCAGTTCGAATTGAGTTTGAGTCAAGGCAGGACTCATCATATGTGATGTGCTCTGTAGCACCCGAATCAGGGTACCATGCTGTATCCTTGACTGTAGCAGGCGTGACAAGGAACGCCTGTGCTATGGGAGGATTACCAGACGTATCCTCAGCAGTTTGCATAGCAAGGTTGGAGGTAGGTGGATATGTCACAGTGTTAGCAACCATAGAGCTAGACGCAGGCACCTTTGAAGGAGCATCCGAGGCAGAAGATTCACTGGGAATGGGATAGTATTCGAAGGGCGAATAGAATTCTGGCACACCATAACCAGCATAGTTAGCCTGTACCTCGAGAGGACGATCCATGTGACGCTGGGTACTCATATCTGTAGTAACACCGATCAGCTAGGTGTCCAGATTTATGACATATTTGGCACATCAACCTCCAATTGTTGAATCTGCCACGTCCACGACCATTTCCACGTCCTCCTCGTGAATGATAGCTTGAAGGACGAGAGCCTCTATTGCCAAAACCGGAGCTAGGTCCTTGAGTGTGACATATGACATTGAACGAATCTTCATCACTGTACTCATCAGAATACATATCAGGAATAGAGAGGTTTTTTGTTGTTGAGGACGGATGAGTGACAAGGTTAACCGGATGACTGTGGCTATTAGACAGAAACACTTTGTGCCTGGACTCTGAATCTTGAAGCATTGTAGAAACAGTTCCAAGACCAAAACGAGGATTAGACGCATTGATGACAGCAATCACAGGTTCATATTCAGCGGTTAGTCCATTTAGTATATGAGAAACATGTGTTGCTTCATCAACCTTTTCACCAAGCATAGCCAAATGGTCACAGATTGACTTCAGGTTTGCTAGATACTCACGCATAGATAGATCTCCTTTCCTTTGATTTGCCAGCTGATTGCGGTAGGATAGGATTTTAGCATCTTATTTATTTGAGAAGAGTTGATTCAATTTGGCCCAAATCTGAGAAGCCGAGGTGAGTCCGACGAGATCTGGCAAGATATTTGAGGCAACAGAAGCTAGGAGCCAAGATGCAAGAGCTGAATCTAACGATTCGAACTCTTCAAAGCTTGGATTGTCAATGTCAAGTCCATTATCACCTCTTACTTTCATTTGGCGGAGGAACCACCGTTCCATCAAGGAAGGAGTAGACTCTGTGTTGCTTTACCATAAAGAAGACTTGCTGTTTCCATAGCAAGAAGTTAGTATCATCGAGCCTGATCGTAATCTTCTTATTTGAGAAGTTACGGCTCGCCGGAGCAGAAACAGCGCCGGAATCGTTGGATCCAGAGATGTTCGACATTTTGTGTTCAGTAATCAATCCAAGAACGGAGATCACCGAACTTGCCGTTGAATATTGTATGTTCGACGCACTGAGCCGAGGATCGAGCTTTGACGGTAGTCACCGCTCTGATACCATGACAGAGAAAGCGTATAGAACAATAAAGCAGAGAGAAAGATAAGGAGAATTGAATCACGATGATTTGTATATTCAGTCATATGGTCAATATATAGTTCAGAGAGTGTGATACAGCTGGCATACGCATGTGAGAGCTAAAGTGTAAGGTGTACATGTGTCAACTATTTAACAACAGATACCCAACGACTTGTTAGGCTTCAAACTAATCTGTTGAGACTGAACTACATTGTGTACATCAGCTAATATATGGACCTGATACATAACCTGATGTACTCTAATATTAATAATCACATATTAATTTAAATTTGAGTATTAACCCTCTTAGTACCCCAAATAGATGGTATATCTTTGAACATGTTTTTTTTTTTTGGGAAAATTATAATAAAGAACTCAGGATAAATAACATTTATTAAGAAGAAACATAAAAATAAAAATAGTAATTATTTTGAAGGACCAGAAATTAAAATATTAAAATATAAAGACTAAATTGCCCTTAACTAGATTTTCTATCTTTTTTCTAACCGAATCTGGAGTGGATTTTTTTTTTTTACTAAGGATATGCCCTTCATCATCATCATCATCATCTTCTTCCTTAATCTGATTCACTTGGATATATACACTTTCAGGCTTCAAGGTTCATAATGAATGACGAGGGAAGAGGAAAAAAATGGTCCATTGAAAGGATCTCCTTCCTTACTCATTCATCTCCATTTTTTTTTTCTTTTTCCCTTAGTCAATCCTTAAGCATCTGCATAGCGACATTCAAGAAGCAGATTTGGCGATTGTGGAGAAACGACAGCAATCGTGAAGGGCATATCGAAGGCCAGGGACAGTCTCTTAAACTGACGGCATACGACGACCATCGTTTCAGTGACTAAAATTTAGGATAAGCGAAATCTAGATTTGATCCATTATATACCGACGCTGCAAATATTGCATTCACAGCCTCTAGTATGAAATCCATCCCAAAATACGTACTTGTTCTTGCTCTTGCATGGCGTCCGGCTCACAACGCACAACCCAGTAGATATCACCGTTTTGCAACAACTAGCGTTCTGAACCTTGAAGCCTGAAAGTGTATATATCCAAGTGAATCAGATTAAGGAAGAAGAGAAAGAAGATAATGATGATGATGAAGGACATATCCTTAGTTAAAAAAAAAGTACTCCAAATTCTGTTAGAGAGAAGATAAACAATTTAGCTAAGGGCAATTTAGTCTTTTTATTTTAATATTTTAATTTATGGTCCTTCAAAATAATTACTATTTTTATGGTCATTCTTAATAAATATTATTTATTCTAGGTCCTTTATTATAATTTTCCTTTTTTTTTTTCTGTTTAATTTATAAGTCATAAATTCAAAATTAATTAATCTTGCTTAACGTGAATATAGCTTTCTTCTACTGTACTTGACCTAAGTTTTATTCATCAAGTTGTATTGTTTTCGTGCATTTGGTGAAAAAAAGAAGAGGAGGAAAGAGAAGGGTTCAAACCGACGCCCAACATAATGCTCTTCTTCACTATGTGTTTGATTGAATTATATATATCGCTCAAAAAATATATGTACGTGAGTTAGAGACAAAACTCTTTTCTATACCAATCTTTCAGTCTCCTCCCCACTTTTACCTCCTGGTAAACTCAATTCTTCTTACTTTTTTCTTGTTGTATATATTGACAAACACATGCATACACACACACTATATATATATTGATAATTTTATAGACGAGTCTTATGTTGGCAAAAAAATATTTACAACATCTTGCAGTGTCATACTCATATTTGAAGCCATCCTAAACTAGTCATTTTCTTTCTTCATCAAACTTGGCTTTATCACTTTAAAGGAAGGTTCTAAAACCCAGACCGACCGGGCATTGAGTCAAGGGTCAATGGATTAGATCGGAGTCAAACTAGAGCTAACCTGGGGCCATATCGGTAAAAAATTGAAGATTTCAAGATAATTAATATGAACTTCTATTTTTTTTAGGGTGAAAGAGCAAAAATACTCATCACTTTCTCCGGAAGAGCACCCACCACCATATGCTTTTAAGTGGTGCAAAAATACCTACAAGCTTACAAAATGGGAGCAAAAATACCAATTCCTTTTAACTATGTTAACAGATGTTAAATATGATATGAAAATACCGAAGTGCCCTTCGCCTCAAGAAAATCCTCTCGCTTCCAAAACCTCCAACCTCTGGATTAATCCTCACACAACCATCAAATACTTTCTTTTCTCCTTCCTAATCTTTTCTTCGATCATTTCACTTTCTCTTTTCCTGCACAATCCTTTTAATCTCATGTTTCATCTTCTTCTCTTCCACTCAGAGGAAAAGGCCTCAAGCTTCGATTTTCAGGGCAGTCAAATAATGAAAAAAAGCAAATGATTGTTATTGTTCTAACAATAAAGAAAAAAATTTCACGGATGCAGCGGAACCATGGCAATTAGGGTTTCAAGCAATATGATAATAAACATTTGCAGAGCCATTCGCAAAGAATAAAGCTCTGAACAAGAAGTTTGTTCTCTGTTCTAACATCTTACGAAATAGAGCCATTCGCATCAGAAAAACCACAAAGCCAAAACTCCAACAATTTCGGATTTTAAATGATACCCATTGGAGATTAAACATTTGCAGAATTATAGCACATAAATAGGGAGCAAAGGGAACAATGTGAGAACGCTGAGAAGGGAAAGGAGAAAGAAAGTGAAAAACAGAGCTGGAAATATGTGTACCAACACAACAATATATGAGATTCTATCAGAGAAAATATATGTTCCACAAGAGTCTAAGTCTGGAACCGTACCACCTCAACCATTACCTTCATCTGAATGGAGAAGATGAGAAGGATTAGGATTCAACAATTTCTCCATCTCACAAAGGCGTCGAGATTGGCTGTGAGGGGTGGAGTGGGAGAGATCGTGGAGGTTCAAGGCGGCCACATTGTTCGCTCCATCGGACGCAAAGACCGTCACAATAAGGTGTACGTGTACCGCCAAGGGACCCAGAGATCGGTGAGTTCGTCTCTCCGCTCATACCGCCATTGGATTTCCTGCCGCCACTTCCCCTCTTCCAAAATCGATCCCTCTATCCTCCACCTTCTCTATCTCCCCCGGCCTCCTCGCCGCCATGGCGTCCACCCTCTTGTGGTAGTGGTTGTGGTGGGTCGATTTGATCGGATTTAAACCACGAAATAGGTTTTCATTGTTTGAAGTCTCAGATCTACAGTACAGGACGTTGGGAGTGATGAGAATCACCACAATCGCTAGTGGATGATAGTTGTTGTTGTTGCTATGAAGATTTCGCCGTCCTTGGTGGAGGTCGCCGGTGCCGCTACCGACAAAGAAGAGACTGGAGAGATCGAGGGCTTAAGTTGTCGCTGGGTGAATATGGAAGGGCAGTAAAGGAATTTCAAAAAGATGGAGACATTTTTATTTTTAAAATAGTATGGTCCACTAACAGAGTTAGTCAACTTTAACAGAAATGTTACTTTTGCTCTCATTTTGTAATCTTGTGGGTATTTTTGCACCACTTAAAAGCATATGGTGGTGGGTGCTCCTCCAGAGAAAACTCATGGGTATTTTTGCTCCTTCACCCTTTTTTAAAATTGATTTGAAAAAAAAAGCACCGAATTGGGTTTAAACCCGGATCAAACTGGTTTACTGACCGGCTCATCAGTTTTTGATCCAGGTGGGTTTCAGAACCTGGCTTTAATGTCTTCGGCTATTTTCGGGGTCATGATGCATTAAAAACCCCACGCTTCAACTCTACCACTGCTGTGTTACGTACTCATTCAGGGATCCCATGGAGGATTGATTAATTAGGTACATTAGCAATTTAACCGTTTCAGTGTTCTGAATCAACACACCATCTTGTGATCAAGTGCTAGATAGTGGAACATACATATATATACTGAAAATGTCAACTTCATTCACACACACCAAATTCAATCTGTATTACTGCGTCCTAAGCAGTGACTCATCAAACAAGTTTATCAACTTTGTCCTGTACCCTTATTCTTGCATCACCACCATACACCACTGGGTATGTGAGTTCCAACACATCAGGCCTACTCCTGAAAGCAACCACACTTGCTTCCTAGACCTGTTCCAGCTGTATCAATTTCTCGTTTTCTTCTGGGGGTCTCTTATTTGGATCAGTCGTCTTGGAGAGTCTCAGTCCACACTCAACTATTGCTTCATCTAGTTCTTTAATATAACATTTAATTGATTTTTTTTTCAGAAGAGATTAAGAAATCTAAATCAATAAATTTAATTATAGCATATATTGTATATTAATTTATATGTCAGACAAATCAGTTTGGCATAAAATGCTTATGAACTTTTACCAAAAGTGCGTCCAACACCATATACATTTCGGAGGTGTAAAAATACTTATGAACATTCAAAATAACAGTAAAAATGTCAGTATTGTTAAATTTGACCTAACACTGTTATAAATATATGTATGCAACGCGAGGTGAGTCTCACTAGAAGAAGTAACGGTGTTAGGTCAAATTTAATGGTGCTGAAATTTTTGATCCTATTTCAAATGTTCATGGTTTTTTTTTACCCCAAAATGTATATGGTGTTAGACACACTTTTATAAAAAATTCATGGTATTTTTTCACCTTCACCCTAAAATAATTTATTCAGTTTTTTTTAATAATTTTAAAAAAATTAATTAAACCTTATATTAAAAGCCGGAAGTAATGTCATCATAGATACGTCTTTGGTCCTGAACATGGGAGTGCCAGACGCATTATATTGGAAGAAGAGAAAGCTTTACAGAAATTAATCAAAGTGCTGCCTTTTCCTACTTCTTTTTGATCTTTTTTTCTTTTCCTTTCTAACTCCTTCGGTACACTTCCTATCAGCATTATTGGTGCCAAACCATTATGAACCTCACATTATCTAAAAGGAATATTGCATTCAAAGGACATATATCTATGCAATTTTCGATGACCCCTTACAATGTCTTCTACAGTTTCTCTCCAACTCCAATAATTGTACTAAACGATTTGGCAAATATTGGGTCATCACACACACACACACTTGGCCTTCACGTGTCCTCTCCCTATTGCATCTTTTGACTTTCATAAATCTCTCAATTATTCAAGAGATCAAATTATCAATGCTGATACGAATTAACCCTGAGCGATGATTTGATAGACTCAAAAGCTCTACTTATGCATAAAGACTAGTTCCTAGAGATATGTTTGGTATGAGGGATTTAAAGGAAAGGGATGAGAAGAGGGGCGGAAGGAAAATTTTTGTAAGTTGGATTTAAAATAAAATGAAGAAGTGGAGTTATAAAATTTTAATAAAAAAGATGTAAGATACTCCTCTAGTCTTTAATATAAGATATATTTGAGAAGTTACGTTGATCTTAGTCTTAAATATAAGACATAATTTTTATATTTGTAAATATATTTAACTTATCCCTGATGATCCTTTAACAATAATTAAGGAGGAAAGTGAATGAGAGAATTAAGAAAGATGACTATAATGTTTTAGAAAATACATATCATCTTAACTAACTTAACTAATTTTCTTAATCTAATTAAATTACGTTAATATATCTTATAAAGGACGAGAGGAGTAAAAGAGAAAAAATTAATAAAAAAATTGTAACCCCATTTCTACAATTTTTTAAAGGGTTAAGTATTATTTTTGTCTTGGAAGTTTTTGCTAAGGGGTAGTGGCGGGTATCTGGAAGTTTTTTCAGAAGTAATTTTTCCCCTTTGTTAATTCTGACCGTTAAGTTTAACTGATATGCACACGTGGCACCCAATGCTTGGCACCTCATCAATCAAAATAGGGTCAAGTATCATGTTTGCCTCAGAAGTTTTTGCAGTGGGTATCCGAAAGTTTTTTTAGAAGCAATTTTGCTTCGGAAGTTTACAAAACATAACAACTTTGCTCCTCGTTAATTTTGCTTCCAGTTAATTGTGACCGATAAGTTTAACTGATATGTACACATGGCACCCAATGCTTGCCACCTCATCAATCAAAATAGGGTCAAGTATAATTTTTTCCCTGGAAGTTTTCACTAAGGAGCAGTGGCCAGTGAGTATCCATAAGTTTTTTAGGAGCAATTTTGCCCCGAAAGTTTACAAAGCGTAGAAATTTTACCCCTCTGTTAATATTGACCGTTAAGTTTAACCGATATTCCCCGAAAGTAATTCTTTGCCAACTCACTTAATCTCCATCCCAACCCTTTCTTTCACCAATTCCAGTGATTTAGCAACCAAAAATAAAAAATAAAACATTCTGGCAAAATGTCTTTTGCCGAATCGCATATTCCGACGTGACGCCTAGTATTCCCCCTCCTTCAGGACCTAGGTATCACACACTTTTTCGTTTCGTTCGCTTAGATCATAAGTGATGTTTCCTTTAGGTTTTTTGACAAACCTTTCAGTCCTTTTGATTGGTTTATCTTCAAAAATTTCAGCTGCCTTGAGCTCAACATCTGAAGGATCTCCCTCTCCGTCTCCAAGCTCAACCTTTCCAAGGTTGACTTCTTCCTTTACACTCTCGATTCCTGGCTCTGTGTCCTTAGCAACTCAAAGAAGACGAGATTTACTGCATTCTTTAGTCCGATCTTATTGAGTCGATCTATATATCTCTTTAATTCCCTTAACACCGATGATTTCTTCAACAATATGATTGATATCTTTCCGTATTCATTTCTTTATGCTCGCCGTGATAGTCCTTTAGTATTTGAATCTACCGAAGGACTAGGAATTGGGATTTTTTTTCCCTAGAAACGAGTGAATGAGGGAGAGAGGAACAAAGAGATGACGAGCTGTGATGCTACGTCATATTGGGCTAAGTGATCTGGATGATGAGGTGGCATGAAAAGTGTGTTGTTTGATTGATTTAACAATCAAATTTAACATTGGGGGACGATAAGGCAAAATTGCTCTTAAAAAAACTTTCGAATACCCTTCTCTCTTTAGCGAAAACTTTCGGGGCAAAAATGATAATTAACCCTATTTTGATTGATGAGGTTGCCAGTATTGGGTGTCATGTGTTCAAATTAACGGAGGGGCAAAATTGTTTATAAAAAAACTTGCGGATACCCACTGCTCCTCAACTTCCGAGAAAAAAATGATACTTAACCTTATTTTGATTGATGATGTGGCAAGCATTGTGTGTCACATGTGCATATCAGTTAAACTTAATGGTCAAGATTAATGGAGGGGAAAATTGCTCCTAAAAGAACTTTCGGATACCCACTGCTCCTCAGCGAAAACTTCCGGGAAAAAACGATACTTAACCCTATTTTGATTGATGAGGTGGCAAGCATTGGGTGCCATGTGTGCATATCAGTTAAACTTAATGGTCAAAATTAACGTAGGGGCAAAATTGCTATGTTTTGTAAACTTCCGAATACCCACTGCTCCTCAACGAAAACTTCCGAAGCAAAAATGATACCTAACCCTTTTTTAAAATCAAAGTCAATTTTTTTGTTTTCACTTGCTTACTTTTCCTCCCCTCCCCTCATACCAAACAAGAACAAGTTGGTCCATTCCCTCTACTTGATCATACCCCTATTGCGGTCTTGCCCACGTCAAAGACTACCTCTGGTTCTAATTATAAAACCACTTTTGTAATATAAATTTATACTACAAAAGTGGTTTTAAAATTAGGACCGGAGGGAGTATAATAGTGAATCTGCTCCACTACCACTTTCATTTTTCATTAAAATATTACTACTTAAAATCTAACCTTTTTGATATAGCTTTGATTATTTGGACAACTACGAAAAGCAACCCGGACTTGGCCTCAATTATTTGGACAGCTACGTAACAGTGATCGAGGCATGCTGCCGCAACTTGCATAACGGAATGATTACAACTCGGGCCACTCTGACGGACGTGAATATAATACCGAACTGCCTTGACAAGTAATATACTCACATATTCTTTATTTCCAATAAAAGACCAGAAAGCGAAGTATAGAAAGAATCCATCCACATTTAAAAGCAGACCAAAGCTTCACTTCGCTTCGCATACCAGAAACCAAGGCGTACATAATATAACTATAGCTAACTTGGGTTCAAGATGGATGTAGAGAAAGAGTTTCACATGACTGGAGGAATTGGCAGCACTAGCTACGCTAAAAACTCCTCCCTTCAGGTACTATATTATATATATTCCTTTCTCTCGTCCAAATCTTTTGTCATTTCAAGCTAGACATACATTTTATTTTTCTGTTGGTTAAATTAAAGTATGAATTAAGTAACACTGGTATATATATGTTACTGTTGCAGAAGAAAGGAAGTGATAGGGTGAAGCATATCATTATAGAGACGTTGGAGGAGGTATACGTTTCGAGCACCCCAAAGAGTTTTGGCATTGCGGATTTGGGATGTTCCTGTGGGCCCAACACATTCTCGATAATCAGAGACATGTTTGAAGCCATCCAAAAGATTAAAAGCCTGGAGATGAAGTACCAGCCAGCTTGTTGTGAGTTAAGGGTCTACCTTAATGATCTTCCCACCAATGACTTCAACTCAATCTTTAGGGCTTTGCCAGATTTCCTTAGGTCTCTCTGGCACAACGACACAAAAAGTGGATCTTCTTCTCCTTCCATCTTCATGGGAGCTTACCCGGGTTCTTTTTATGGAAGACTTTTCCCAAATAGTTCCTTGCACTTTGTTCACTCCTCCTACAGTCTACACTGGCTTTCCAGAGTGAGTCACATCCTATACATATACTCCCTCCGGTCCCCATAACATATAAGTTGGTTTTAGAAAAATTATTTGGTCCACAATATACTCCCTCTCGTCTATAATATAAGTTAATTAGAGTAATTGATGTTTATTTGTTAATTTTGCTCATGTAGTTATAATACTTAAATGTGACTGTTTGCATGTTACGTTCTCTCATTTGAAACCTCATTCTAGTATGGGTAAGGTTGAAAAAAATTAATTTAAAGTATATTTAATAAGTTAACAACAATTTCTTATATTATACCTTAATTAGGGGCTACTTTTAACAAAGGACAAGTTGCATGTAGCTGGCTAATGCTGATTGGTGATGAGACGCAGGTTCCTCCAGAACTATACGATGAGGAAGGGAAGTCAATAAACAAGGGCTGTGTATATATTTGTGGATCAAGTCCTGAGAAAGTGGCGCAGGCATACTACAAGCAATTCCGACAAGATTTCTGGAAGTTTCTTAGAGCAAGATTGGAAGAGGTGGTTGTTGGGGGCAGAATGGTGCTTATATTTCTGGGAAGAAAAGGGCCCCAACATGTTGACCGAGGCAACTCTTTCCTCTGGGAAATTCTTGCTCGGGCCTTTTCCATTTTGGTCTCCAAGGTGCCAAAATTCATTATTCTCCATTATAATCAGTAATATTTTATTTTTTTGTGTGACAATAGTTAGTAATCTGTCCGGTTGATTTTTTTTTTAAAGATTAAGGAAATTAAATAAACTACTTAATTATAGTATATCTTGATTTTATATTAATTTATAAGTGAGCTAAATTAGTTTAAAGAAAAATGATAAATATAAAAATTTTAAAATAATTTACTTAGCCTCTTTAGTCTCTTTAAAAATATTTTTTGTCTTAAAAAGAAAGACAAGAATCTGATAGGTGCATTTATGTTATGGGTGTGGGAAGGGAGAGGTGGAGGAAGAGAAGGTGGATTCATACGAAGTGCCATTCTACGCAGCGTCGAGGGAGGAGATAGAAGAGGCGGTGAGGAGGGAGGGGTCGTTTCAGGTGGAGAGGCTCGTCGTTTCTATTTCGGAGACTGATCACGACGCAGAGGGCGGAATCAGCCGCGGGAAGAGGGTGGCGATGGCGGTGAGGGCCATCCAAGAATCAATCATAACCAACCACTTCGGAGACTCACTCCAGCTGGACTCTCTGTTCGACACCTACGCCTCTCTCCTGGATCAGCAATTTGCGATGCAGGAGATCCAGCTCCTCACTTTTGTTCTTGTCCTTCGCAAACTATGACACGTGTATATATCCGCCTCTCTCTTCAATTTCATCTCATCATCATGTCGCTCCTACGTCTCATTTCCAATATGTAAAAATCCTCACCTCTCACGTGTATGGCTTTTCCCCTTTTGTTGCAAATATTTTGAATTCCAGAATTCCCCCATGTCCTTCGTTTTAAATATATTATCCAATACACACACGTCGGTATCCAATATCCCCTCGTGTACTTATTACAAGGTAACAACTGTTAACAATTTTTTGTTCGGCATCAACGGCTTTTAACTGACTGATTTATTAGGTTTTTCCCATTATACCCTCATTTATTGGGCCAATATTTTTCGTTGACTTTTGCATTCACAATCCATTAATCGTGTTTCTCTCTTCCCCCATTAAGTTTGTACATTTTCAATCCAATTAGCATGTTTTTCTCTCTCCCTCTATTAAGTTTGTATTTCCAATCCAATTAGCATGTTTCTCTCCCCCGCCAATAAAGTAGGGATAAATGTGGAAATATTTATCAATTAAATACTAATTTAATGACTTAACTGTCTTTCCTTAATATAAGAGAAATTGTAGCTGTTGCCTTATAATAAAGATCAGAGGGAGTATAACACACGCTGCACGCATGCAGACTTGGTTTTCCCGTTAAGCACTTTGTTTAGTAGGGACTAGAGAGAGCTAAACAGATTAGGACCGTCTAAATCTGATCTGGATAATCTAGATTTAACTTTTTTTAGAATGATGATTTTTAAATAAAAATAATACATTTTTTGAGCATATAATAGTTAAGATATTATCTTTATTTTAAATTCTATGAACTTTTAAAAAAACTAAATTTGGACCATTCAGATTAGATTAGATTTCTCGGATTAGCCAAGAAACAAATTCCCGCACAGACGCACACCATGGCACCCCCTTCCACACACCATCTCCATTATGGACTGCTCATGATCAAAGTTCACATATGATCTATATAATAGAAGAAAACAAAGTCCTATCTCATTATCTTACTATATAAGTCGGTTATATAAATCATACGACGCCATTATATTCTATAGAAAACCAACTTTTTAGATCGATATATTATTAACCTTGGAGGGAATATATTATGGGAAAAAGTAAAATTCTTATTCCCATACCACTTTGGTCCTATTTATAAGTCTAATTTGACCAAAAAAATTTGATCCTATTTATAAGTCTAGTTTGATGTAATAAATGAGATTGTGACAATTTTACTTATATTAATTATACCCATAAAGATAGAGAGAGAAGAAACAGCTGAAAAATACCTAAACATAAATGAGGGCAAAGTTAAAAATTTACCTACTTAATCATTGTGTTAACTACCTCTCCTTGGTATGTGAGATTTGGTCAAAATAGACTTATAAATAGAACCAGAGTGTGGTACTATTATTATCAGTTGTCGCAATAGATAAGACTAATTATTTTGTTCTGCCTGAGTAGTCACCGCAGACTGCTATATTCGGACACAGAATAAGAAAACTGAACAAACCCACTGCTTGAGTGTGTTTGCTTTTTTTTGTCTCTGAATAAAGCAATGGTCCGTCCGTTTGGTGCCCTCCCTCCACTAAAACACGCGATTCCATGAAAATAAATAATTGGGCAACGCCGTGTGTGTCTGTGATCTTTGATCTTTCAGCTTTCAACTTGCCCTTTTATTACTAGCACTCAGTTGCGTGATGAACTTTAATGAAAGAAAACATTGCCTTTTAACCTCGGCTTTTTTAAAAATAAACAAAGGGTTAATCGAGGTTGTTAAACCCGGACTGGCATCTGAACCGGTCAGGTAGTAAGTGAAGGGTCAGTGGATCAGATCGAAGTCAAATTGAAGTTGATTACCTGGGACTGACTGATGAAGAAGTGAAGATTTTAGGGTTATTAATATGAAATTATGAATAAAATAAAAAAATGAATTAAATTATAAATTTTAAAGGGTACAAATTTCCACCATTTTTATATTTCATAATAATTGAGATGAAGGCAGGTGTAAAATTAATGTTGCTTCACTTCTAATTACTGGAAATTATCAAGTTAATCCCTGCCACGGAGAAAATAAGAATATCTAGTCTCAAATGGGTTAGTGTGAGAAGCTCTCCCTTCTCTCTAGATTCTTGCCACCATGCAACCCCCTGTTTCCTTCGATGCCAACCTCAAAAGTGATCCTCCGCCACACCCAGGTGATGACCAATCTTCGAAACGTGCAAAGCTTGATGAACCCCAACCCCATGATGATATCATGGAGGCCGACCTTCCCTCCGAGACTCCCTCGCCCATAGACCATGCCTCTGCAACGCTAACCACTGAATGTGTCCCCGAAACTCAAATGAACCTCGAGACTTTTCCTGAATCTCCTCAGACATACCAGGATCTTCCTATGAGTGATAACACTGCTAATGCTGGCCAAAAAGAAGCCCCCTCATTCAAGGACAAACTCCTTAACTCGGTCTCTAAAACTGCTGACGAAGACGAAGACGAGATCTCCATTGCCCAAGGAGATGTCTCCATTGGAACAAATGGTACCATTCCAACAGTAGACTTCGCCACCCACGTCCTCGAGATGCTCTTAATAAAAGGATGGGACTCGCGGTAGTTATTAAGCTCTTAGGACGTAAGATTGGCTATCGTCATCTACGCACTCAACTCCAAAACATTTGGAAACCTGCAGGACAGCTGAAACTTATCGACCTAGACGAGGAATGTTTCCTGGTTCGCTTTAAGGATGATATGGATTATCAAAATGCTCTCCTTAATGGTCCATGGATGATTTTCGGTCACTACCTCACTGTGCAGCCCTGGACCCCCTCATTCAAACCTCATGAGCACGTCATTAATCAGGTGGTGGGTTGGATTAGACTCCCCAGGCTTCCTACTCGTTACTACCACAAGAGTGTTATCAGGTCTATTGGCAGTGTGTTTGGGGAAGTTGTCAAGGTAGATTACAATACGGATTCTGGTGACAGAGGCAAGTTCGCGCGGATTGCAGTTGTTATCGACCTCACCAAGCCCTTGACCTCAAAAATCCAAGTGGATGGTGACCTCATTTATGTGGAGTATGAAGGACTCCCCTCTATCTGTTTCCACTGCGGGCGTTATGGACATTTGCAGGAAGCATGTCCGGCAAAAATGGCGGTAGTCAACACGGACTCATCGGAAAACCACCAACCAAAAGAGGTTTGCGCGTCAACCAAGGCCAAACAAGCCCGTGAAACCGCTCTCTTCGGGGATTGGATGCAGGTTCAAAGAAGACGCCGTACCACAGGAGCAGGAGGCAGAAAGAACGATGCAAATGGAAGCACTGCTGTGATCACATCCTCGAGGTACGAGGTGCTCAACGGGACTGAACCTCAGGAGGACGTTAGCAAGACGACAAACGAAGTGGGCAGAGAGAATGCTTATCTAACAGGCGATTCCTTTCCACAGAGGAGAAAAGGAAAAGAAGTCAAAGGTGTAAAGAAAAATGATCCTGTGTACAAGCAAAAGATACCAGATCCCCAGACCAAAAAGCAGATCAGCTCTCCCAAACCGCCGGTTTATGCCGAAAAGACCTCAGCCACGACCCTCGATAAAGACCGAAACTCAGCTGTCATTATCACTGACCCTCGTCTGCCTCAAAATAGCCAGCCATATCCCAATAACATTGGGCTTCCTCCCCTTAAAGCCCATCATGCCATGGACAATGACCCACATTCAAAGAGCCGTGGCATTAAATTGGCCTCTGGGCTGACCATCCACAATGTTGGAGTTAAACCCAACTTTGATGACGCAGGGCCCTCAGTTAATCACATGAAAGAACTAGCCAAAGATATTCAAAGTGCTCTTGGTGGGGCTGACTCAGAGATGATGGTTGAGGGAGCCACTTCTAATCCCTCTCTCCCCATTTAATGTTTTTTATGTCTATAATAACTTGGAATTGCCAAGGAGCTTTTGATAAAAAGTTTCCCTCTGTTTTTAAATCCTTTACGGCTAACTATAAACCTGATATTTTTGTTATCATGGAGCCTCGAATTTCAGGTATTAAGGCTGATAAAGTCATCAAAAGTCTGGGGTTCCATTATTCCCACCGGGTTGAAGCAACTGGATTCTCTGGAGGAATTTGGATTCTTTGGTCTTCTAATGTTTCCATTAAAATCCTGGTCAACCATGTCCAGTTTATACATATGGAGGTACTTTGGAAATGCATAAACTCTTCTTTTCTCTTTACTGCTGTCTATGGCAGCCCCCAGGAGCATCTCAGAAAATATCTTTGGGAAGACCTTGCTCACCTAGCCATTGTCCCTTCTTCTCCTTGGCTCTTGGCTGGAGACTTTAATGCCATCCTTAGCCATGAGGAAAGGAAAGGTGGTTCATCGGTTAGAAGACCTCAGGGATGCTGTCTTTTTAATAATTTTCTTCACTGTTTTGGGCTCATTGATATGGGGTTTAAAGGCCCAAAATTCACTTGGAGAAGGGGAACCTTGCTTAAGCGTTTAGATCGGGCTATTTGTAACACCTCTTGGATTCAATTATTTCCCCAATTTTGTGTGGATCATCTTCCCAAAATCCTCTCTGACCACAGGCCCATCTTGATTAATTTCGGCCTTTTCATTGCGTTCCACATTTGTCTCCAAGCCTTTCAGATTTTTAGCTCCTTGGTTAGTGCATCCTGACTTCTCTGCAATAGTCCAGCGACACTGGAACAGCGGAGAAAACATTTTGAAGTGTGTTGATTCTTTCACTGATGAGATTACGCGGTGGAACTCTGAAACTTTTGGAGGAATTGGTAAACGCAAACGGAAACTTCTCAACAGAATTAAAGGAATCCAAGTCAAATTGGAAAATCAATCGGATGCTCCCTCTGATTTTCTTATAGATTTGGAATCGTCTCTATCTGATGAATTTGAAGACGCTTGCTTCCAGGAAGAATTGTTGTGGCTTCAAAAATCATCTTCGGATTGGTTATGTCTTGGTGATCGCAATACCAAGTATTACCACACAAAAGCCCTAATTCGGAAAAAACGTAATTGCATTTCCAAACTCAAATCCTCTGATGGTGATTGGATTGATGATGAGGAATCCCTAGCAACTCTCGCTCGAAATTTCTTTATGGATCTTTATGCTCTGGAGGACAATCAATTTTTCCCTCTCTCATTGCAAGGGGCCTTTCCCAAATTTTCCGATGAGCATCGGCTATCCATGGAAAGAATGGTCACCTTGGAGGAGACTAAGCGTTCTCTCTTTGAAATGAAGCCCCTCAAATCTCCGGGCAAAGACGGTTTCCACGCCCTTTTCTACCAATCTCAGTGGAGTATTGTGGGTGCTAGTGTCTTCGACTTGGTTCATCAATTGTGGTCAGGTGCCTCTCTTGATCCCTCTCTGAACCATACTCTGATTGCACTAATTCCTAAGGTTACTCATCCCACTCTCATCAGTGAATTTCGTCCCATAAGCCTATGCTCTGTTCTGTATAAAATCATTTCCAAGACTCTTGCTAATAGACTGAGACCAATTATGCCAAATTTAATTGGACAATATCAATCCAGCTTTATCCAGGGTAGAAGTATAATTGATAATGTCATTATAGCTCAAGAAGTCTTTCATTCCATGAGAATAAAAAAAGGGAAATCTGGTTGGATGACCATAAAGGTGGACTTGGAAAAAGCCTTTGATAGGCTCCGTTGGGACTTCATTGATGACACTTTAAGGGATGCTGGTATTCCAAGTAACCTCCATCGCCTGATCATGGATTGTATCTCCTCCCCCTCTATGCAAGTCTTATGGAATGGGAAGACCACCGACTCCTTTTCTCCTAAACGGGGTGTAAGGCAAGGGGATCCCCTCTCTCCTTACATTTTCGTCCTCTGCATGGAAAGACTATCACACCTCATTGAAGCCAGAGTCAAGAATGGTGATTGGAAGACAATTAAGCTTGGCCAAAAGGGTGTGCCCCTTTCACATCTCTTTTTTGCTGATGACTTAATTCTCTTTGGAGAAGCTTCCCTTCAACAAGCGGACCTGATTAATGAGGTCTTGCATGAATTCACTGTCGTGCGGTCATTTGATCGGTCGGTCAAGACCAAGATATGTTTCTCAAAGAATATTGCTCCTCATACCAGTAAGAGCATCGGTGACAGGTTAGGCTATCAAATTACCAACTCCCTTGGCAAATACTTAGGGGTTCCTCTTCTTACGGGCCAAGTCTCTTCATCAACCTATGGCTATATCTTAGATCGTCTTCAATCTAAGTTAACCGGCTGGAAAAGCCAATCCCTATCTCTAGCTGGTCGGATTACCCTCGCCAAATCTGTCTTGGCTTCCATTCCTTTATACACAATGCAGAGTACTATTCTCCCCCCTTCCTGTTGCAAGAAGATTGAAAAAGTTATACGGAAATTCATTTGGGGATACTCTAAGGATCATCATGGTATTAGCCTTGTTAAATGGCATGATCTCTGTCAACCCATCCAACATGGTGGGTGTGGCCTGTTAAAACTTGAATCACAGAACAAGGCTTTCATGATGAAGTTGATCTTTAAAGTTCATGCTCATCCTGATGCTTTGTGGGTTCGAATTTTAAAGCAAAAGTATGGTGTAGCCTGTCTTCAAGATGTTCCATGCAGGTCTAGGATGTCTTATTTCTGGAAGAACTTATTGAACATATGGAAGGACTCCTCTTACCATATCAAGTGGAATCCTGGGGATGGTAAGCAAGTTTCCTTTTGGTCGGATTATTGGGTGGGTGATCATGGTCCTCTTAAAAAAATTTCCTACTCGCCCATCCACAAACTGATCTCTCAAAGGCTATCCTGAATTACACCAATGGTGAAGGACTATGGCTCTGGAACTCTTTTGCTCATCTCTTGCCCCCTGATGTGCTAAGAGAAATTTCATCCATTTCAATACATCAAAATGATCAACCACCATCATGTTTCTGGAGCCTATCCAGTAAAGGTGACTTTTCCACCAAATCCGCCTATAGATCTCTAGAAACTGGTAATTGGAATGATCCTAACCCCTTGTGGTCAAAGATGTGGAAACTACCTATGGCACAAAGAGTTAAAACCTTCATCTGGCTTCTTCTCCAAGGTAAGTTGCTGACTAATGAAGAGCGTTTCAGGCGGAGTATGACATCTGATAGGTCTTGCTCCTTATGTCGTCATAGCACAGAATGCCTGGACCATGCTCTTAAAGGATGCGACCTTCCCTCGATGGTTTGGAGGAAAATCCTCCCAGCTGATATGTGCAATGATCTCTTTAGACTGGAAATTCAGGACTGGCTGTCCTTAATCATCCATTCTCCTTCTCTAGATACCTCCGGAAGTTAGGCATTTGTATTACTTCTTTGGAAGCTTTGGGATGTCCGCAATGAAGAATCTTTGCGATGAGTCCTTCAACTCCACTGGAATTGCTTCTCAGGTCAAGTCCCTTGTTGTTCATACTCTTAAGAGTTTTTCTACTTTTAATCTCATTCTGTAATTGCTATCTGTTGTACTTCCTTTTAGTTGATTAAATAAATTCCCTTTTCACTCAAAAAAATAAGAATATCTAGGAATATGATTTTCTCAACTAGATGTTTTTCTATTGATGTAGATAGTCCAGGCTCCATTCATAAAGTTTCATTGAATAAGAATATCTCAGAATTTGATTATTATCTCTGGTATAAACTAAATTTAATTTAAAGAGTTCTACACCTTTCAGAAGCTTAAATGGAAAATTTTTATTATCTTTTGTTTTAACTCGTTGTAATTCAATCCTTAAATTTAGTGCTACTTATAGTTCTTATAATTATATTATAACTTAATTGTGACTTAGTCATTGAATTTTAACTTGATATACAATTTACCAGTTCTTATTTATTTATTTATTTAAAATATTAGTCTCTATATTTTAGAAAATAAAATGGGAAAATTAATCCCCATATCCTTATACTTTCGGGCCGGTTGTTTTAAATAAAGTCCCCATGATTTTATTTTATTTTTCATAATTTCCTCCCTATTAATTTCTCTACTCTTGATGAACAGTAGATAGTTCTTCGCCATGAGAAAGCATATCTTATCATTTTATGGCCGTGGTTATTCAGTTTCCATGTGTAGCATTGATCAAGAGGACACACACGTTCAAGTTAAAATGATAATGTTGGAGAATCCAACCATTTTAAATCTGCAATATATAATAGACGCCATTTTCGTTCAGTCCTTATATTAACACAGATAAGTTCAGGTGGCAAAATATATACGGCAAAATAAAATGGTCCGTTTGGTTTACAGAATCGAAGCGAATGTAGTGAAATGTAATGTCTATAATAGAATGTAATGTAATGATGATGACTACGTTAATTTATTTGGTTCTTATTACAGACGGATGATGTATATGCATAAAAATATTTGGTTGGATTACATCAAATATAATAATATATGAAAATAATATAGCAACCGATAAAATTGCCCTTATCTACACATATAATATCAAATGAAATCAAAGTCAACACAATAATAAATGAAAAATTAAATTATAGATTCACATCAAAATTTGAATAAGGTGCCTTATAAATATGACTAAAAAAACCTTATCTCTCTATCCTATAAATAGGACCAGAGAAGTTAAAACGTTGTTAAGTAACTTATACGAATCAATGATGTTAGTTAAGTAATTTAATATGTCTTAAATTAATAAAATTTATCCATTTCACCCTTATTAAAGAATATAATTTTAAAATAATCATTTAATATGATTTCTTTAATTTGGGAAGAAATAAAAATCCATATTATCTTTCATATTTATCGTTATTCCCAAACTAAAATATTTAACTTATAAAATGAAAATTAATCTTAGGAAAATCCTATAAAAAGACAGTTGAATTAATCAAATTCTAATTTGGGTCACTGAACTTAACAAATTTTATAAATTAGGTTATATGACAAAATTAGGAATTTAAAAATTGGGCCAAATTATGTTCATGCCTCTTAGTTATATATCCATGGCCACTCAAAAAATTGACCTAGAAGAAAAAAGAAAAAGAAAAAAAGACATGAAAGGTGGTTATTATAAACCTACAATCTAAAACATTCCCGGATTGGCACATATATAATGGGTTAATGTGCAAAAATAGACATATGCTTTTGTCGGAGGAGCGCCCAGTAGCAAATACTTTTTTTAGGTGCAAAAGTGACTATGTGGTTACAAAAGTGGAGCAAAAGTAGACATTGACCGTTAGTTGACTTTTTCTAAACTGAAAATGATGACGTGGACGATGACGTGGATGTTAATGTTTTATAAATTACAGTTCAGCCCCGGATGCATTTCAAAAAAATTCAATTTAGTCCCTCTATAAACTTTTAAAACTTTCATTTAAGTCCCTGGTCAAAAATTGCATTTTGACCAGGACCTTCTTCCTCCTCCAGATCCGAGAGGCCATGCGCATTTTGAAACTTGAAAGGGAAAAGCAAGGAATCCCCGAGATGGAGTAAGCCTCATTACTTTATCGTGAACACAATGGGTAAAGAAGGGAGAAAAGTAACTGAAATTATAAAGAACACAATACGAGTAAGATCCCCGTAGAGGAATTCTAATTGTGTCGGCAAACTAAACAAAAGTTTCGAGATCCTCATTCACCAAATAATGTTGAACCATCTAGATTACTGAATTATCTTCCTTCTTGAATTTTCATAGCAAAGAGACAGCAACAGAGAAAAGAAAAATTTTCCATCAAGATTAGCAAGGTGCAGGCTTCCCCACGTTTTAGCAGCAGTAAAAAGTTTAAACTGCTAGAAATTTCTCTAAATAATGCAAACATGGAAGGAAATCCAAGAGACTCAGCTGAATACAAAAGGTAAGCAAAGAATTACATGTTCTAGCATAGATGAAGAGAAAAGTCAGAACTGAAAATGCAAGTCCATTGAAGATGAATATGAAAATACTTGAACTGAACCCCAAAAATGGCAGATCTCAAATATCTCCTCCTCCTCCCCTGGGGTCGCTATACTTCTCAGCTCTCACTATCACTCTCTCAAAAATGGAAGATCTCAAATATCGATGGTGGCTTTGAGTTGTGTTAGGGTGAGATTTCTTCCAAGAGAGCACACAGATCGGAAGGGATCTGATTGTCTTCACCACCGACTTGGCATCCTTGGTCTGAAGGAGGAAGGCGATGAGGTGCAGCAAGGGATGCGACGGCGATGAGGTTTCCGAAATCCAGGAGGAAGGCGATGAGGGGGTCGACAGCGCCCCGGGGGGGTCGACATCGCCGGATCAATAGAGGAGGAGTGGGTCTTGATCTTTGACAAGGATGAAGAAGAAAGTGGAGAAGGGGGTCCGAAATTTCAGAGCTGTGTGAAGAAGACGATAGCTTTTTTAAAAAATAAAATAAAATCACATATCAAGGCATATGCCAAATCAGCAAAATAAACGGTGTTAATAATGACTAAGCAAATTTAACGGTGCATGTCTACTTTTGCTCCACTTTTGTAACCACATAGTCACTTTTGCACCTAAAAAAAGTATTTGCTACTGGGCGCTCCTCCGACAAAAACACATATATATTTTTGCACCTTAACCCCATATATAATTATGTATTATATTATTATTAAGAACAAAAGAGACAGACGAGTTTGTGAGATGTTGATGTAAGAATATAGTATAATCCAAAGCATTCCCCTACAATCCAACTCGTGACCCCCTTCTGTGAATACGCCAATACGGAACCTGTTATTGCTGGCTTGCATTTCAATAAGAGCAGATTCAGTATCAAGTTTGTGAAATGTGGATGTAAGAATATCAGAAGCCTCCTCACCCACACTGGATCCCTCCAATTTGCTCTCTATGTCTTTCAGAGCACCCGTCATGTTGTGGAGAGTTTGTGACGTCTCAATCGCCATCCTTATTATTATTATATTAATTGTTTCTGAATAGAACTTGGCACTCCCACCCAGAACAACCCCAGTGGCAGCCCTACAAAAATAATTATTAGATGTTTCTCCCGGATGAACGAAGACCAAAATAGTAGTAGCGGCCAGGGGCGGAGCCAGGAATTTGAAGGACGGGGGGCGAAAATTAAAAATGTTATATCATAAATAAAGTACTTGAAATACAATACAAGCCTAATATATAAAAAATTAAAAGAAATTTATCACATAATAGCTCCACTTGCATTGGGTTTAGACGCCCTAATCTACCAAGAATGAACTATGGTTCCAACAAATTACTCCCTCCGATCCATAATATAAGAAATATTTAGGGAGTTGATTCTTGTCTTAAATGTAAGACATAGTTTTCATATTTGTTAACAATAATCAAGGAAGATGGTGAATGAAAAAATTAGGGAAGATGATGACTAGGGTATTTTAGAAAATACATGTCAAATTAACTTACTTTACCAACTTCCTTAATCTATCTAAATTAGGTAAATATATCTTATATTTAAAACCGAAGGAGTATTAACTAGATTTTTAAAATACAAATGATAAAAGACAATAGAATCAAACAGGCTTAGCTTATTAAGCTTGTATATACATGTAGATATCTCCTTATATTTTATTAAGGTATGACAATTTCAAACTCAAAAGTGAAGGACCAAACGCAAGCAAGATTATGTGAAACTACTATATATTGAGATCAAAAAATAAGCAAGTTATATATAATAAGTTTCTCTTGCATATAGTCGAAATATTAAAGCAAACCACAGACAAAGAAAAAAATCTCTTTATTTACATACATATATAAATTTTTTTAAAAAAAAATATTAGGGGGGCGGGGGCCACCCCTAGCCCCCCTAAATCCGCCATTGGTAGCGGCAACAGTAATATCACGAACCTGGTTTATATCAGCCCTCTGGTTTACATCTACAATATGACTTTTTTCCTATCTTACTTCTTAAAAATCAGATAGAAAATAAGTTATTTCTCCACCGCTAACGCAAACGAGCTTTACCGATGGAAAAAGAAAATGAGGGAGTTAGGTTTTAGTTTGGGGAAAAATACCAAAAACCCCACCTAAGATAAATGGAGTGATAAAAATGATAATGTCATTCTAGTAGTTTTAAGAATCTAAAACAAAATAATTGTCCCTTTTGTTTCATTGAGGATTCAAACCTAGAGCTTGAAAGTAGACAACAAGCTTCTTTTTTTTTTTTTTGGAACCTTCTAAATTCTTTTTTTTATTTCAATTAAACTCCTTGGTTATTACAAAAACTCTACCTCTAATTTTAATTTTTATAAAATTAAATAAAAACGAACAGAAAATAAAAAAGACAATAAATAACGTTTAGATATGTATTGAAATATTTCTAAGTTGCCAGAAATAACATTAAGATATCGTTTGAAATATTTTAACACTAAATAAATCAATGGCATGCCGTGATCATGGGAGATAAATCTTATCTTCCGGACTTAAATGTAAATAACCTTAAGATAATTTTAAATCTACATATTCATGAAATTATGAAAATAAATTTTCCAAATTTAAAATTAAATAAAAAATAACATTACGATATTAGTTTGTTGCCAAAAATAACATTTAGATATTCAATGAAATATTTAACACTCAATAAATCAGGTGCTTGCCGTGATAATGAGAGATAGTTATATGTTAATTTCGGATCTTACCTTCTAAACTTAAAGAATAAATAACATATATATTATTTTCTTTTTGCTAGTGATTATTGCGCTTGAAAAAATAAGTAGCATTGTTTAATTAATTAATTAATGTGGCGCCATTTTTTCCTCATGTTCTCCCTCTTGAGTTCTCACACTAACGTTTGGATCAAATCTTAAGTGGACAACTTCATGACATTATGAAAATAACTACATTTCAATTGTTTAAAATTAAATTTAAAATAACGTTACGATATATAGGATTTCGTTGGCGGAAATAACATCAAGATATTCATCAACATATTACAATAAAAAATAAATCAGGTCCATGCCATGATAATGGGGAGATAGTTACATATTGATTTGTGAAAATGCTGTTTATATGTGCATGTCCAGGTGATACTCTTTTACTTCCCATTCTTTTAGTTGACAATGAGGACATTGTCAATTTTAAGTTTGGGGGTGAGGGTATTTTTTAAATGTTTTTGTAATTTGATAAGGATTTCAAGTGTGAAAATTTTGACTATTTCCTGTCCTTTGGCTTCAAAGCTGAGTTAGGTTGATTGACTATCTTTTGTAGTGAATGTGTGATCCAATAATAGAAGGGTTAAGGGGCAATAATACACATGGGGTTTTTCCTGGGGAGTGTCCAGCACCATGTGCTTTTTTTGGGAGCAAAAATGCACATGTGGTTAGAAAAATGGTGCAAAAGTCACATCTCTGTTAGGGGAAGATAACATCTGTTAATTTTAATATGAAAGTACCAAAATACCCCTAATTCAAAAAAAAAAAACTCTTTCCATCCCCATCCCCATCCGTTAGTACCAAAATGCCCTTAGTCTCACCCATCTATCATCTCCGACGACCATCTTCTTCACGGAGATCTTTGCAGATAACAAAACAGAGCAATTCCAAAACATGTGCATTTCTATATTGAAATTTTCAGATTGTTTGTTTAAAGCAAAACCAAAGAAAAATTGAAATTGAAATTTTGATTAAAGCCAAAAGAACCAGAATATTGAAAAGAACCAAATTGAAAAATAAAAATCCAGATCCAAATCAAAGGGCAGTCAAAATCGAAAAACTAGAATATTGAAGAAGAGACGGAAGCCGCGTTTCTTCAGATCGAATATCAAGACCGTCGTCGCATGATAAAATGGTCGATCCATCAAGTTCAGCAAATTCAAGCAAGCTTTTAACGTAATCCAGATAATGACAAACTAAACAAAATCAATCAATCAGACTCTCATCACATCCAGCGCAGATAAGCCGAATCGAGAGTATAAAGAACAGATCCATTCACAACAAAGCCTAAGAATTAGAGATGAGTGGTAAACAAGAGGTGAATAATATAAAAGAAAAATGTGAAACCAGTTTCTTGGAGTCATTCCCCTTCTGAGTTGCTCGTTTTCTTGTGTCTCTTGCTTATTTTCCTTCTTTGGTTGGTCACCATCCTTCTTCTCTTGTACTGTTCTTCATTTTGGAGTTGAAAAGCCGAAACAGGGAAGGATCTGGAGATGCCGCTGGGGTTAGCGAAGCAAATCTTAGCGGAAACAGTCACCTTTCTCATTCAATGCGTTGAATGGCCTCGAACCTGTGTTCCTCCTTCTTCCCAATCTTGAGCCAGACGAAGCCAGTGGAGCGACTGTAACCGACCTCAATCATTTCGTCCAAAGGGAGTAAGCCATTGGGCAAGCAAATCTCATCAACGGCGTGGCAACTGATGACTTGTCCCTCTTCGGCTGCCATTTTGACCATCCCTCGTTTCTTCAGATCCTCGGGCAAGATCTGCCGGAAATGGAAGAAGATGAAGAAGAGAAGGAAGCCGTGTGCGTGACTGACTTGTGATGCCGTGAACTCTGAATCTAATTTCTGAGTGATCGAAGTTGACTAGGGTTAGGGAATTTAACAAATGGGAAAGCTAACTCCGATGAACCATCTGGGTGGAGAGAAAAATTGAAAGAAATGAAAGACTCAACGAAAAAATGGGGCGAGAGGTTATTTTGGTATTTTCACAATTATAATGTGGGTCCCACCTCTAAAAGTAACACCGTTAAGCCAGATTTAACACCGTTAAGTACGATTGTAACAGAGCTGTGACTTTTGCACCATTTTTCTAACCACATGTGCATTTTTACTCCCAAAAAAAGTACATGGTGCTGGACGCTCCCCAGGAAAAACCCCATGTGTATTATTGCTCCTTAACCCATAATAGAAAGGATGCTTAGACTATATTTTTCATAGGAAATTGTGGTTAATAGTTTTGAATGCTTGATTTATATTTTAAAGCTTGTTTCCTGACAATTTTTAAAAATAAACTATTGCATGCAAGAGTTGGGAATGATTTGAATGCTTTTGTTAAGAGATTTTGTAGCAATTTGCTGTGTATGTTCTTTCTCCATTAAAGGACTTCAGAACCTATATTGGAATCTCTTGAAATGATGTAATGATTTCGCACATTTTTAAAAAATTGATTTGGGCATTCTTTTAAATGTGTTTGTGCCTTTCAAACCTACCTATGACAATCTCTCCATTTGCACCACATTTGAGCCTTATGAAGAAAAACCATGTGAATTTTCTTTTTGAAACCTACTCTAGTAGCCTGAAAAATCATGAATTACCCTAATCTTAAGATAAATGATGATTTGATGAAGATTATTGGTAGTGAGGATTGGTATGGTGGTTAGAAGATGTATGTTATTGAAAAATTGGGTATGGGGAATGTAGTGCATGCCTTCAGCAGTTTGCACTCCCAAGACAATTCTAGCTTGTTTTTGTCTTTTAAAAGAAAAAAATGTTCAATTCAATAAGATTTGGAGTGCAAAGAAATAAATTTGAGAAAGTGTTTGGCTTCTTGAAATAAAATTTTATATATGTAGTACAAAGAGAGGAATTATGTATTGTCATTTATCTCAAGAGATTTGAATCCTCTTTGTTTCCCCATTCTTTTAATGAGCTTAACCATTGGCCACATTACAAGCTTATAAAGTTCCGTTGATTTTGAAATTGTGTGGAATAATCTGTTAGTGGAGAGGAGAACGTGGGCATATAAAGGCCTGATATTGAGATTGATTTATACATGTTGAAGTGTTGCATTTGATCTTGATAACTACTGGAAAATTGTTATGTAACTCTCCTCACACACATTTTTTGGAAATTGTTAGGAAACCTATTTTAAATTGTGAACCTTGCATTCTTCTCTATTCCATTGTTTTCCTATTGAGTGTTGTTGAAAATGTATTGAATAGGTAGAAATTGAATATACAGTAAATAGATACTATTAAAATAGCAAAACAAGAATCTGTACTATTGAAACAACACATACAAATAGCATACAACAGGTCTATATAATATGAAAAAGCTATAAACGAACTCACAAAACTGCCGAATATGGTAATGAACTATGCAAAAATTCGGGCCCAACGTACGTTGTGTCCTTAAGACAATTTTTCTCCCTCAATATGGATGCTGAAGGTTTCTGAGCAATTACCTCCTAGGATAGAGCGGATTATTCGTCTTTAGAAAGATGACTCTCTCAATCTGAAGCCCAAGCGAATCCAACAAGTTTGCTTTCAGAACGCATAGAATGTTTTGTATATGCAGTATGCAGAAAGAGTGTATGTAGGAAAAATCGGATACGATTCTGTGGCTAGGGCGCCCTATTTATAGACAACGAAAAACTTGATCAGATGGACTCATCTGTTGCAGCGAACTGGTGCGTTGTGCAAACAGACGCACCAGAACGGAACGAACAGAAGTGACCCATGTCTCTTATCGGCGAACTGGTGTGTCGCATGAACAAACGCACCAGAACAGAGCGAACGATCCGAACGGATCGAAATACGCAGTCGCTGGTTGGAAAATCTTGGAAGGGCAAAAACGTAATTATTAAAAGTTCGGGGTCAAATTAGAAATTCAAAAAATTATTTAATAAAAAAATTATTTTTTATTTCACACATGCGTGAACCGGACCGGGCGGGCAGCGCGCATGTGTGTATTGGACCAAGGCTCACCTAAGTCCTCACCCCTCCACAAAAGTGGGTTGGCCCAAGGGCCCATTTAGTAGGAGCAAAGTTGAGGCTTATATACCCTCCAACTAATCAATGTGGGACTTCTATCCACACACATTCCTTCTTCCTTTTTCCTCTTCTTTTCCATCCTTCTTCTTATTCATAACCCATGGGATTTTATCCTAAATTCTAACATTGAGTATATCATCTTGAGCAACCAATGAGGAAATCATCATGCATGTATGCTAATTAGATGATTGATTAATTTAGCTCCTTCATCACTTAACTTGTTTGCTCTAGGACAAGCAAAAGTTTAAGTTTTGGGGTGTGTTAAGCTCATGAAATTTATGTCATTTGGCACATTTGCCTTTAATTTCTCACTCTTTTTCGGTGCATTCATACATATTTGGAGATACGTATGCAAGTGAAATGTGCCTAGTTGATATTTGGGATAAAGGGATAGAATTCTTGGGTTAAGTATGAATATTTTGTCATATTTCACCAACATTGGCTTTTATAGACTTTCTTGTGTTAATAGGTTATCATTTGAGCCACATGTGGGGTCATTTAAAGCATAAATCAATGATTAAGAAGTTGGGAAGGAGCTTAGAAAGTAAATACACCATGGAAAAACAAGAAAAGATGAGATATGAAGAAGAGGAGCTGTAATACCCGCATATTTATTTATCTGAAATATTATATTTTGATAAATAAATGGGTTATTTCTCATAAGTGAAATCATGATCGTAAGACTTGTGGAAATATAGTCTATTATTCTAAGTTAAATTCTGTAGGAAATCGGGAATTTAAGGGCCAAAGTGCCAAAATGCCCTGAAAGGGAGAATAACTTAGAAAAATTATGAAAAATCCTAAAAGGCAGTAAAATGACCAAGTGAATTAGGAGAGTATATTATCTCTAATTTTTGTAATTTTATAAATTATGAAATTGGAGAAATTGTTGGAAAATACTCAAAAAAGAAGTGAAATGACCATAATACCCTTGTAATTTCTAAAAAAATGCAAGAGGCATGAAAATACCAATGTTAATACAAGAGTGTGAAGGTAATGAGATATTTTGAGTAAGAAAATTATCAACTTGTGATAATTAATTAATTAAGTAATATTGGGCTAATTACTTAAGCATAAGTAAGGGAAATTCATGAATATTTATATGAAACCCTAAAATTAGTGGTTATTGGTTTAAAATTAGTAAAAACATGTTTACTAATTAATTGAAAATTTTGGAGAAAAATAGTTGAGTTTAGGTATTTTTAAGCCTAAATACAAGAATGGACCAATTAGGTAATTTTGTGGAATTTTTGGGAAAAAGTAAATAAATAAATGATTAAATAATTAATTAAATAAAAATATATATATATTAAAAAATAAAAGAGGGCTGTCGAAATTTTGGGCCAAAGAAAAGAAAAAAATGAAAAATGAAATAGAAGATCAAGTTGTGCAAGTTGCATATTATTTTAATATATAATTAATTAAAGTAAAATTTGATGAATAGTAAATTAAAAATTAGGAAACGGATCCTATCTAGAGATCTAGGAATAGGAATTCCAAGGTCAAGGTAAAATATTGATCAGTGAGTTTTTACCTTCAAGTGACCTCTTCCGGAAGTAAATTCCGAGGCCGTTTGTGCATTTTCCTAATAAAACAAAAATAGGGAAAAATGCATATAGGCATATTTTTGGAAATAAAGAAAATAAATTCTAACTCAATATCTAGAAATGAGTTTGAATTTATTTAGACATATTTGGAATCAGTAAATTTTTCTGAAGAGATTGATGTTTCCAAAAACAAGTTTCGACAGGACACGTACGTACACGTTTTCGAGAAACTTCATAGGACGATTGGAACCCTGTCTAAAGTCAAAATTCAAGTTTAAATAGATATTATTAATGAGGAAGAGAAGTTCTTCAAAGTTATAAATCCAGAATTTTGAGATTTTCCGAGATTACGTGAAACGGGGGTGATCGGGAAAATGCGGTAGGCCAGGGCATAAAGTGAACAATTTTAAAATTCCCACCTTGTCCCTTCATTTTCCTATAAATAGGACCTCAAGCCTTGGCATTTCTTCACACCATTCTCACTTGAGAATTTCGAAATCCTAGAGGGAGAAAGAAGAGAGAGAAGCTCGGGGAAATTCTCGAAGTCTTCAACGGGTAAGTCTTTAGTCTTTAGTCTTTAGTTCGGTAGTTAGTAGAATTGTTAGTTAGATTTAGGAAGTAGGTGACGAGATTCCTATCCTTGTTTTGTTTTTCAAAAGTAAGGGTAGATTTTGTTAGAATAGCCTTTAAATTTTCAAGTATGATTGGATATCATATGGGAGGGCTATTTTAGTCATTATTTTCTAAAATCATAATGGCGTCGAAGTTCTGGCAAAATTTCGGGAAGAAAATTTTTCAGAGTAACGAAGTGCTGGCGAAATTCCGCCAATTAGGGGTATAGGGGCAAAATGGTAATTTTTACCCAAAATGCCAGATATAGTACCAAATCACTAATAAAAGTGATATTACTCTTATAGGACGTCGAAACTCGATTTCTTTGTCGTTACGCTGTCCGACAGGACGTTTCGCTGTTTTCTGTCAAAACGACCGTTTTCCGTAAAACGTGCCAGAATACCGTCAACGAAGGTACGTTCGCGTAATGTAACACTAATATGATGTTTATTGTATGCGTATATGTACTATGTGTAACGTATGCCTATTGTGGTAATTGTTAGCTCTGTGATATCTTCATGTACTGTTGTTATGCTTGCGGGGTATTGGGATACGATTGCTAGGTGTGAAATGCTAGGTGTGACACGATTGCTAGGTGTGAAACGGCTGCTAAGTGTGACACGATAGCTAGGTGTGACACATTTGCCAAAGGGGTTATGTCTTTGTTGGGATATGCTTGTTTGCTGTATGATTATCTGTAATGCATATGTTGTATATATGAATATGAGGTTAACCGTTACCTGAGATCCGGTGCGGATCTCAGCTCTTAACATAGCGTCAAGGTCGGGAGGACCGAGGACCGAGGACCGAGGACCGAGGAGAGAGACAAGCAGCCTGCGTAGAAGCTCCGTTCGAAGACTTCCTTTCGATGTTCCGGCGGAAGCCTTCCCTTTTGTTGTACATTTCTTTTGAACCACACGGTCATCTGTCTGCATTGTTGTATCCAGCCAGACTTACGGCACTTTATAAATATATATCAGTTACTTTTCCGCTCAAATGCTCTACTCTGATGTTTTCAAATGATGTTTGTTTGAAAAAAAAATTTATACTGCTCTTGAAAAGTCGGGTTGTTACAGGAGCTTTTGGCTTCAACCAAAGCATTCTTTGACCTCAGCCAGAAACAAGACAGAAAGTTTTTTGCTGTAGCCAAGGCTTTTCTTGGCTACAGCTAAAACGACAGTAAATGAAGCTATGCGTTTTGAGGTCATAACTGATTCTAGGGCTTTAAATACTGGAATTCACAAACATCAGTGTCATTTTTCACTTCTAGGGTGATTTGGGGGCGATTTGGGAGCTTCTCTTTGCTAGGGTTTGGTGTTCTTAAAGGAGATTCAAGCTCATTTTCCTTGGTTTTGCTTATTCCTTTCCATTTCTTCTCTATTTTTCATATATGGCTATTGCTATTTGGTATATTTGTGGCTATTTGCTGAACATGAGTGACTAAAATTTTTATTCTAGAATTATTTTGAATCTTTGTATGGTTTAATACTTGAATATTCCTCTTTTTCAGTAGCTAATGACATGTGTGTGTGTGTGTGTTGATTTTATCCTTTGTTTAATTCTTCTAAGTGTTTGTTGGCCACCATTTAGACTAATTTGTTTACTTGGGTTTGACTTGAGAGAGCTAATCTAGGTATAGAATTTGATTAAAATCATGTTTGACTTGAAGTTTACTTGATAAATGGATAGTTTGTTGGTAAAGTAAAGATATCTATACCAAGCTTGCATTGTCACATTAAGGTTGTTACTTAAAGTTGATTTTCATTCATTGAAGTTAGAAATTGTGCATTTCAATGAAAAGAGAAATTTGATTTTGATTTGAAAGAGCTTTGTCAAGTGCTTTTGAACCTTAGACTAACAAATATATTCATTGAAATACTATTTGAGGGGAAATTTAAAAAAGTTTTATGAAGTACAAAGGGGAGAATAAATCCTAGGCCCCATTTCATCTTTAAAGTTAAAGAATCACTTGTTTATATTAATTCTTAGTTTTAGTTTAGGTTTATTTCATAGTTTCCCTTAACTCTTGATATTTGTGTCACTCAAATTAGGAGAAAATGTGATAATTGATACTTAGCCGGGTTTTGGAACCATATCCTTATAGGAACGATACTCTACTTATCACTTTATTACTTTACGCGAGCATCGGGGAATAATCTATTCTGTTTCTTTCTTGTGGGGGGAAGTTTTTAAATGGTGGAGAAGATAAAGTTGATATGTTGGTGGTTTAATTTGGTAAGAACAATATGCATAAAGGAAAGGATGAGGCCATTAGGGAATCTCAGTTTCAAAACAAAAAGCTTTATCATTGTGGGTGTAATACCCTAAAAATCACACTTAGGGTAAATATCATAAATTAGGAAATAATACCTATTAAAAATAGGTGAATATGTGGTCTCAAAGAATATGTTCAATTTATCTTATTTTCTAAAGGAAAATTTCTTGGAAATTAGGGAAAAATGTAATAATGAGCCAAAATGACCAAAATGCCCTTATGGAGCATATAATGACTTAGAAAAATTGTGAAAAATCCTGAAAGGCAGTAAAATAATTATTAAAATTGAGAGAGTATATTGTCTCTAATTTTGATAATTTAATAAATTATAAGCTTGGAGAAATTGTAAAATAACAATTAAAGTATTTGGAGATAATAACTAACTCCATAATTATTGATATTTTACATGGGAGATGAAATAGCAATGTTAGTTTAGATTTTGAGAGGAAGTAATTAATTCTAGATAAGAAAATTATCAACAAATAATTAGTGATTGATTAAATAATTATTGGTTAATTATTTAAGCTTGAACAATGGAATAATTGTGATAAATTATGTAGAACTCTATAATTAGTGATTTATGGCTAGAAAATTAGCATAAATATATTGGCTAATTAATTGGAAAATATTGAGAAAAATATTTGATATTAAGTATTTTTTAGCCTAAATACAAGTATGGACCAATAGGAAAAAGTTATGAAAAAATTATGGAAAAATAATTATTAAATTATATAATAATTAATTAAAAAATAGGGTTAATGAGCAATTTTACACACGAGCTTTACCCCCGGGAGCGTCCAGCACCACGTGCTTTTTTCTGGAGCAAAGGTACACACGTGGTTACGTTTTAGGAGCGCCCAGCACCACGGCAGTTAGTTGACCGTTAGTCAACCGTTAACTTGGATGGAACGCTGACGTGGCGCTTATTTGGACTGACACGCTGACGTGGACGCTGACGTGGATGCTGACATGGACGCTGATGGTAAGAAAAAAAAAAAAGAAAATTACCATTTTGCCCCTTAGTTTTAAATGAAAATTACCATTTTGGCCTTAGTTTTAAATAAAAATTACTTTTTTGCCCTTTGTTTTAAATAAAAAAAAAAACTAAAAATACCCCCTCCCCTGTGGGCCCCACAACCGGCCACCCCACCGCCGCCGCCGCCGGCGCGGCCCGCCGCCGCCGCCGGCGGTGGGGCCCCGGGTAGGGGTATTTTTATTTTTTTAAAAACTTAGGGCAAAGGATAATTTTATTTAAAACTAAGGGTAAAAGTGTAATTTCACCCGAGTTACTATTCATTTCCATCCAACTTGACGGTTGACTAACGGTCAACTAACGGCCGTGGTGCTGGGCGCTCCCAAAACGTAACCACGTGTGTATTTTTGCTCCAAAAAAAAGCACGTGGTGTTGGGCGCTCCCGGGGGTAAAGCTCGTGTGTAAAATTGCTCCTTAACCCTAAAAAATAAAATAAAATATATATTATAAATGTGTGTGTGTGCCGACATGAATTAAGGGAAAGGAGGAAAAAATAAAATAGAAAGAGTGTAAACATAAAACTCTAATTAAATAATAATTAAAGTAAATAGTAAAAAGTAAATAATTATTTATAGGAAACGGATCCTATCTAGAGAACCAGGAACATGATTTCTAAAATCAATTAGAGATCGGTAGAAGAAGTTAGTAATAAGACGAAATAGGGACCGTGCACGCTTTTCGAGGAATTTCAGAATGACTGTTGGAACCCTGTATGGAATCAAAATTTAGGTTAACTTGGACATTTCTAATAAGTGAGAAAATTTCTTCAAAGTTGTAATTCTGAATTTTTGGGATTTTCCGAGATTACGTGAATCGGACACCGATCGGGGAACTTTATCAAATAAAGCACCATAAAGCAAGAGTTAATTATCAATTCTTTGACTTTGGAGGAGGCAGCAGGTCGGAAAGTTTGGTTATGAGGAGGAGAATTGTGCAAAAATTCCATGGTTTATATTCAAAGAGAAGGAGTTGTGAAATTACCAAAATACCCTTGAGTTTTCCTATAAATAGGCTTGCATCCTCTTCACAAATCTCACACCATTTGCCTTAGCAAATTCAAAACATAGAGAGAGGTTTTAGAGAGAGAAGCTCTGGGGGAAAAAGCAGCGAAGCTCTGGGTAAGTTTTTCGGTACCGAGTCTTAAGCTTTCGGTAGTTTTAGTAGAGTTGTTAGTTAGATCTAGGAAGTAGGAGATGAGATTCCTATTCTTGTTTTTAAGCCTCATTGCATTGAAAGATGCCTGACGAGGTAAAAACATAGTAGGGATTGAGTTTCTGAAAGTTGGGAGTTAAAGTAACGAAGTGCTGGCGAAATTCCGTCGGTTAGGGGTATAGGGGCAAAATGGTAATTTTTTACCTAAAATGCCAGTTATGATGTCAAATCACTAATGAAAGTGATATTACTCTTATAGGACATCAGAAACCTTGATCTGCTGCCGCATTCTGTTGTCGACGTGCATTGTCGGACATTTATTGCTGAATGAATTTGTGTTGTTAATGTTGTGATTGTCTGTAGTCCATATACTGCTATATGTAAATATGAGGTTAACCGTTACCTGAGGTCCGATTGCAATGGACCTCAGCTCTTAATATAGCGTCAGGGTCAGGAGGACCGAGTGCCGAGGAGAGAGACAAGCAACCCGCATAGAAGATCCAGCTGAGGACTTCCTTTCGTTGTTCCAGCGGAAGCCTTTCTTTTGTCATTATGTACTTTTGAACCACGCGGTTACTGTACCGTTGTTGTAACCAGCCAGACTTACGGCGTTTTATATATACATATCAGTTACTCAATCACTCTGTTGCTCTACTCTGATGATTTTGAAAAGATGTTTGATGAAAAAAAAATTTATACTGCTTTTGAAAAGTTGGGATGTTACAGTGGGAGATGCCATGAGGCTGGACACACAGTAAAGACATGCAAAAATCCAAATCCCAGCTGAAAACAAATTGTTTTTGTACATACTTTTGATAATGACTTTTTTTGATTATGTCTATATACACCTAGAATTAGTGACTTCGTATAACTCCATTTGGTTTTTTTGATGGCTTGAGAATTTGGTATAATTATAGCATAGACATGGATGTAACGCTATATTTGATATTTGGATATGATATAATATTATTTGGATATGATATAATATTAAGTTATATGATTAGGTGCAAATACTTGTCAATCGCCACTCTATGCCTTATCAAAATGGGCATATGCACTTATCAATAGGAGCTGTTTAGCTTAATATAAATGAGCTTGTCAATCGCCACTCTAATAGGTATATTCAAAATATGCATATAAATTTGTCAAAGTAGGCACATACACTTGTCATTTTATAAGTTGTCATAGTAGGCATATAAACTTGTCAAAATAAACGCACGCACTTGCCAATTTATAACTTGTCAAAGCAGGCACATAAGCTTGTCACAATAGGCACATACACTTGCCATTTTATAAGTTGTCAAAGCAGGTACATAAACTTGTCAAAATAGGCACATAGACATGTCACCATAGGCAAATAAACTTTCCATTTTATAAGTTGTCAAAGTAGACACATAAACTTGTTAAAGTAGGCATATACACTTTGAAGGGAAATCTCTAAGGTCAAGAAGGTAATTTCATATTCAAAATTAATATCATTGAAGTCCCTATGAAGCTTTTTGACAGAGGAATCTGTTAGAGGACTTTTTTGTGATTTTTTTTATTCTTGGGACCTAAATGTCATTTTTCCAACCCTGTCTCGTTTGATGAGACACACTACCAAGTACCAACAAGTAGATTGAATGAGTCTTTGTCTTGTAATGGTTTACCTGTCTTAGCGGGCTTCGCACGGTGTTTTCCAACAAAACAAAAAAAAAAAAAACAATATTCCACCCACGCACCTCCTTGATATATATATATATATGGGGAAAATTTTTCCATATGGTTGAATTTGATGAGACACACTACCAAGTACCAACAAGTAGATTGAATGAGTCTTTGTCTTCTAATGGTTTACCTGTCTTAGCGGGCTTCGCACGATGTTTTCCAACAAAACAAAAAAACAATATTCCACCCACGCACCTCCTTGATATATATATATATATCGTCTTGGTCAAGATATTGTGATGAAACCCTTCAAATACTTTATAACCAATCACAATATCTTGACCTATATCGTCTTGGTCAAGATATTGTGATTGGTTACAAAGTATTTGAAGGGTTTCATATATATATATGAAACCCTTCAAATACTTTATAACCAAGCACAATATCCTGACCAAGACGGGCTTAAAGTTTTGTGTACATAGGTAGCAGCATCAACAATTAATCAAGCATGAAGGTCACACCAATTATTTCTTCCATTCGTTCTTTCTTTGTGAGTGTGTTTTTCATTAGTATAGTTCATCAAACCCTAGCTCGGTAACTGAACTTTGTGTTTTAATATTATATTGCAGCAAAAGATAGTGATACGGGTGCCCATGCACTGTGACAAATGCAGAGGCAAGGCCCTGAAAATAGCATCAGTGGCTAAAGGTGGCTCATCTAGTAAATTTTTTCAATTTTTTTTATCATAGTAAACAATAATAATTCTTGCATGATATATATTTGACGGAGAAAATTAAATTAAAGTTCTTGTTAGGATTTTCATGAACATTATACATACGTACTTTTGGATGAGACCATAGTTTAGAGTACTGTTTTGTGAACTACATGGCAGGTCGGGTGAATTCAGTGGCGCTAGAAGGTGATGATCGGGACCGAGTGGTGGTGACCGGAGAAGACGTGGATTCGGCTTGTTTGGCTAAGGTTTTGAGGAAGAAGTTCAAAGTACATACCACCATTATAAGTGTGGAAGAAGTGAAAGATAAAAAGAAAGAGGAAGAAAAGAAGCCTCCGGAATTCCCTTGGTGTCCCTATCCTTATTCTCCCTACGTTGTTTGTGAACCGTACCGTGATGCAACTTATTGCACCGTCATGTGACCGGTAGAGACATCTATTTTACGAGCATTGAATAAAACGTGCTCCGTAGAGGTTACTTTCCGGTTTATTATTATGACTACGAATTGAATGTAGTTTGTGAGTTTTCAATTAAACACTGATATAGCAAGATTGTGCCTGTTTAATTTGATGGTATTGCTTTCATGTCATGTTATTTATTTCATTAAGTGAAATGAAGACCATTTTAAAGTTTGTACGTGGTGTGATGAGAATTATCAAATTAAAATAGGTAGGCGAGATTTCTCGCGACTAAAATTAGAATATAATATTTAAATTTAAGGAAGTCAAATTTGTTTACCACATGCAACTTGTTGCTTTTGTGATTGTTACTCCTCCGTAACTTATTATAATCTCCCTTTTTTTTGGTTGCCCATTCGGTATCCAAAGTTTTGCCCTGACTAATCCGGATCAGACCCATGTCACGCACCTAGCTATGGTGGGTGAGTCTCCCAACAGGGTTTTTCTACATTCATAAGGCTCGAACTCGTATCAACCCCCGTTGGTAACTTATTATAATCTTTAAATTTGTGAATAGGTGTATCCTAAAATATAAGGTTTGTTTGGACATTTATTGCATTTATTCCAACTTTACCCTTGTTGATTATATTTATTGTGTTTTTTTCTCTCACTTATCCTCTTTACACATAAGGGCATAGTTAAAAAAAATTAGTACATATTTATTGCCCTTACCTAATTTTAACTATTCTCTTGATTAATGAAAATTAGTTATTTGATGCTTATAGTAAGTGGAAGAGGGAGTAAATTTCTCTTGTCTTGTTTTCATATGGATACATGAA
The DNA here is from genome assembly GCA_025563575.1 of Acacia pycnantha. NCBI lineage: Eukaryota > Viridiplantae > Streptophyta > Magnoliopsida > Fabales > Fabaceae > Acacia > Acacia pycnantha. The sequence continues at coordinate 3,984,748 of JAMWYP010000031.1, read as the reverse complement.
TTTGAGGTCATAGCAGGCTGATTGATTCATATCAATAAGCAAAGGGCGAGATTCTAAGAAATTTGTCCTATATTCATCATATAGATGGATTGACTGAGACGTAATTGGATTATTTTGACATATTTTCTTCCCCCCCAATACTGGTCTCTTCATAAATCTCCTTCATTCGTTTAATCAATTTAGTTGATTTAATTGTAGAAGATTACTAATTGCAACATTAAATCAAGGAAAAAATCATTTAGTTACGTTGATCCCAATAATTTTGACTCAGTTGTAACTCAGTTATTAAATTTCGACTTGGTGCAATTCAGTCCACATAGTTTTGATTCAGTTTAAATTCAATTTCTAAACTTTAACTCATTGTAACTCAACTTCTATTATAGGTTTAACTATTTAAAACTTTAATTATTGAATATATAATTTTATTTTTTAAAATATAATAAGGACTAATATTTTTGGAATTGAGTTATAACCAATTCAAAGTTTAGTTATAAAGAAACATTTTTTATCGCATTTATAGGAGCATTTTAAGCAGCAGCAACAACAATTCAATAGGCTAGCTAGTTCCTTCCAAAATGAAAAATTCATGTTCAATTTTTCATCAGGATATGTGCCCACATTATTTAGCGTTCGTCTATGCACTAGTTTTAGAAAAATAATATTTTACTTCATCTTATCCTTAATATAAAACCAACTTTAATGAAGAAATTGAATTGTCAAATGGGTCTTATATTAAATACTAGGGAAAAGTACAGCCACTTCTAAGAAGTGGATAATGTATAGGAGTATATATAAATGTGGAAATTTTTGCCATATGATTAATCGCTTGATGAGACACACAACCAAGTACCAACAAGTAGATTGAATGAGTCTTTAAGTCTTCTAATTAATGGTTTACCTGTCTTAGCGGGCTTCGCACGATGTTTTCCAACAAAACAAAAAAATAATATTCCATGAATTTGAGGTCATAACTGGCTGATTGATTCATATCAATAAGCAGAGTCCACATTATATGCTTATGTTTATGTACTTATTAGGTGTTTATACTCCTAATTAGAGGTATAAGCATATTTTTTTATATATATTGTATTTATTTAGATCTAAATTATATGGTGCTTTCTGAGTTTTTTTTTTTTTTTTTTGCATACAGTATCTCAAATTAATTAATTTCAAGTTTTGCATTTGTCTGTAACACCAGTATTATGGAAATTAATTAATTTGAGATACAGAATGCAAAAAAAAAAAAAAAAAAAAAATCTCAAAAATCATCATATAATTTAAATCTAAATAAATAAATATATAAAAAAATTAAAAATTTAAAAAAAAAATATGCGTATACCTCTAATTAGAAGTATAAGCACATAAGTATAAGCATGTAATTAATGTGGACTCCAATAAGCAAAGGACATTCTAAGAAATGTGTCCTATATTCATCATATAGATGCATTGACTGAGACGGAATTGGAATCTTTTGACATATATTTTTCTCTCTCAATACAGGTCTCTTCATAAATCTCCTTCATTCGTTTAATCATTAATTTAGTTGAGTTAATTGTAGAAGATTACTAATTGCAACATGAAATCAAGCAAAAATTAATTTAGTTATGTTGATCCCTAACGTTTTGACTCAGTTGTAATTCAGTTTTTAAACTTTGACTCAATGCACTTCAGTCCATAGTTTTGATTTAGTTGAAATTCAATTTCTGAACTTTAACTCACTGCTGCAACTCAACTCAACTTAGCTTCTATTATAGGTTTAACTATTTAAAACTTTAATCATTCAAGGTATAATTTTATTTTCTAAAATATAATAAGGACTGATATTTAGGGGACTGAGTTATAACCGATTCAAAGTTTAGTTATTGAGAAACATTTTTTTTATCGCATTTATAGGAGCATTTTAAGCAGCAGCAGCAACAATTCAATTTTATTGTACAAATTAAGCGTGCATAAAATTATTGTATCAATTTAGTATATGACTTAATTAATGGCAACATCAATTAATTTACTACGAATTAATTAAAAAATCAATATCCAAAAAAAATCTTTCGGTCGAACTTTCTAAGTATACAAACTTCCAACATTATCTTGTAATTGTCTTTGTAACTATTTAATTAGAAAAATCCTGCATATATTCTTTATTTTTCCCTTTAAATCAACATATAACAAATAAAAAATTATTTATTGGTTACGAATAGTTAGCTTATCCTTCAAATTCCATGAAATTGATTTAAAAAAATCTTATATATCTAAGATAAAATACAAATGCAAATCAATATTGATATACTACGATCTAATATATAAAATGTATAACAAATTGCATAAATTTACTCTATAATACACATAAAATTAGAAAACAAGACTTATGTATGATAGAATTTATAATAAACCGTTCTATTTTCTAAACATTCAAGGAAAAAAAAAAGGCAATCTATTATTCCTTAAACCAATACACACTACATGAACAAACTTATTTTCTCTTTTAATTTGGTGTGAAGACTCTTATAGTCAATAGGTCCTTCAACTACCAAGAGTAGACTTGGACCATTTCAAAGTCCCAATGAAAATGATCTGTATGAAGCTATATAGAACCCTAGTTTGTCATCGCTAGCTGTTTAGACAAAATTGGAATAAAGGTTCCTTATAAAATGTGACTTTATGAGTCAAAGTCTTTCACTTTGAATCAGACAAAAATATTATAAAATATATATACATTAAAAGTGGTCGATAATTAATCTCTCTCAAGCAAAACTATAATATCATCCAGTGGTCCTCACAGAGACATTGACAGTAATAAATTGAGTTATATTTAATTCTAGACCAAGCTTCATTTGTTATAGTATAAAATTAATTAATATTATCCCATTGGCTGTTGCATAGATTTTCCTTAAAGTTTCATATTCATGTTTTACTTCTATATATATGCACGCTCTTTATTAAGAGTACTCAACCGAAAAGAATCAACAAGGAAAAATTTATTTAAAAACCTATATAGATGAAACATAATCAATTATTAGAAGCATTTTTTAAAAGTTAGCTTTAATATTTTTTAAATTATCATTTATATATAGTTATATAGTAAATTATACATGTAAAACATCGTCATGAAATAAAAACACTTGATTTAAAAAAAAATATAAGTACAAACATCCTTAATATTTTAAAATATATATATATATTTTAAATTATTATTTCATCCGAATTTTTATATATAAATATATTAACTAATAAGATCCATAAGGCATTTTCTAACAAGACAGAACAAGTTGCCAAGAATTAGACTAATATGAGTTTGTGTTATATATTTGTATTTATATACACACACACAGATACAAAATTACTCGGAAAAAGAAATTATATTATTGGTGAGACCTCATCAGGGTCAATATATACTTTAAATAATGCAAGGTTTCAGAATTCAGCTGGGAATTTTATATTATTCCAATTATTTCCAGCCCCGTATAAGGGTCTTGGGAAGATATAATAAAGACACAAGGGTCTTGGAAAATTATTGAAAGGTCTAATCAATCATCAATCAGTGAGTTTTGTATAAATTAAAATTGCAATGGAAAAAAAAAAATCATCAATCTATCAATTTATTTGAATTTAACCTCATCGAAACATGCTTTTATTATTAATTATATTGATCCATCGAGGACCCCATGCATGCATGTGCCTTTTGAGTGTCCTATACTCTCATATTTTTCACATTCATGTACATAGAGAATTTCAGTCACACCAACGTGAAAATTATACTATCACATTTATGGCTTTCACACTATAGAAAATACAATTTGCGTTTTCCCTTTGATAATCACCTATTAATTTAAATTCGAGTATCATCCCTCTTATTAGGACACCAAATAGATGGCATACTCTCACAACATGCTTTTTTTTTTTGGGTTTAATTTATAAGTCTTAAATTCAAAATTAGTCTTACTTAATGTGTACTACTCACTCCAATCTTTTTATAACAGTCCAAAATTTAAATTACCTTGGTGAGCCTGATAGGAGTTGTCTGGGCATATAATGAGTTTTTTTTTTTTCATTTTTACCTCTCAATAATTATATATATTGCATTATTTAAAAATTTGGCAATATTTATATTTATTTTATTTTTATTTCTTATTTGCCCCTCATAAATAAGGGCATACTTGAAAAATAAGGTTTATTTCAAACATATTTATTATTTTTAACTAACTTTAACGACTTTCTTAAACCACGTAATTTGATCGTTAGGCTCTTAAAAATAGGACCGATGGAGTATCTAGCTTTCATCTATTTGGCCTATGCATTATTGATCAAGTTGTATTGTTTATGTATAAGTCAACGTCGTAAAGTCTATGATTTTGGTTGGAAAAAAAAAACTATGATTTTTGAAAATAATTTATTATATTTAAAATAGAAAAACTAAATACAGTGGCAGATTTTCTTAAGGGCCAGGGGGTCATGCCCCCCCCCAAAGTCCTAAATATTTAATATAAAATAGATTTTTTAATGCAAAATTTATATATTTGGCCCAAAAATTTATACATTTAGCTCCCCAAATATTTTTTTTCTCAATTAGTTAATGAGTATACATTTGGCCTCCCAAACAGTTATCCCAAGCCGCCACTGAGTGAATAGATCAATTGATTATGGATTCAAACTCCGAAAAAATAGAAAATCATGAATGCAAAAAAGTCAAATAATGTACGAACACAAGATGAAGAAATTTGAAGTCAAAAAAGTCAAAATAATATAGACCCTGGCAGACCCAGGATTTTAAATTTGTGGGTGCATAATTAGTGGTGGGATTCGGGGGTTCGGGGGCAGCGCCCCCGAAAAATTTTTTTAAGGAACTTTTAAACGCATTAAAAAACAAAAGAATATAAACAATAAAATAAATAAAAACTTCAACTTAACATAAAAAATAATAATCAAGAGTTAACTAAATTAACATCTAAAGGATGAAAAGACCATATTTGTAATCAATAAATTATGGATAAAAAAACCAAATAAAAAGTGTCTTTTTATATATTTTTTTCGCCTCCCTATAATGAAAGGTTGTATAGCTCTACTGGTAGATTGCATCCAATTAAGGTGCAATCACCCACATGTCTTGGGTTCGAATCCCCTGGTGTGGTTTTGATGTGTTTCACTGTTTTTAAAAGTTTTTTTAAAAAATTAACGAAAGAAACGCAAGGCAGGAATCGAACCAGGGTTGCACATATAAAACATGAATCTCTTAACCAACTAGGCTATGACAGGTTGTTTGAGAATTCCTTCATTTTATATATATATTATCAAAAATTTTGTGTGTTCACTTGCCCACACTAGCACCAGTGTGGGTCTGCCCCTGCCCCGTTAGGACTGACTTACTCCGATACTTAATATAAGAATTATTTAACTTTTTTAGAGAGGTTAAATTGAAATAAGTTACTTTAAATTATTTATACTTATTGTTTTTCTTTAAAATAATTTGGATGGCTTATAAATCAATATATAATTGGAAAAATTAGAATGAAGGACCTTCAGGAAAAGATATTTTTAGAGAAGGACCATAAAAATTGTAATTATTTAGAAGGAACAAATATAAAAAAATAAAATTAATGACCCTAATAAAATTATTTGCATTTCCTCCTAAATTATTCTCTTCTTCCTCAATTTCAAAACTTGGATAGGTATGAGAAACTATGGAAAAAAATTATACATTCTTCAATTTTATAAAATTTATATTAAATAATATATTGATATATATATAAAGAGCCGATTTTTTGATTATAGATATAAGAGATACTATTGGAGTTTGATTAGGGATAATTTAGTGATTTTAAATTCATATTATGATTTTTGGTCCTTCTAATTGTAATTACTATTTTTTTTATCATGATGTGTGGTTTTAGTTTTAATATTAATTATTTTTTGATTATAAATACAAGAGATACTATTGGAGTTTGATTAGGGATAATTTAGTGATTTTAAATTCATATTATGATTTTTGGTCCTTCTAAGTAATTACTATTTTTATGGTCCTTTATAATAAATATTATTTTCTCTAGGTCCTTTATTTTAATTTTCCCTATATAATTTAATTAAACACAATATATATTATGATTAAATAATTTATATTTGTGTATTGCTGTCAATGTGAATATCAACAAGCAATTAAACAAAACGAAGTTACTTTCTCATAACGAAAATTTAATATAATTAACAAGAAGGAAGAGATATATTGGCTTGTATTAATAAAAAAAAAAAACAAGATATATTGAAGAATAGCTATATAATTAGGCGTGCCAATCTCAAGGTCCAATGGGCTTGCTCGGAAAACTTACACATGACCCAACAACGTGTATGTCATTCACCAGCACTACTAGTAGTAGTGTAATGATATTGAGAATTGTTTCCCCCTTGAGTTCGATCCCTCCTCCCCTCGTCTTGTATCAAAAAAAAAAAAAAACACGTGTATGCCATTCTTCTTTTTCTTTTTTTTATATCAAAAAAAAATTATTTATTTATTTTGCCTCCGACAACAACTAATGACCCTGGAATATGACGGCATGAAAACTATGCTATAAGTGAGAATTGGTGGATTCGATCTCGTTTGTAACTTCAAACTGCCTACCCATAATGCATATTTATAACTGAAAACATATCTTAACACTATTCATGAAAAGAATTGTTATGTGCTATATTATAATTGTGTATTATATAATATCAATATCAATATTTAAGTATATGTTCACTAATACGTCCACGCACAACCAATTAAATCCTTGATCACATATCCATGAACAGGGCCTAAAAAAAACCCTAATGGGATTTCAAAGCACAGTCCTTTCCTTATTAAAGTAATTAATAATCACTGGAGTATAATTATTTAAGTAGACAAAATGTTCAAATATTCCTCCTCCAGAAGTACACAAGGAGTAGCAAAGAAAGCAATAAATTGAACTGGGTGCCTTAACCAAACAGAAAGACAAGTTCGATGCCAAAATACAACGAAACGACATAATGTAACGACAGTAAATCAAAGCCAAGAAAAGAAAAGCTTTCGCCATGCACAAAACAAATAAAAAAAACATCAGTAAATCAAACTTCTGTAAGTTATACCACCCCTTACAATGAAAGATTCTGGTCTCATGAATGAGATCAAAACTCTACCATGCATCCACTAGTAGAGTATTACCCCTCACACCCAAGTGTGATTAAACCTCTGCTAGCCACTAACAGGGTATACTATCCCTCACAATTAAGGGATACGAGTCTCACACTCATGTGAGATCATATCTCTGCTAATTTTACCAAATACATAGGCAGCAGAATTTATATATATGTAACCCCTCACAATGAGGAGGTACGGGTCTCACACCACGTGAGTGTCTTAAGCCTTGGCTTCGAGAGAAGACTTACGTTGTTGATGGGATTTTGGTACTTTCATGAAACTTGTGAAACCCTCACTTCTTCATCAGCTATATCAAATCTGACACCTTGAGAGTGATTGAGTGAGATTTGATGTTGAAGTCATTGATGAACAAGAAAGTGGTGCAGCACTACTCTCCTACATAGAACCAAAGTAATAGGTCAAGGTTGAGATATATATATATACACAAACTTGTCATAATGCTTCTGATTGCTATTGCTATTCAAAATATTCATTTCGTTCATTATTAACCTGTGAAGTACTGGGAGGGTCTTTCTTCTTCATGAATTTGAAAGTGCTGCACTCTCCAACAATGAAGGTCTTGTTGCACTTACTCCCAGATCCTTTCTTGTTACAGTAACCTTCATAATCCCATTTATAGAATGGGACTTCCTTAACCAAGAACAATCCAACTTCCTTAGCTATCTCCTCTATTTTCCACTCACTGAATGGATGTGTCGTCTTGTGTGTGACGTGTATTTCTCCATCTTCACTAACCATTTCTCTACTACTCTTCATAAACCCTCTCACCAGATCCCTGTGTAACCTGAAATTCAATGAATTCCATTATAGGAAACTAGTTATATTCAGTAACATTCATATATAACGCACCTTACTTTTCCTTTAATTTTAAATTATTTTTTAACTTGTTTTACACTAGAAGAAATTAATTACTCAATTCCTCTAGACGACAGCTCTGAGAAGAGGAATCCAGCGTGAGGGAAGTTGAAGACGATCCGATCAAAAAGCTTGTCTTTGAGAAAAGCATGTTTGCTCATTGTGCGTGCGTCAACTTTATGCAGAATAGTGCAGCCTAGGTTCTCCAGTTCATTCAAGTTGTCTAGGGCTCTTGAGTACTTCCTTGTCAATGTACCTATATTTACTTCATCGTCAACATCAACTTAACAATAACCTATTAACTATTCCAATATATATATATGGATTAAATTAAATTAAATTCTTTAAGAGTGAGATATATACCTTTGGAGTCGAGAGAGGTGGCAACCATGTTAGAGGCAGAACCAAAAGCCTTAGCCAAGCAAAGTGAGAATGAGAAATCTCCTTCTCCCACAAGCAGTATCTTATGCTTGCTGCTGTACTGCTGTATCCTTTTCTCTTCCATCCTCACCACTACACACATCAACCTGATTAAATTATCATCTAGAAAAGAATTTTCAGGAAATTAAAGGAGAACGAGGTAATATATATACAAAAATGGACGAAGGACCCTGCGATTAGATAATGTGTATTAATTATTTAGTGCGTTGAAGTCACCAATTTTCTGGGTGGGTTTAACTAGGAGATAATATCGCATATCAACATGATTCGGGAACTGTACAGGAGCTTCCAATTTATTATTATGAGTATTCTTGGAATAAGGAAGGTATTTTCGTCACTTTCATATATATCATGTCTTTAAACTCCTTAATGTAAATGTAGGAGCTAGTAGATTCGTCACATTCCAATTCTAATCGACCAGGGAGTGAGGTCGGAGTAATTAAGGTCTCTCCTCCTCCCTTCCCATCCCCTTTCTTTCTTTCCTTCTTCTTCTTCTTCTTCTTCTTCTTCTTAAACCATTAGATTGAAATTATTCTTTTTTTATCATTCATTGGATCGAAATTATTTTGAAGATTCATATTTTAATGTATGTTTGAATATACCACTCTAATCGACCCCAAGGCCCCTAGGCATTAAAAAAGGGTTGGAATCCCAACTATACCCTCCTGGCACTCTTATGCCAACTTCATTAGACTTGCGGGTTTATGAAATATCCCCTCGCATCCTGGTCAGTATAGGTTTTAACTTCCACTCATCTTATTCATAAAGCAGGCTTCTTTTCTTTTTTTAATAAATTTTTACCAGAATTAATTTTTCAGTGTACCCATATTAAGTGCATGAATGAGAAAATAAGGAGACACGTTCAGAAAAACGAACAGACAATACTATTCTGGTTAAATAAGTCACTTCTAATGTGTTTTGCACAGGCTAATGAATGCCTTAAGTTTTATTAATTATAACGGTCAGCTATTTTTTTTTTTTTTTTTTTTGTGGAGAATATTAAATTGATTAGTTATTTTGTGAAGAACTATAACTACTTTTAAATAAAATAATTGTAGAAAATGTTTAAGATAAAGACGACATGCAGTTTAAAAAGGGATTGATATAACGATGATGATTTATCAAAAATATATGAACATAACAAAAAAAGAATAATATTAAATCAGTTTAAATTTATTTCTATCCACCTAGATTTTAAGTGAGGAAAGAAAGCACAAAATTCATTTTGATATATAGAGTCATATAAATTTACTAATGGTATAAATTTATTTTTTCTAACAATTTTATGTAATTGTTGGTATTTATTATGAAATATAATGTTTACAATATTTAAAATAAACCTAATCCTTAATATGCAATTATACCAAAAGTTAATATCCTTTTTAGTAAATTTGACCCTAAAAAAGCTATTCTGATAATAATAATACCCAAATACTATGATTTTATCAAAATCACCTTTTTTAATAATCTATTCTGCAAAAATTCATTCTGGAAAAAGCCATTTTACCTCGCAAATTTTCGAAAACTATTCTCCAAAAACTAAATCTAAACAGACCCAGCCAAGCATAGTGAGAGTGAGAGTGAGAATGAAAAATCTCCTTCACCCACAACTAATATCTTATGCTTGCTGCTGTAATGCTTTATCGTTTTCTCTTCCATCCTCACCACTCAGATTTGATTAACTAGCAAATCATCAACACAAGAATTTAATTAAAGGAGAATGAGGCCTTGATGAGATTAGATAATGTGTATTAATTATAGAGTGCGTTGGACTCACCAATTTTGTGGGTGAGTTTAATCAGGAGATATTATATACACATGTTTTGGGACCTGTGGAGCTTCCACTTTATGAGTATTTCTTGGAATAGGGAAGGTATTTTCATCACTTAATAATACTATATACTACCTCCAGTCATAAATATAAGACCTAGCTAATTAATTAAGTTGAGTAAATTAAAAATGTTAGTTTTAATATGATACAAGTTTCTTTTCTAAACACTCCAATCTTCTTTTTTAATTCTCTCTCTCCATCTCCTACTTCATTATTTTTTAGGTAATATCAATAGGGTTAATTTGGAAAAAAAATTAGTAAACATGTGAAATAGGTTTTACATTTAAAATAAACACCAACTCCTCAATTTGATCATACATTAACCACCGGAGGAGTACTATCTTTTGTTTGAACTGGTACATGTAAATGTTATTAAAGGAATGATTTTGTGTCTTGCACATTCATCAATTTGGACAATTAGCCTAATCTGATCAAATGCTTGTATTTCAGAAACTATTGAGCTTCCATTTTACGATCTGATCGATGATGAATATTGAATATATCTTGGGAATGGGAAGAGTATTTCAGAAAAAGAGACGAGAAATTTTGGCACATCAGATATATATGTAGCGCTTTCAAATTGATCAGCGCTCGATCAGGAGTGTAAATCATCATTGCCATTACCTATACAGTATACACTATACTTTTTATCCTCATAGGAATTGTGGCGGTTCCGGCCACTTCTCTGAGTAGCCTCACAAAAGTAGGTGTCTTATCAACATTGCTCGAATTTTTTTTAATCAAATTACATTTTGAAAGAGGGGTTGACTTGATGGAGCTGTACAGGGAATTAATCAAATTTTCAATCAATTGTTTTCCATCAAGAGGGGTTGTATAAATGAGCAACCATTCCTATGCAAAAAGTTGGATGGAAATGATGGACATTAATTAACTAAGGGTGTGAGTGAAAAAAATTAATGGAATCAATTTTTTTAGATATTCACTAATGAATTTTAACATTTTATTATTATGACTTGTGAGTAAGCTAGGTAATTTTCTCAGTGATGGAGGGAATTAATCACACAAAATGCAAACGTAGTATTACGGTGGAGAAGTCATCAATTAATCATTCAGTTATAAAAGTTGGCCAACAAAAAAAATCATAGTCCTTACATATTAATTGGTTAGGTTGAATTTTTCCATATTCCAATTACATTTGAATAAATGATGCGTGTTCATACTTTTTGGAGTGAACCTTAATTTATATTTTTTTAATAGTCCTTACATGCCAATTTTTAAACTAAATTATCAAACAATACAAACATATTCTCGGATTGACAAATGTGAGAATATATATATAGACACATACATACGGGTTTATCGTTTGTCATGTCACTTGACATAAAGTTATGTCAAATCACTCCAAAACTACGTTGTTTTGAGAGTTTATTAATTCCTCTAACCCCAAAACGACGTCGTTTTGAGAGTTAGAAGAATTAATGAATGATGTTTTGGTAAAATTCATGTAATAAATACAAAAACAAAAATACCACAATATCTTTCATTAATTCCCCTAACTCCCAAAACGAATTTGTTTTAGGGTTAGGGGAATTAATGAACTCCTAAAATGATATAGTTTTGAGGTGACTTGACATAATTTTATGTCAAATGACATGACAAATGATAAATCCTACATATATATACATATATATCTATATATGTAGATATATATACATACACACACACGTACATGTGTGTGTGAGATGGAATGAGCAAGCTACCCTGGTTTAGATTAATATATATAAAGCCGAATAAGTTCATATTAATTACATTCATTTAACATATAATCCCATAAGTATCGAGTAATTTATATTCGAGTGGTTGTGTTTTGTAAGATCAATTAATTGTAAGTAAATGGCTGGCAAAAAAAAAACAAATTGTAAGTAAATGATTCATGCTATGGAGAAAAATAAATATATACCATTCTGACGTGGACGCTGATGGTAAGTAAAAAAAGAGAGTAAATACCCAGCCAGCCGCCGGCGACCGGCCACCACCGCCGGCCGACCCGCCAGCCGCAGGCGGTGGGGGGCCAGTGGTGGGGCCCACCGGCGGGGGGTAATTTTAGTTTTAGTTTTTTTTTAAAAAAAAAAAAACTTAGGGCAAAAGGGTAATTTCACCTAAAACTAAGGGCAAAAGTGTAATTTCACCCGCGTTACTGTTCACTTCCATCCAAGTTAACGGTCAACTAACCGCCGTGGTGCTGGGCGCTCCCAAAACGTAACCACGTGTGTACTTTTGCTCCAGAAAAAAGCTCATGGTGATGGGCGCTCCCGGGGGTAAAGCGTACATGTGTAAAATTGCACATTTACCCTTCATAGAACTAGGAATCTTCTTATATTAACTCTATAATAGATCATGACTCTTTATGATCACTTGTTGTGCGTATAGACTCCTGAGTTAATTAGAAGCTATCCAAGCTCTATCAGTCTTGTGAATGATTAATCCCTTGTAGGGGACTGTCAGTTCTCTCAGCATATCCATCTATACTCATGTATTCGAGTTACACCCAAGAGTACATGATTCTCCCCATTTTCAGGCGGATAGAGTTGTACAGTCAAAATATAACTCTAGGATATAATGTTCGATGACATCCTCAAGTCCAGGACGATCCGCACTACCAAACGATGAGAGCCTTTACATATCCAATGATACTCTCTACAATGAATCTTTGTGGAGTCTCCCAGCGGGTCAGTTCGATGCTATCTGTTCTCCAACAGATTCATCGATGACGTCAGCTAAGGCATCACCATGCATGTATTCCATGAGGTCCCTACCTTATATCTCATACATGTAGATGATGTCGTACTAGTCTTATTAAGATCATTAATGCCATTTCTTAGTGATTCAAGACTAGAAACAAGTTTTAGGCAATAGATATCCAGTGTTCTCGAGTCCTCATGATCATGATCTCTATCATTGATCCTTAAGAATAACACATGTTTTATTCTTAGGGCTTTTATCTTTGAACACATATTTACCTTAAAATAAAGGCGAGACATAAATATGATAAAGATAAAATATGTTCATTTATTAATAATGAAATACTATAACGTAGAAATGGTGCTCATTTGTCCTTACAGATTGTCTCTAGGACACATAAATACTAACATAATTGGCATACTCCTATAAATATTTGAAATAATATATTTAATAAATTATAGACAGATAGTTATTCTTGCAGGCAAAAAAAACAAGATAGATAGTTATTCTTTTTTTTCGCCAACAGATAGAGAATTATTCAATTACCTTTTTAGCATATGAATTTTCTTTCCTTTTTTTCTGGCCAATAGATAGAGAATTATTCAATTACCTTTTTAGCATATGGATTAAGTTAAGATGTGATTTTTTATATAATTAAAAGTCTAAACTCAAGTTTGGTAGGGAGTAATACTTTTAAGGTAAATTATGCAAATCGAATAGATAACCCATTAAAATTTCAACGAATTAACTAGTTCGTCTTAGAGAGGCAAATTATTCTTTGTAGAACTTATTTAGAAAAATATAATTTTGTATTACTTTATACCAGAAAATGATTATTATAAACCCAAATATTTGAGGATTTACTTGTTAAAGTCAAAGACTTGGTTTTCCCCACTGATTTCTATGTGTTAGACATGTCTCATGAGTCTAGTGAATCCACCCTTATCTCAGGGAGACCCTTTATGAGAACAGTTAATACCTTGATAGACATGAGAGACGGTTCAATCACTATGGAAGTGGGTAACAATAAGCTAAGTTTTAATATGTATGAAGCCATGAAACATCCTTTTGAAGATTACTCTTTATTAGGTTTGAATTCAATTGATTTAGCCATTGATGATGTGGTTGATGAATATGAGCTTAATTTGCATACTGATAATTGTGATCTTGAATGTGGTATTTCATTAGATTCATGTGATGATAAATTTCCCTCTCCTTCTGTTGATAATTTTAATTCACTTGGGAGTGAGATTTCCAACCTTAACTCATCGATGGTTGATTGTTGGTTATCATCCCTTGATGATTTTTCTCTTACTTCCCTTAGTTCATTTGAGCTTAATTCTTCCAATGATTCATTATCCAGTGATGATGCTTGTGAGGAAGGTGTTTTTCTCAATGTTTCAGGTCACAAACTAGTGGAGGAAGCTGAGTTTGAAGTCGGTAGCTAAGACTTGGATGATTTGTTCTCCAAGGGGATAGCCCTTACACCGACGAAGACATCCTCTCACGTGACTCACTTTGGACCTAAACACAATGTGGTTAAAGGGCCACTTTCTAACTCATTGCTTAATCATAGAACTAAGATCACTCCACATACCTTGAGATTTTTTAATGAGCTAATCACTCCTTGTGAAGTAGGTATGAAAGAGACTACTTTCCCCAAGCCTGTTGCTGCTGTAAGCCAACTTAATGTTGGTTCAACACTTGGGAAAACCAATGAACAAGTGGTAGAGTCTATGGAGCTTAGCACAAGTCATACACCTCTTAATCCTGCAAAGGGGAGTTTTTCTAATACCATTGATCTTCCTAGACTAATTCCCTCTATTGTTCAACCTCCTGATTTAGAGCTTAAACCTCTCCCCTCTAATTTGAAATATGCTTTCCTTACTACTGATGGAAAATTGCATGTTATTATTTCAAATTCTTTGTCTGTGAGTGAGGAGGAGAGATTGCTTGATGTTTTGAGTAGAAATAGAAATGCTCTAGGTTGGACTTTAGCTGACATTCCTGGGATTAGTCCAACTACTTGTACCCATAGGATCCTTTTGCATGAGGAATCCAAACCACTTAGGCAACCCCAAAGGAGACTCAACCCCCTAATTCTAGATGTGGTTAAGAAAGAAGTAACCAAGCTATTGAGTGCGGGTATCATTTACCCAATTTCTGATAGTGAGTGGGTTAGTCCGGTGCATGTGGTGCCTAAGAAGAGTGGGATAACTGTGGTAAAGAATGAAAATGATGAGTTGATACCTACTAGGGTGCAAAATGCTTGGAGAGTATGCATAGACTATAGGAAATTGAATGAAGCATCTAGGAAAGATCATTTTCCCTTACCTTTCATAGATCAGATGCTTGAAAGGTTGGCAGGTAAGAGCCACTATTGTTTCCTAGACGGTTATTCAGGATATTTTCAAATCCCACTTGCTCCTGAAGATTAGGAAAAGACCACTTTTACTTGTCCATTTGGTACCTATGCATATAGGAGAATGCCATTCAGATTGTGCAATGCACCTAGCACTTTCCAACGTTGCATGATGTCACTGTTCTTTGATTTTCTTGAAAATTGCATGGAAGTTTTTATGGATGATTTTACAGTGTATGGCAATTAATTTGATGCTTGTTTAGATAGTTTGGACAATGTTCTTGCTAGATGCATTGAGAAAAATTTGGTTTTAAATTATGAGAAGTGTCATTTCATGGTTGATCATGGAATATAGTACTTGGTCACTTGATATCTAGCAAGAGCATTGAGGTTGATAGAGCTAAAATTGAGGTGATTTCCTCCTTACCCTACCCCACTAATATTAAAACACATATCGTTCTTTCTTAGGGCATGTGGGTTTTTACCGGAGATTCATAAAAGATTTTAGCAACATAGCTCTACCTTTATCTAAACTATTGCAAAAAGATGTTGATTTTGTCTTTGATACTTCTTGCAAACAAGCATTTGATGAGTTAAAAGCACACTTGATATCGGTTGGAAATTGTACCTTAGGGGCAAGAAATCAACTATATCAATAAGCTGCCCAATAAATGGTATATTAGACTACACCTCTTAATAACTTTTTTTGTAAATTAAATGTTTATCATATTCTTTCACGCCAAACCTTCCTCAAAATAGCAACAACATTGTGACTTTGAACTGTAAATATCTGCCATCATTTTCATTAATTATTTCATTGACTTTGGACCGTAAATTCTAATCAACAACATTGTGAATGGTCTGCGTCCTTAGTTGTCAGGCAATATTTTGCTAACTCCATCAACTCTCACATAATTCATTGCCTACAAACAAATTGTCGATCCCGTTACTATATAAGTGACTACAATTAATTTATCATAATCAAAAAATTATATCAAGTCATTAATTATGCCTTAAATTACTCTCCAAGTTATTTATATTATGGAACAACACATCCTTCTAAAATTGAATTATATTATGGACCAAAGGAATATGAACCATGCGGATATTTAAAGAGGAAAATAAATTAAGTGCTTGAGCTTATATATTTAATTAATTAATTTTCATTTTCAACCAAATAAAAATAATTAAATTTTTATAGATTATTTATCATATTACTGGTTTTTATCGGTGAATTTTTAATAAGGATAAAATGACAAAAAGTTAATAAGGACACTACTTAACTCCCTATAAATTGTTGTGAATTATTATGCTTCATTTATTTATTTTTTCAACATTATGCTTCATTTATTAACTGACTTCGTTCTATCCATAAACATTTAATTTCAAAAGGAAACTTGTTAATTTCCTACCCCAATATTGCGAATCTCTATTTGTTAATGATTGTAAACTAAGAATTTGAAACCTAAGAATGTTTTTATTTTGCTTTGTAAAACTTAAGATCTTAGTTGGCCAAATAATGGTGATAATAAGGCTTTATGCAATCCTTATATGCACTACTTGTTAATGATTTCTGAGGTTTGGGTTCGAAAGAAATTTTAATTTTATGCAAACACAATAGGATAGATACGGTAAATAGGGAGTGAATATAAGAATTCTGGATCCATATTATTTACATTTATAATATGATAGAGATGAACGAGTCTACCATGTTTAAAGGAATATGGATGTACTTTTTCTAAATTTAGTTTCGATCATATTACGTTTCATTTAATTATTAATTAAATAATCATTACTTTGATCGATAATCCATAATTATATTAAGTAATCTAGCACGTGCATGTTGTATAATCATCTAATGAATTGTAAGCGGCTGGCAAATCAAATTAAATCCAAGCTAAGTCAAGTCAAAATAAAAGAAATACTATATGTCATGTTTTTTTTAGCACGATAATAATCATGAGTTGACTTTGTTAATAATTTGGATATTAATTGTCGACAATAACTTCCCAATATATTCGTAAGAATTGAATGATATTAAAATTAAAGTTTTTCCTAAACTTAAGAAAGCACCGACCTTTGTATGACCTTAAAGGCATCGATAAATTTAAAAGAAGAGATCTAACTTGTTTTAAAAGACTAAATTTAGCAAAGCATATATTAACAACAACCAATAGGTAAGAGATGCGTGTTTGTATTGAATTAATTTGAGTAATAAATAGACGTATATTCGTGACTTATAAATGAGCTTTTTTTTTTTTGTAATTTCTTCATTCTTTTTTTTAATTAGATCAAGGGTTAATTTCCCCTCAAGGCTTTAGAGGGTAAATAATTCTCACATCTCCCAATAAATGCGCTTCCCGAGATTCAAACTTGTATTCTCCTCCTTATTGAGTGATAACCCTTACCACTTCAACCAACCGCTGAAAACTTAATTGACACATTTCAGCAAAGTCTTAGTGTGGTCAAATAAATACAGTTGAGAACTTAGTTTAGTTGAGATGGATAGTTAGTAAAAAAAAATCCCCAAATTATAAGAGAAATTTTAGAGGTTATGGTGTACATATTTATATATATATAACATATTTTACAAAATTTTAAGAGTAAATTAATAAAGTTACGTTCCTTCTAAAATGCACCTAATTAAATATAATAACACCAAGAAAAAGACTTGACCTACCTTATGAATAAATGAGCAACCTTTCCTATGCAAAAAGTTGGAAAGATGGAAATGATGGACATTAATTAATTAAGGGTATGAGTGAAAAAATTAATGGAACCAATTTTTTTTAGATATTCACTGATGAATTTTAACATTTTATTATTATGAGTAAGCTAGGTAATTTTCTCATATAATTAGTGATCGAGGGAATTAATAGAACACAAAATGCAAACGGACGTATTACGGTGGAGGAGAAGTCGATTAATCATTCTGTTATAAAAGTTGGCTAAAAAAAATTTAAAAAATCATTCTGTTATAAAAAAAGAAGAAGTGAACTAATCATTTACGCGTCAAAACATCTGTTAAAATCATATTAATTGGTTAGGTTGAATTTTTCCATATTCCACTTACATTTGAATAAATGATGCGTGTTCATACTTTTTGGAGTGAACCTTTATATATATTTTTAATAGTCCTCACATGCCAATTTTTACACTAAATCATCAAACAATATAAACATATTCTCGGGTGAGACATTAAATGTAAGTAAATGGCTGGCAAAAAAAATTGCACGTAAATGATTCATGCGATGGAGAAAAATATATATATATATATATATATATATATATATATATATATATATATATATATATATATATATATATATATATATATATATATATATATATATATATATATCACCTCCGGTCTTAAATATAAGACATATTTCATAGTTTAATTTGTACTGCAAACTATATCGTATATTTAGGATTGGATTGGATGAGAACCATTATGGGCTTATGGTAAGAATTTTTGATAAACTAGAGTTATAATAAGCATCAGAGTGGTAGATTTTTTAAAAAAAAAAACACGAAGAAATCCTTTCAACTCAAGCTGATCATATGCACATGCGGACAAATTAAGCTGGCCCAAGAATTAAGGTCATAATATTAATTAAAATCATTTAGTATATAATATTCCCTCTGAATTAAAATATATAGTGTTTTGTTCTTAAATATCGGTTAATATGCAAGTGGGTGTTCCGAATAAAAAAGAAACTGCCAGTCAGTGATTCTGTGACAGCTATTGTCCATGTTTCCTATAATGAAGAGGAACAGGCAAATAATTAAATAAATAAACAGAGGAAGAAGCTGTTTTTTTTTTTTTTTTTTTTTTGCCAGCAAATTATCAAATTTACTCTAGGCAATATTGTTCGTTTGGGGTTAGCGGTAAAAGTTATTTTTTACACCATAATTTACGGTGTATGAGGAAAATATGTGTGAAGAGTTTTATCTCAACTTACGTGAACGTTTTTCTCAAACGTTAACCCAAACTGGCTGATTTATACATCCTTGTTTGTAGTTTATACGCAATAACCTCTGCGTATGTGTGGACATAATTATGAAATAAGACCAAGTCTAAGTTGGTTTCTTTATACATGCAAGCTACACTTATAGTTGATGCCTTATAAACAAGCAAGTGCCTTATAAAAATTACCAAATATACTTATAATTGATGCCTTATAATAAGGACTAGAGGGAATGTATATATTGTTTAGTAATGATTCAATAAAGAATTGTTCAAAACAAGACCTTATTAATTAGTAGTGTTTATTTATTTCATTTAGTTGAGTTTTTGCGTTAATTAATCCCACAAGCAATCATTTAAGTTTTTTTCATTCCTAACAAAACTACATCTAGAGGATAACTACCCCAAATGTTTTAATATACGGATAATGGATCTATGGCAAACATTTAAGAATATGTAAAAGACCAGGTCTAATTTATAAAGTTTGGTGGAGATGATGGAGGCAATAAAAATGGCAGAAACTGCGGGGAATTAAAATATATGCGAGTGGGTGTTGTGTGACAGCAATATTAATATATCGTAAATGTATCATATTATGAAGAGAAATAAGCAAATAAAAAAAGACGACCAAGAAGTGGAGAAGTCAAGTCATGAAGCTGAGAGAGAAGAAGAGCTCTAATGGAATTTCAGAGAATATTTTGCTTGGGGCAACCATATATAAAGATGGCATTATAGTTGCAAAGGAAGCAGGAGTGAAAGAGAGGATCAGAGAACACAAAAATGGCGGAAACCGCCGTGAACTTCGTGTCGGAGGCATTGATCCGAACCCTGGAAAATGAAGTGAGGTTACAGTTAGCGATGAAATCAGAAGTAGCAAAAATAAGCCAAGATCTACAGACAATAAAGGCGTATCTAAGAGAGGCAGATATACAAGCAGAAAGGTCAATGAACACGAACAACATGGTGAAGGATTGGGTGAACAACGTGAGGGAAATAGCTCATGACATTGAAGATGTGATTGACAAGTACAGGTATGAGGTTGCTAGGCGCAGGATAAAGCAACGTGAACTTGCTGGTTTTGTTCGTGGAGCTGTCGGGTTCGTGACTAGGATTTTATCGACACACGAAATCAGCGATGAGATACTGGAAATCAGGGAGAGAATATCTCGCCAGGATGCAATGAGACAAAGCTTGGGGCTTATCGGAGGGGAAGGTGGCGGCAGCGGAGGGGTGAACAGTTGGTCGTGGCGGGAGCAAAAGCAGCTAGCACCTCTGCTAGAGAAGGATCAGGTGGTGGGGTTTACAGACGAGAAGGCAACACTTGTTAATTGGCTTACAAAGGGCAAAAATATCAGCACCGTCATCCCAGTTGTTGGCCCCGGCGGGTTCGGTAAGTTTATTACGAGTATTTTCTTTCTCTATGAATTCCTCTCAAATAAATACTCTAAGACATATTTACCTAATTTAATTTAATTAGATTAAGAATGTTAATTAAATTAATAAATATATATAACATGTATTTTATAAAACATCCTACTCATCTTCTTTAATTCCCTCATTCTCTTTGATTATTGTTGAAGGAGCATAATAGGGGCAAATTAGGAAAAGATTGACAAATACGAAAATTAAATTGTCTTATATTTAGGAACAAGATCAACTCTCCAAATATATCTTATATTAAGGACCGGAGTAGTACTTATTTAATTTGTGTAAATTCATAAAGCAACATAAATTACTTAATTATAACAAATGTGACAAGAGCTCCGAAATACCCACGTGAACATTGAATTATATACTCCTCTGATCCTTAATATAAAATATATTTTGAGAGTTGATATTGGTTCTAAATATAAGACATAATTTTTATATTTGTTAATATTTTTCTAATTTACCCTTATCGATGCTCCCTCAACAATAATAAAGGAGGAGAGAGAATGAGAGAATTAGGGTGTGTTTGGTTTGAAGGGAGGGGATGAATCCCTAGGGAGGATATTGACTAAATTACCATTAATGAAGGGAATATTCCTTTTTGTTGAAAGTGTATTTTTAAAATATTGAAAAAAAAAATTATGGGCTATTTAGTCAAGATGAGAGAAAAAATTTCTCTCTCTTCTTTCCCTCCCCCTCTCTCCCCTCAAACAAAACAAGCTCTTAAGGAAAATGACTTGAGCGTTTAGAAAATATATATTATATTAACGTATTCAACTAACTTCTTTAATCTAATTAAATTAGTTAAATATGTCTTATATTAAAATCGGAGGGAGTATCAGTTTATGAGTTGAGTAAATTAACATGGGAAAATAATGAATATTAGAGATAAAATAGATTAAGGTACTATATTTAGCTATATTTAGCACTGATAGCATGACAAGTTCCAGTATTTAGCAATGGAGACTATTAATTACCCATCTACCTATCTAATTTGTTTCCTTTGCCATGTCTTTCTATTGTTTTTTTTTTTTTTTTGATTAAAGGTATATATCACCAAATTAAATCACTTTAAAATTGATACTAATCTATTTTGAGATTTAGAACATAAAGAGATTTAGAACATTAACTAGTTAGTTAATGTCTTTCTATTGTTTGTTACATTATCCACGAATTCATATTATATCGTCCTCTCATAGATTATACGTTGATGATGATGATATATTATTATTTAGAAAACTACTACATTAGATTTCAAAAATTAGCTTTGATATATTAAGATTTATTTGACTAATTTGGAGGTATTAAAATATTAGTTAAATTAGTTATTGATAAAAAAAGTGTATTGATTTTTCTAAAAATACTTTCTAAAATTATTTGCAATAAAGTTTTTATCTTGACGTACGCAACATGTGCAATCAACATCAATATTTTGGGGGGAAAATAAGTAAGGGAAACAAAAAGTGGATTATGGTCTTATATCTAGAGTTAAAATCAGCATCCATCTAGCTATTATATTAGGTAGAGGAGGTTGTAAGAAAAGTAATTATTACTCGCATATGCTAACAACTTGTAGTTTGAATTATAAGTCATCTTTTAGATATAAAAACATTAAAATTCTAAGTCATTTATAAGGGTATTATTTCTAAGAAAACTAAAGCCTGTCAAAATGTATACACAACTTTTGAAATAGATACAATTTGATCCCTCTCAAATAATTTCAATTTAATAAATTTAGATGTGAGTTTAATTATCTTGCTTTTTCATGGATGGATTAATACACTTTGGCTCAGGCAAGACTACCCTGATCAACCAAGTATATCGTCTGAAAGCAGTGGAAAACACCTTCGATCGGCGAGCATGGGTTGTCGTGTCACAATCCTACGACGCAAAACACATTCTAAAGAAACTCATCAAAGAACTCAAATCTCAGAAGGCTTTAGAGTCATCAGACACAGACATGTGGCATTTGAACGAGGAAGTTCAAAACTGTCTCAAGAACAACAGGTGCATAATTGTGTTCGACGACGTGTGGGACACAAACTTCTGGAACACTATCAAATCCATAGTACCCTCACAAAACAAAAACAGAAGCAGAATCATAATCACGACCAGAAGACAAGGAGTTGCTGACCATTGCAAGGGTAACACACAAACCTCCGAGGTTAAACTCTTACGATTGAAAAGTCTTGAGTACCATGAAGCTAAGAAACTTTTCCATCAGATTGTGTTCGATGGTGGTGAGTGCCCAAAAGACCTTCAAATTTTGTCTCATGATATAATCCAGAAATGTGAAGGCATACCACTAGCTATTACCACCATTGCGAGTCTTCTTTCTAAAGCTAATACAGACGATATTTCTAGTTGGCAAAATGTGTCTAAGAATCTTAGTCGAATCTTAGCTACTGATTCCAATGCCGAGGTTCGAGTACTAAACGCTGTCGTTTCAGAGAGTTATCATAATCTTCCTCATCACCTTAAACTTTGTTTCCTTTACTTGGGTATGTTCCCTGAAGACTACCGTATCAATTGCAAGAGACTCATTCGTTTATGGATAGCAGAAGGGTTTGTCCAAGATGGAAAGACTGACACTTTGGAGCAAGTTGGAATGAATTACCTTCAAGAGCTCATAAATAGAAACTTGGTTCAGGTTTGTTATTCATTTTATTATTATTACAATTCATTTTACGTTGGCAAAAAAAAAAAAACCACACAATTCATTTTACTTTATTGGTTAAAACATGAAGTGTTGTGTTTTCTGTCAAAATTGCTAAGGCCAATTTGATAGGATTTCCCTAAAAATTATATACCTCCAATACTTTCTATAAGTAGTCAGACTCTTTTTTTTTTTTTTTTTTTGCCCTGAATTAGTCAGCCTCTTATATATATTCTAATCCTACTACGTTTTTTCATCTTTCATTTATTTTTTTCTCTTGTTGCCTAGGCTTGTATTTTTTTAGACTAAAAGATTTTTTTATTGATGTGTCTAGGAGGCCTCATGTCTACAAATTTCATTTTTTCCGCCTGGTCTTATATCTTCTTCTTTTTTTCTTCGCCTTGACTTGTACTTTTTTTAAGTCTTAGAAGCTTCACGTCAACAATTTTCATTTTCTCTCTTTTTTTTCCTGTCCTTTTTTGTGTAGCTCTAATACCGTTTTAAATTCTTTGGGATAGAGGTATATATAAGAGAAAATCACAATTAACAACTTCAGCATACGTATTAACAACTTGAGCTCCCCATATGTTGTCAGGGTAGATTGGTTATTTGGAAACATTTACAAATTCTAGATTCCTTCCAAAGATTTGACTTGAGATTTGTAATATTGGACCCTGATTTGTCTTTTTATTTCCTATTTCAAATGTATTTTGCTAGGATTTTCCCTATATATTATTGTTGTCTTTTCTATAAAAATAGCTTAAGTCAATTTGACAAGACTTTCTTTAATATTATATACCTTCAATCCGTTCTTTAACAACGCAATGTAAGACTCTTATTCTAATATTAATCCTAACCACATGAACTGATTATTTGGATACGCATGATAACTTATGGATGTCATTTTCTTCTCAGGCTGCAGTGACTGATTTTGATGGCAGAGTTAGGAGTTGCAGAGTTCATGATATGATGCGAGGATTCATCTTGAACAAGTTTGCGCAGATGAATTTCTGTCACGTTTTGGACGACACTGGATCAGATTCGAGCTTCTCAGACTCCCCACGAAGATTATCAATTCAACACAATTACAACAAAAGCGAGCTTCTTGATGTTATTTCAGATCCAACCGCGGTGAGATCTTGTATTTTGTTCAACACCAAAGGGATTCCAACTACTTTGTTGCCTAAGTTCAAACATATAAGAACATTAGATTTCGAAGATGCTCCTCTCAATATTCTTCCTGAAGACATTGGAGATTTATACCTTCTAGAATATCTGAGCATAAGAAACACTAGAGTCAAGAAGCTTCCAAATTCAATTGGCAAGCTTCAAAAGCTTCTCACTTTAGACCTCAAGAACTCTCAAGTTCAAACGCTACCTAAGGAAATAAACAAGCTTGTCAAGCTTCGTCAGCTTCTGGGTTATTCCTATCATGGCGGTAACACTGATTCAAGCATGGACTTTTCTGTCCAGGGATTGCAGATAAGAGAAGGGTCATTTGGGAATTTCAAGTTCCTGCAAAAAATTAACGCCATTGTTTTTCCAGTGGAAGCTTCCTTAATCAAGGAACTAAAGAAGTTAAAGCAGTTAAAGAAGTTGGGCATCACAAAGCTAAGAAGTCAAAACGGTAAAGATCTATGCAGTGTCATAGATTCTTTAACCAATCTTACCTCCTTGTGGATTGGAGCTATGGACGAAGATGAATTTCTAGAGCTGGACTTTGTAACCAACCCACCTAAGAACCTTGAACGACTTTGCATGGAGGGTCGTTTAAGGAAATTACCAGAATGGGTTCCAAAACTAAAGAAGCTAAAGAGACTACGCTTGGTTTGCTCAGGACTCACAGATGACCCTATCTATGCTCTTAGGAACTTGAATGAACTATTAGAGCTTCGGCTTCGAAGGGCTTATCGTGGCGAGGAACTTGTTTTCAAGAAAGGATGGCTGAGAAAGCTGAAGATTTTACGGCTAAGGTATCTTGAGCAGTTGAAGACGTTGAAAATAGAGGATAAGGCATTGCCACAACTTGAGACTTTGTACCTTGGACCTTGTCCTCAGATAGCTGAGGTTCCTGATGATTTTCAAAATCTCAGAAACTTGCAGTCTCTTCGTCTGTGTGATATGCCTGAGGCATTCACGTATAGCATGCAAGAAGGACATTCGAAGTATGCCATCATTAAAGACATACCTCATATGTTTTTCCGAAGCAGCGAGCTTGGATTCAATGGATATATCAACAACCCTCTTCATTATACTAAAGTCATGAAGAACACATATGGTAAATTCTTATTAACAACTCCTTTAGCCCCTCTCTCTCTCTCTCTCTCTCTCTCTATATATATATATATATATATATATACTCCCTCCAGTCCATAATATAGAGCCCTCCTTGAAAAAAGGCATTTTCCAAAATATAAATCACTTGCATGATCATTAATGCTCATTTTTCAATTTTGACCATTCATTATATCCTCTCTTTTCAAAATAATACTTAGGGTCCACATTCTTCAATAAGAGTACAAGCAGTGAAAAAAACATTTTAATTTATGACATATTAAATGAGTTAACTATCACTCTTTTTATTATTAATTAAAGTGTCTTATAATGGACTAGGTGGAGTATATACACATACTTACTTCGTGCATGCATGCAACAATTTTTTTCCTACTGATATTTTATTAATTCTTCTCTTCTTCCTTGTGCTTCTTGTTGTTGTGAAGGTGTCGCTCGCACTATTCACCAAAGGCCACGATGATCGGTCGTGTCCTCGCCGCTAGGAAAACATAACGGTATTATCAAAACCATAACCCGTGAAGTCAGATAGTGATTATCTAAGTTTATTACCTTAGTCACCGTGCATGGCCCGTAACGTAGTTCCACCCATGGCTTATGAAACTATCCATATCATATATAAGCAGACTATAAGCATCAGAGTCAGTATTACAGTACGCCGCGAACGTACCTTCGTTTGATGGTACTTCGGCACTTTGACTAAATGGCACATTTTACTTAAAAACGATGAAACGTCCAACAGTGGCACTTTGGACAACAGAATTCAAGAAGAAATCGAGTTTTTGATGTCCTATAAGAGTAATATCACTTTTATTAGTGATTTGACAACATAACTGGCATTTTAGGTAAAAATTACCATTTTGCCCCTATACCCCTAATTGGCGGAATTTCGTCAGCACTTCGTTACTTTGGCTCCGATTTTTTCCAAAATTTTGCCAGAACTTCAACCCAATGATAATTTTCGAAATTCTAGACTAATATAGCCCTATCATATGATACCCAATCATGCTTGAAAAATTAAAGGCTATACTAGCAGTACTACTCTAACTATGAAGGAACTACGAAAGCTTAAAGCTTGCTATTTTAGCTTTTTAGGACTCAATCCCTACCAAGTTTTACCTCTTTAAGCATCTTTCAATGCAATGAGGCCTAAAACAATAGTAGGAATTTCACTCCCTACTTACTAAAACTATCTAACAATTCTACTAACTACGGAAAGAACTAAAGACTAAAGATCGAAGGACTTACTCGTTGAAGACTTCTGCAGAATTTCTCCACAGCTTCTCTCTCTTCTTTCTCCCTCTAGGATCGGCCAAGGAAGGAGGAAATGGTGTGAGAATTCAAGAGGCAAGGCCTCTTATTTATAGAGAATTTTGGGTCCTAAAGTGTAATTTTCCCTTCTCGAATTTTGGGTCCAAAGTTGTAATTTTCCTTTA
The DNA here is from genome assembly GCA_025563575.1 of Acacia pycnantha. Lineage (NCBI taxonomy): Eukaryota > Viridiplantae > Streptophyta > Magnoliopsida > Fabales > Fabaceae > Acacia > Acacia pycnantha. Next base: position 3,957,606 of record JAMWYP010000031.1, on the reverse strand, counting down.
ATATTTTGAAGAGTGATTCTTGGCCACACAACACACCAAAACGTGCTGCCCCTTCTCCAAGCCAAAGGTGAGCCAATTGGATGATGACACGTGTCCTCATCCAAGATAATTTCCCGATCGGTACTCCGATTCGCGTAATTTCGGAGAAATCTCAAAATTCTGGATTTACAACTTTAAAGACAAGTTCTCACTTATTAGAAATGTCCAAGTTAACCTAAATTTCGATTCCATATAGGGCTCCAACAGTCAGTCTGAAGTTCCTCAAAAAACGTGTCCGAACGTGTTCGGTTTCAGAACGCATTTCTGGAAACATCATCTTCTTCAGAAAAATTCACTGATTCCAAATATGTCCAGATAAATTCAAACTCATTCCTAGATGTTGAGTTAGAATTTATTTTCTTCATATCCAAAATGTGTCTATCTCGCATTTTTCCCTATTTCGTCTTATTAGGAAAATGCACAAACGGCCTCGAATTAACTTAGGAAGAGGTCACTTGAAGGTAAAAACTCACTGATCAATATTTTACCTTGACTTTGGGATTCCCATTCCTAGATCTCTAGATAGGATCCGCTTCCTAAATATTAATTTACTATTCACTCTATTTTACTTTAATTAATTATAATATATAATATTAGCAAGTTGCATAATTTATTTTTCCTTTTCATTTTCATTTTTTTTCTTCCTCTTTTTTTTTCTCTGCCCTTTTTTTTTAATTTCGTTTTTTTTAATTTAATTATTTAATTAATTTAATAATTAATTAAATAATTTCTTTTACATAATTTTTTTTACAAAAATTTCCTATTGGTCTATTCTTGCATTTAGGCTTAAAAATACCTACACTCATCCATTTCTCTCAAAACTTTCCAATTAATTAACAAGTATATTTTTACTAATCTTAAGCCAACAACCACCAATTTTAGGGTTTTACATAATTACCTGTGAATTTCCTTTGCGTATTCTTAAGTAATTAGCCCAATATTACCTAATTACTTAATTATCACAAGTTGATAATTTTCTTAATAATAATACCACGTTACCTCATAACTTTAGCCCTAAGGGTAATTTAGTCATTTCAATACTTTTGAGCATTCTTATTCAATTTCTCCAAGTTCATAATCTATTAAATTACCATAATTAGAGATAATATATTCTCTAAATTTTAATAATTATTTCCTCGCTTTTAGGATTTTTCACAATTTTCCTAAGTATTTATGTCCCTTTAGGGGCATTTTCGTCATTTGGCACTTTGGCCCTTAGATTCTCTAATTTCCAAGAGATTTTTATTTAGAAAATAAGCTATTTATTACTTAATATTTGATATCTCATATTCACCTACTTTCTATAGGTTTAATTTTTACCAAATTATGATATAGATTTTTAGGGTATTACAGAAGGTGATGAAAATCCGGTGGTGAGGAATAATTTGGTTCCAAAAGCAGGGGAATTACTATTTTCAATGGACAAGACATTAACAGATGAGAAGTTTTGGCTTACTGCATTGTTGCTGATTGCTTTGGCTCTCACATTAGCTTTCGCGTCCAAATATCTGGAGCAACTGTCTTTCCGGTTTTTCTGAGGGAAACTTTTAATTTCCAAAACCTCACTCGTCACTGTTCTGAATATAATGATCATTTTTCTTTTGTTATTGGTTTGGGTCGACACGCAACAGATGCTGTTCCTCTCAGATGTTTCTGTTATTCTATGCATATCGAACATCGTCGGTGTTATAAAGAAGTTGCTCATTTTTCTTTAGTTGATTTGGATTGGGTTGCCGTAAATGTTGTTCCACTCTATCATCATCAATCCAATGTGCAGTCAAACACATGTAGTTATTATTTTGCATAGATGTCCAACACATTTGAAATTTAGGTTGAAACTCTCGCAAAAGTTATGTCAACCCCTCCTTTTCCACACATCGGAAAGACACCTCATCCTTTATGATGTACCGAGCAATAGCCTTTCTACCTCGCTCTTGACTAAATAAGTGATGAGTGAGTGTTTGATTTGTAGTAGCCGAGAATAAACTTTGACCATTGCTTGCTTTGTTGGGATTTTTTGGACACTTGTCAAAATGTCTCCATAATTGCTTTGTGCCATCATTCGAAGGATGACTCGCATAATTTGCTGGACAATAGTTACACTTTGACCTATGTTTCCCTTTAGTTTCTGCTAGTGGAAGCCTTGTAAAATGGTTCCATATTTCAGATGACTCTTTCCTTTTTTTTCTAGGTTGGGAATCATTATCTTGTCCCTCATTTGTCATCTCATTCTCAACATGGGCAGCAATACGTTGTGCTTCATTACTAGCTTGAGTAGCTTGACTAGCTTCCCCTAAAACATTTGGAGCTTGCCCTTGCATATCATTTGGTGGAATATGTTCCATGCTAATTTGAAGATAAAAATAAATAATTGAAAAGGTAAGATAGGAACAATAATACTTAAAGAAATCGACAACAACTTAATTGGGGCAAGTGAACCTAACGATAAGCTGAATCGTAATGTTGATTTTTCAAATGCTTTATAGATTTAAAATTTGTCAACCTCTTGTTTTTTATTTTTTATTTTTATTCCAGATTAGAACCTGACCTGTTATATTTTTCTAACTAACAAGTAACAAGTAACAAGTAACAACCACAACAGGATTTATTTTTCTCTGGACCAATATGACTCGAGGACGTTGGGGAGAAAGAGCAATCAGAAAAGGAAGCTGATTGAAAAAATAATAATAAATTGGAGGCATATTCCAATTTCCAACAACTAGAGTGAGCTTTACACGTATGTATTTCATGCACCTCTCAGGCTCTCACCATTTGTAAATAATTTCATGTACACACACCTTTAAAAGATCTAATAAAAACAAACACAGTGTTTGTTTGATTCAGTGTAAGTACTCGGTGTTATCATTATTTTTTGTGGTGTGGTTTGTAGCAGAAGAAGCATTATTGCTGAGAAGCAAGCAGCTTTCTTACAAGTTTGTCCATCCACTTTTCGTTCTAATAATACTGTATTGGATATGTTTTTGTGAGTAATACCTTTTATGCTTACATCATTTTAATTTGTGCCTGGTAAATTAGGGGTGTAGACGTAAATCTGTGTATCAATACATACACTAACTCATATATAACATCTTGTCGATAATACAACTTATAAGAACTGGAAGTAGTATAATGAAAAAATGTATAGCAATTGACATGTTATTATACTATTTCTAGTACTTAATATAAGGTCAATTTAACTTATTTGGAGAGATTAAGAAAGTTAAATAAATTACTTTAAAATATTAATATTTTTATCATTTTTCTCCAAGCTAATTTGTCTTACTTAGCTTATAAACTAATATATAATCTAAAGATAAGCATAATATTTTAGAGAGATCATGTAATATATGTTATAATTAAGTAATATATTTAACTTCTTTAATCTCTACAAATTAATCAATTAGGTGTTATATTAAGAACCAGGGGTAATATTAAATAATAAGGTTAAGGTGCATTTGGCACAATGGAGTTTTGAAGGGTGTAAAAGTAAACACAATCTCTTAAAAATGGTGCAATTTAGCAATTCAATTAAATTAGCTCAAAATCTCAAATGCCCGTTATAAAGCTGGAGGGAGAACAATATATATAATGTTAATTTTATATATATATATATATATATGTGGGTCCCACCATTTCATGTGTATGTGACATGAGAATACACTTCTCCTACAACATGAGAAGTATTTTTCCCATAAATAAAAAAGGACGGCCGCGAGTTTTTGTGTTGCATATATAGGTTTAGTCAATGCCTTGTGCTCTGGGGTCGAATAAAACTGAACGCGACCGCCGACGTCCCAGCTACTGCATTCTCATTTTGTTGCCTTTCTTCAAGTTACAGTCGTTTTGGGTCAATCGTCTATGAACGTTTAAGCTTTAGTGAGAGAAGCAGCAGCACTACATACCAAACATGCATGTACTATTGGTATTTATTTATAACATTTATTACAAGTTTAAAGAGACTGCTTGTGGCCGGGAGAGGGAGATTTCTCATTCTCACTATGCTTGGCTAAGGCTTTTGTTTCTGCCTCCAAAGGTATCTCACTATTTAATAACTAAATTTAATTATGAAAATTCATATATATGAGTCTTGGAGCACCAATATAAGTAGCTCACTTATAGGTTAATGTTGCATACATCTTTCAAATCCCATCGGGTGGAAGTCTTGTGCATTGGACTGCTTTCCATAAATAAATATGAAAAGTTAATAGGTTTTTGCTAACTTGCTCTTGAGGATGAAGCAATTTTTTCAGATACATTGAGAAGGAACTACTCAAGAGCCCCAGACTTCAACTGGAGAACCTAGACTGCACTATTCTGCATGAACTTGATGCACACACAATGAGCCAACATCCTATTCTCCAACACAAGCTTTTTGATCGAATCGTCTTCAACTTTCCCAACGCTGGATTCCTGTTTCGCGAGCACGAGTCCTTACAAATCAAGTAATTTAAGCACTCATTCTCTATAAATAAATATAAATGTTCTTCTGATTAAAAAAAATGAGAAAGCAACTATACACATGGATTATTACTGAAGAACTAGTTTTAGCTAATTAATGGCATTTGTACAATTTCAGTTTACACAAGACGGCATATCCATTCTCTGAGTGGAAAATAACGGAGATAGCTGAGGAAGTTGGATTGCGCTTCGTTAAGGAAGTCGCATTTGATAAAAGGGATTATGAAGGTTACAGTAACAAGAAAGGATCTGGGAATAGTTGCAACAAGACCTTCCCTGTGGGACAGTGCAGCACTTTCAAATTCATGAAGAAGCTAAGCTGAAGAAACTGCGACGATAGCTTCCCTGTTGGACGGTGTATAAAACATGAATAGACCCTCTGTCCACTTGCTTGCATTTTAAGATGTCAACAACGAAAACTTGAAAATATGTTAATTATTTCTACTATATTCATGATTCTGTTGGCAAAAAAAAAAACATTATTCTGATCTATTAATGTTACGCTGAACTCCAACTATCAACTGTACTTTTTGAGTTTAAAAAGAGTGCTTATTGTACTAGGGAAATAACAACAAATAATGATGCATGAGATGACCAGGAAAAACCATCTTGGATATTCATCTTTCTACCATTTTGGTACATATATGACTGAGACAAAGGAGAGTAAGAGAAGGGAAACTGTACAGGAGAGCGATGATCCTCTCCCCTCATAGCAGAAGGATCAAAACTAATGTCAACCCATCATATTGTAGCAATACAACTGAAATTTTTATAATTATAATTTATAAATGATGTACCCCAAAAGTGAGAAAGTTAATTCGAAATACGGAGACTTTAGTTTCATCATACAATTGATTTAAGCGTCCCCTTCTTAAATCAATTTTCCATCTCTCCTTCTAGGAGGCTAATACTTGTAATCCTTGACAAACAAACTCTCAGAGGCCAACCCGCCGGTGCCGGCGCCAGAATACTTGCCAAGAGTCGCCTCAGAGTTGGCCTTGCACCTTGCAAGAAAAACCGCTTGAGCTTTGGCAACATTCTGCTTCTGCCCACCCCATGTCTTGAGGGTACTCTGCTGCAATGCTCGCCCAAAAGAGAAAGACAGAGTCCATGGCTTCAGCACTTCCAGCTTGTTCATTGCATTCAAGTTCAGTGTAGCCTCTTCTTCACTTTGTCCACCAGACAAGAACACAATCCCCGGTACTGCAGCCGGTACGGTTCTGCGCAGCGCAGTGACTGTGTGCTCTCCAACCACCTCAGGTGGTACCTGCAGGTCAATGCATATTTTTGAAGTTTAAGAACTTTAAATGTTCAAATATTGAATGGGAGGTCCCGTTGTGAAGGTCAGTTGGTTTCAGATGCAAGTTTCATCCACTTCTTGTCTTCATTAATTGTATATTGATTATATTCTTATGGTCCTATTTATAAGGTACTTTTCACATTTTTCACATGGACAAAGAAAACCCTTAAATTTCATTAACCCTACCATCAAATTCAACAACCTTCCAACTTTACCCTTATTTAATATATATTATACCCTATTTTTTTGTCAAATATATTATACCCCATAAAAACAAAGTCAACACGATAATAAATTAAAGATAAAATTGTACATTCATATGAAAAGTTTTTCTCTCTGCCTTATAAATAGAACCAAAAATTTTCTTCTCTCTCTACCTTATATATAAGACCATCGGAGTATCAAACGTTACTTGAATTGAATCACCCACTTCTAAATCAGTGTCACCCAATATGAAACCAGTCAATTTTCTACTTGAGGCAAGTTAGTATATATATCCAAGATAAAGTACTTGATGTGCAAACATTGAATGTGATGTCCACTTGTGAAGGTTGGTTAGTTTCATATGCGAGTGATATCCACTTTTTTGCATCAATGAGATTTGAATCTCCTACTTCTAAAAATCAAAGTATCCAATATGAAACCACTAAATTGTCTCCTTGTCAAAGTATGCAAAAGTATCACGATTATTATACACGCAATATATAATTTTTTAATCCACTTTAACCAAGGACCATTCTTATGCTGCAATCTAAGAAACACCAAGACGTCAAAAAATGATAGTGTCCAAATACAACTTAGAGTGCAATTCACTATCGATTATTAAACACGAAGAAACAGAATTTTTCAAGAGTTTGTTGCTTGGTGCTCCAAAAATAATTACGTATAGTTTCGAAATTTAAAAAAGTGGCCAAGTCTGGCTAAAAGAAAAAGAATAAGTATCATGTTATTAAATAAAAACAGGCGAAAAGATATTGTTTATGTAAGAATCAAGATAAAACATGTACTATTACACTGAAACTAATGAGAAACTCAAGCATGCAACTAAAAGAAAAAATTTGGGATGTTACCTTTGGGCTGTCAGAGCCAGGAGTGACCATGTTAGGCTTGAGAAGAGTTCCTTCAAGAAGAACATGGTGATCATTGAGCGCTTTGTAAACAGCAGCAAGCACAGTTTCAGTAACAGCAGCACATTTGGCAATGTCATGTGGTCCATCAGTCAAAATCTCAGGCTCCACAATCGGCACCAGCCCATTCTCCTGGCAAATGATCGCATAACGAGCCAATCCCTGCGCATTCTGCTGAATCGACAACTCCGACGGCTCCGTCGGTCCAATTTTCAACACGGCGCGCCACTTCGCGAATCGCGCGCCAGCCTTGTAGTATTGTGCGCACCGAGATCCGAGCGAATCAAAGCCCTGCGTGGTGGTTTCACCATTGGTACCGGCTAATTCGACGATTCCTTTGTCTACTTTGATTCCGGGAACAACGCCGTTTTCTTCGAGGACTTCAACGAAGGGCTTGCCGGAGGCGGTTTTCTGGTAGAGGGTTTCTTCGAAGAGGATGACGCCCGAGAGGAATTGAAGAGCGTCGGGAGCGGTGAAAAGGAGCTCGCGCAGGGCTTGGCGGTTGGACTCGATGTTCTCGACGTTAATGCTTGCCAGACGCTTACCAATCGTGCCAGTGCTCTCGTCGGCGGCGAGAATGCCTTTGCCGGGAGTCGCTATGTACTTGGCGGTCTTGATGAGTTCATCTAAATGAAAATCAAAATCATTACTCTTTTTTTTTCAATATCAAATTTAAATATACAAAGTGTAAGTATTTTGTTTCCACTCTTTTTTTAGAGAAATTTTAAAATAACTAAATAGAATTAACCTACTAATAAAATTCATGAACACTAAAGATTATCAAGCCTCAATGAATTAAACCTGCTATAGATTTTAATATTTATCAGGGAAAAATACAAAAGCTTCCTTTGAACTTAAGAAAAGAAAAGGGAGGGATCCTCTGAATATTTACATTTCAATTTTTTATTGTTCAATTCTATTTCATCTTAGCATCATCATCACATAAAACACTTCAACTTGCTCCATAACACCTTATACTAAACATGCTGGTACTGGAAACAAATAAGAACTTGCCACGTAATTATAATTATTGAAGAATCTAAAGTAATACTCACTTCTAGTGAATCTTATTTTGAGGATCTATAATAAACTAAAAACATTACTTAAAGTTTCTGAAAAAAGTTTCTGTATTTATTTCTCATTTGATTACACTGTATATCTTTAAAAAAAATGTTGTATGTGTATTTGCAATGCATTGAAAGTTTCTTCAAGTATTCTCTACGTGTGTGACAAGAAAATAATACTGTTATCCTAAATATAGAACAAAATTTGTAGTACAATTTACACTACAAACTTTATACTATACTTCGGAGCAGATAGAGTACATGGAACAAAGTTTTTGCAAAAATTCTGTCATATAATAATCATCAACAGTCTCTTCTCTGTTTGCCTCTGCTCAGTTCCAGAGGAATACAGTTAAAACAATCTGGATTAAGGGCAGTGACCTATCCAGGATAAGTTTGTACCCACAATTTCGACACTAAATAGCATGGGTTTGGGAACATATAAAATAACTACTTGTGCAATATAAGACTCTACATGTCTACTTCATTTAGCGCTAAATCAGTTAAAATAAGCTAATCTATGAAACACGGGGAGTTAACAAGGACCAAGTCAGCCCAAAAATACAAAAGCAATCCAAATGCCAGCATGCTGAAAAACGCAATGGCATTAAGATGCTACACAGACTGGGGAAAAGCCAATGTTTTTAGAAGCATTTGCACCATTTTCTGTATAAAGAACAGCAGAGAAGGCTTACCTGCATACTTGCCAACAAAGGCAGACATGGTTCAAGCTTATATGAGAGCGGGATAAACCCAGGTAAGAAGACGACACTGCAAACAACTGAGCTCTAAGCTTTATAGACCCAAAACTTGGAAGGAATATTCCAAGAGAATCTATACACCCATTACTAAACCAACACGTGTCCTGGTGTTTGCCTTCCGAAGGTTATCCCCTCTGGATAGACCAACCACTGGTCCCTCCTCCTGCCACGTGGCAACTCATCCTTTTTAATATTATTCCCGCCTCAGATCACAGCTCAATTTTCTTTTCTTTTCTTTTTATTGAGAGATCAATTTTTTTGTGTGTGGAAAGCTTCTCTCCCTCCCATCATCATCCTCATCCTGTTTGTTTTCTTCAGATATCAAACTCAAGATACAGAGACATATTACCCAGAACGCTCCTCTGTGGATATTCGCATCTCTCTCTGTGTCTCAGCCACAGTATTCATCTTTTGTTTCTACTTTGTCTTGTTTTGGAATCAATTACCTACCTCAAAAACTCATGACCATGCACATTGCGCTTTCTTTGACTCAAGGTACAGCTCCTTTTTTATTCAAGCAGCAATCTTAAGTTCTTGACTCAAAGTAACTGTAAAAAGAAATCTCCAAAACATTTCAAACTTATTTAAAACTGCAATTCATCCAAAAATTACTGTATATTTTGGTTATCTTCATCCATTCCAGAATAACGGTTCCAAACTCACCCATGCCAGGGAAAACATGGAAATCTTTATTCCCACCAAAATAATCTTGGATGTCAAGATTTATTATTCTTGGAATTTTCTTGCAGACCACATGCACACCATGAGGTGACAGCCAAGATAAGAACATGTAAGCAAATTGCAATTAGGGCACCAGAGGCCAAGAGATATTTTTTAAAACAACAAAATATAGTGGTATGAGATTGAGGAATATATCATGTTGGACTCCAGTTCACCCCTTTCTGATAAGCAAAGATATTGCTTCAACAGCAGAATATCTTTACATTATGTGATAGGCTCCAGATAGCTTTGATATAGTAAGGAAAATTTAAACTGAGAAAGTAGTAACCTAAAAACTAAACTGAAAAGCATGCAGTATGAGAATGACAAACCTGTTACTAGGATAGGATCCAACAGCAACACATGTCTATCTGAGATTTTGGAACAACTAAGAAGATATCTCTAAATTATTGTTCAGAAATGGAAGAAAGGAAGACAATATCAGAGAATCGAATCGGATACCCCAGTGATGTCAACTTTGGACTAGAGACTTATACCTCCTGATAACAGAGAAACCACGTAACCTCTGACAAAAATCAACACCAGCATATACAGACTCAGCAGTTACATGTTGAAGGAAAATAATCAAAGTTCGATAAAAATGGTTCAACAATGAAATGAAAAGGCTTTATTAGATAACTGTACTGCAGAACAAGAGCGAATGCCACATGGTGATAGAAACTAAAAACTCTTGGCTGAATATGGAAATTACTGCAATAAATGTCATCAAAAGCAATGCACATATCTCAAGGAATAAATGAATGAATTGCCTATCCAACATTTCCAACATGTGGCTTGATGGCGAGAGTGCTTTGCCTTCATCTCTTACATCACAAGTTCGAATGCACAGTCTCACTTGTGCACGCAGAATATATGAAAGGGCCATTTGACTAGATACAGAAGATCACTACTATAAAGAGAATGATAGATTAATTACAATTATTATACTATACATAATTCTTCTTCTTTTTGTTCTGTAAAGAACCAAATAAAATTTACTGCAGCATGATGAATTGTCCACTTTTCAGCAGCCTCTTCCATCTGTCCACAACCTATGCTCAACATTTAAGATGTTAAGGTCAACTTCACTCTTCTTATCCATGAATCCTGTAACATTTTTAAACATACTGCACAATTTTGCATCAGTATGCCTTATATAACAAGGCAACATGTATCCATAATCTTGGTAACAGATAGAAACTTATGCATATGGTATGTTTAGAACTGGAGAAAGAATATTAACTGTAGATTGCCATAAGAAAACATAATAGTTTTCACCCTTTCTTGCCTCATTTCTCTTAACCCATCTTAGAATCTAGTACATTGATTTTTTTCTTTTCAATGAAAACAACAAGCAAGGAGACATTATGAAAATATAACTGCACCTAGGTCACAGAAGGAAGACAAGAAATAACATCACGAATGACAAACTGAAGCCCCCTGAGTCCCTGACAATACCATTTTTCCACAAACTAAATTGAACATAAAATATTAGGTTCATCAAAAGAACGTTGGTGTTACAGTTTTTAGCCAGTCCTGTACAATGAAAAAATGGTCATCTTGTGAAGAAACTATGTTGCTAAAACAAAAACCTCAATCTCAATTGGCATTCTTAAAATCATATGGGTTTTCCACTTATCTATCTTGGTTAAACTGGCAACATGATTCCCATGCATTGAACAATGAAAAAGCATAACTATCTGTCTATCTCTGAAACCACGACCTCAAATGACAAATGTTATAAAATTGAAAATTGTTAAAAAGCAATTTACCTTGTCCCAGTCACTGAACAGTAAGTTATTCTACATTTCATTCTGAATTTGGGATGCTTCACAATGCTACTAAATATCATCTCGGTACAAAGTTAACAAATTATCAACTTAGGTCACTAATTAGTGTTCCAAGCATACAGAAAATGACAACAACCTTGAGAATAATCTCCATCACTACTTTCAGAATTATCCTCTGCAGATTCCAAAGACCCTGGCTTGAAGATGAACAAGCCATGCCCTGAACCATTAAACAACCAATCATGCACGTCCCATAATATATGCACCGGCAAGTTGTTCACGATCACCGTCTCGTTCCCTCTGAACCTCCAATTCAGATTCATGATCCTCGTGGCCACCACCCCATCAATGCTCACCCACATCTCAGGATCATCAGGCCCAGAAAATGACGTCTCTATCATAATGTCATGCTCTCTTTTGCCTTCTTCAAGCATCGCTTTCGTGCAGAACATCTTCTTCCCATAAACTATCTCTTTCTTGTACAACAGAACAGCTTCTTCTGAGCATGGAGTTGACCTTGTTCTTTCATAAGCTTCTTTCTCTAAATCTCCAAGGAACAAGAGCGTCTCCTTTTTGTGCACCAAGATTACGTAGTAATCTGAACAAGGTTGTGGGACTGTGGAGAATTTCGCGTGCCGGAAATCCCAGAATATGTCCACTCGATACCCTTGTATTTCCAAGGTTTTTAGGCCCTTTTTCCCCCAGTTTTGTTTGAATATTGAGTCTATCTTGCAAGTGTACGCGTCATTCTGTGATGGGTTTTCAATGCTTATGCAGAGAGAATGATCTGTGAGGTCCTTGGTCCATGTGACCAGAACATTTTGACATATCTCAGGTAGTTTGGTCTGATACACAGACGTAATAGAATGCTGTTCTTTAGCAGGTAAAGGCACAGCTTCTGCAAAGTTCGTAGCCATTAACTACACTATTTGGGTAACCTTGAACCGAGACATCCTGCAAAATAGGATTTGCGTTTGAATTCGAATTTGATGCTTTTGGTTAGAGAGAGAGAGAGAGACAGAATTGGAAAAACCCCAATAAGCTTACCTTGAACAAAATGACGATACACTATCTTCGGCTTGTTAAACCTGAGAAGCTGCATGGTTCCAATCATCTTGCAGGCAAGGTGTTTGTTTATATGCTTTGATGAGAAAGACCACCAACTTCAGATTTTTGTTGTTCTAGAATACTTACCCAATGGAAATTTAAAAAGCGAAGGATATAGTCGGAGGTTGAATGAGTAGCTGTGTGAGGGAAAATGGTGGTAAAGAGATAACGTACCCTGAGAATGGACCTGGAAATGAAGGATTAACCAGAAATGATTGTTTAATGAGGCGTTGGTAACAGAAGTTGAAGATCATTCTGTTATAGCCCTATTAATAGAAGATGAAAATACGTGGTTTTGTGTTACGGACAGCAAAGTGATAACAAGATCCTGCATTTTTTTGCTACCATTTATGGTAAGAGTTACGATTTGGAGCTGGAAACCAAAAAAAAAACAGAGTTGCGATTTCGATGGAGAAGTTTGGACAACGACTAAAAAATATTGGATGCGGATTGTGATGCTTTCATTTCATAAATAATCTATCACGTACTCGTTATGTATGGGTTAGTTGAGTATTAAATTGGTTTTTTTTTTTTTGGTAATAACACTTTAATTCATTTTTTCCTATATTTATTATTTTTCTTTACTAATTTATAAACTCATATATAATATGTACTCTAAAATGTATTCTTATAATTAGGACCAGAGTAAATATTACACAAAAAATTTATGAGTTTTTAAAAATATCATGATACTAATATTTGTTATAATTAAAAATTAATTTTATTTTCTTAATCTACTCAAATTATTTAAACATCTCTTATATGAAGGATTTAGAATAAAAGGGAGCATTTATTTATTTATTTTCTAAACAAAGCTTTTTTCCATTGCTTCTCCTTTATTTATTATTACAATTCTAAATGGCGTATGTATGCATCCATTTAAAAGATCACACATAAAATAATTTCATTGTAATTATGAAATATCCAAATAGTATGGATGTATATTTGATTATAAAAAAATAGTATACATGAATAATACATATGTACTATACATGTTGGCAAAAAGGAAATATGTATTATACATAAATTATTTTTTGACGAAACTCGATTCTTTTTGGGTGATGATAGTAGCTACTTTTTTTTGTTAATAAAAGGATCAATTTTATAATATGAAAAAAATATCATACGATTAAAGTTGATATAATAAAATTTAGGGAATGAGAAATAATATAATATCAGTTTCGTAAAGAGAATGATTGAAAAAAAAAATTGAAACATGAATATATTTTTCTAAAGCAAAGCAAATATGCAGCGCAGCCTTAACAATTTCATTAATGAGAATGATTTGATAAATTTTTAGGGAAAATTACCCTCGGGGCCTAAGTAATTAAAAATTTATCAAAAAAGACCTAAAGAAAAGTCAAATGTCATTCTGGTATTATTTCAGAAAACGTTGTACTGATTTAGTTGTTAGGATATTGTTGTTAGTGTCTACTGATTTAGTTGTTACTGTTGTACTAATATAGTTCTTAACATTTATGAAATAATACTATAAAAGGTTCTAGGGCCTTTTTTGATATGTGACTTTTTTCTAAGCCTTTTTTAACAATTTTTTAATTACTTGGACCATGAGAGATATTTTTCCAAATTTTTATGCATATAAAATATCTTATAAGTACTCAAACATAGGTCATTGTAGAGCTGGGAATCAGGGCCGGCACGTGAAGGGCCAAGGCCTAACAGGGCCCGAGGTAAGAAAAACATCTGTTTTTCAAAGCCCAGCCCGAGAGCACCAGGGTCAGGGCCTGGAAATTACTATTCCAAATTTCAATTATTTTTCCTCTATTTTTTTAAAGAAATATAATTAGTAAATTGCAACACGAATCATCCAACAAATAAGCACAGTCACTAATTTATAATCAAAAGCAAACTATGTTTACAAATAACTCACATAAAACATAAGAATCATACCATTAAGCGACATGAGTACGATGACTATTATTGTCATCTTCTTCGCTACTGTCATCAGTCTCAACGGCATTTGATTGTTCTTCACTTTGAATAGTAGCCTCTGGCTCATGAGTAAGAATATCATGAATTTCTTCTCCCGCATCATAAATACATCCATAATCTTTATTTGCAACAAATAATAAATCAAATCATAAAATTAAAGTATAGTTATTATGTATTTGTAGTTAAATGGATAAATAACTCTATAACAAATACAATATATATATATAAATTAATAAATTAAAAGGGGGAAAAAAAGAAAAAGCTACCGTGAAAAGGGCCTACAGGGTTGGCCCGTTTAAGCCCGAGGCCCTACAGGGCCAATTTCAAATTTCTCGTCCATTTTTTAAGCTCGACCCGATGGGCTCGGCCCGATTTCCCGGCTTTAGGTCATTGTCAGTGATAAAAAAAAATTAATGGGTACTTTTTTCTAATTTTCTCAATAAACTGTTAAGGAATTTACATTTTTGAACTTGGATTTGTATTTAAATTGCTTATAAGTGCCATTATTGCATTGTTAGCTAGTTGTTGTACCTACCAGTACCATCTGGCAATAATGTGATGGAAATTGCCCACCCACAGTGATCTATAACTTCCTCTTCCCATTCTATGAATGTGGGCAAACACCACACAAGCCTTTTTCTATTTAGATTGATTTGGAATGGATAGAATTTAGCAACTCTGATTTTAATTTATATTTATTGTTGATTATTAATTAATATTAGTTCATCATACGTTTTATCACTGGCAAAACAAAAAAACAAAACGTTTTATCGCTAAAATAATTTACAACATATTTACGTAGTTTAATTATAGGGCTAAGGTGCAAAAATAGACATATGCTTTTGTCGGAGGAGCGTCCAGTAACAAATACTTTTTTTAGGTGCAAAAGTGACTATGTGGTTACAAAAGTGGAGCAAAAGTCACATTGACCGTTAGTTGATTTTTTCTGAATTGAAAATGATGACATGAACGATGACGTGGATGTTAATGATTTATAAATTACAGTTCACCCGGATGCATTTCAAAAAAATTCAATTTAGTCCCTCTATAAACTTTTAAAACTTTCATTTAAGTCCCTGGTCAAAACTTGCATTTTGACCAGGGACCTTCTTCCTCCTCCAGATCCGAGAGGCGGACCAGAGAGACCATCTCCTCCACCCTCTACAATCTCCGACCGCCACTCAACAAAGTTGAAAACGAAAGCAGATTGTCGAATCGAAAATCAAATCCCATGCTTGATATAGGGGCTCGAAGATACCACTCTGGTCCTATTTATAAGTCCCTTTTGACCAAAAAAATTTGGTCCTATTTATAAGTCCCTTTTGACCAAATAAATGAGATTGTGACAATTTTGCCCATATTAATTATCCAATGAAAATAGAGAGAGAAGAAAAAGTTGAAAGATACTCAATCATAAATAAGGGTAAAGTTGAAAATTTACCCCATAATCATTGAGTTAACTACCTCTCCTTGGTATGTGTGATTTGGTCAAAATTGGACTTATAAATAGGACCAGAGTGGTATAGGGGCTGGAAATCCCATGCTCTGTCATATGCAACGCATATGACTAGCTAGACGGATATTCACCGTAGGCTTGAATATCTCAGAGACAAAATAACCAACACGAGAACATAGAGGAAAAACCTTGGGGGGGGAGAGAAGTCGGTACAGTGAAATTCAATATTATCCCAGCACAAGGAGTTCTACCACGATGCCCCAAAGAGCAAAGAGAACCTCATGAAGATCGAATAGACTATGGTCAAAACATGAAAATTGGATGAGAAGGAGAAAACGACGAAACCCCATTCAGCAAGATTAAGCCGACTCGCCAAAAGAAAATCACACAAACAGTAGCAGACCATTCGGAGACATCGAAATCAATCCCAATTTCAAAGCTTTATTGATTGAAGGAGAACCCCGTAATTCGAACATAAAAATTTTAGATTTTGGAATAGGCAACGAAAACTTCGTGCAAAATGAGAAGAGACGAGGAGTATGAACCTGAAACAATGACCAATAACATCTCGGCGTGATTTGAGCTTCAATAGCGACGGGGTCGACGACCCAATGAAGGCAAGGACCTCATGTCTAATAGAATAGTTATAAGACATATGCCTCGTGCTCTTTTCTCTCCCCACCACGGCCAGATCTGAGCTCTCATCGCTTCTTTTGAGAAAATAACGCACCTCGTTCCTTCCCTTGCTTTCACCGCCGGAGACGAACACCTCCTGCCAGCTCAAATACCCACACGACGTCGTGGCCTTCGCCGACACAAATCTCTCCATATCACCTTGATGTTTCAAACTCTTGCCGAAAACCGGATCAAACCTTATTTATTCCATTGGTCGACGAATTCGGATTTGGGATCGAGGATTTGGTACCACCAGGGAACCCTAAAATCAATGGGTTTGACGGAAAATCATTTGCTCACAGGGACTCAAGTGCGGGAAACGAGGAAGGAGACGCCATCTCGTTGAGGTGCGGCGAGGGATGCGACGGCGAGATGGTGGCTGGGCTGGGAAGGAGATCGACATCGTCGGGGGGTGTTCAGGTGCGAGGTTGAAGGAAGGGGAAGGGTTGTGTGGATTTTTTTTTTAATTTATTCTTTCTTCTTTCACTGCCAACTAGGATAAAAATTTGCTGAGTCAGCATCCATGTTAATGTTTTTGGTCAAACTAACGGTCAACTAACGGTCAATGTGACTTTTGCTCCACTTTTGTAACCACATAGTCACTTTTGCACCTAAAAAAAGTATTTGCTACTGGACGCTCCTCCGACAAAAGCACATGTCTATTTTTACACCTTAACCCTTAATTATAAATTCACTCATTAACTTTGTTTTTAGCTTTGTAAGGTTGTTGTGGCCTTAATATCCCCCACCACAATCAAATTTTAAAGGGAAAATCATTGTAAGCTCCAACAATCAAAACAAATTATAAAAAAGTCTCATATCAAATTTTCTTATAAAAAATGTCCATAGAAATTGCATTGTGATTAATTTGGAATGTGAAATTATTTTATTGACCCCATTGTGAAATTTCATAACTTCCCTAAGTAAAAAATTTGGTTGTTAAAGTAGGCTCATGCAGTTGTAAAATAAGCATAAGAACTTGTCAAAATTCGCATATGTACTTGTGAAAGTTAAGATATTAACTTGTGAAGTTTCATAACTTCTCTAGGTAGAAAAATATAGTTGTCAGCAAAGTGGGCTTATGTGGTTGTAAAAATATGCATAAGCACTTGTCAAAATTCGTATATGTACTTGTGAAAGTTAGGATATTAACTTGTGAAGTTTCATAACTTCTCTAGGTAGAAAAATATAGTTGTCAGCTGAGTGGGCTTATGTGGTTGTAAAAATATGTATAAGCACTTGTCAAAATTCATATTTGCATTAATCACAATGTAGTCCCTAGGAATCTTTTTGATAGGGGAATTTGGTATGGGATTTTTGTACTTTTTTATGGTCCTTGGGACCTCAATGATTTTCCCAATTTTAAATGCAAAATTTTCCTCTTCTTTATTTATTTTTAGAGTAAATACCATTTCTGGTCCCTGACAAAAAACAGGGACCCCATTTTGGTCCTTGAAAAAAAATGGTCTTTTTTAGTCCATAAAAAGGACGAATAAGGGTCGATTGGTGGACATTTTGATCCTTCACAAATTTCCAAAAAGTCCGTTTTAGTCCCATAAAAAGGACGAATAAGAGTCTTTTTTTTGTCAGGGACCAAAATGGGGTCCGTGTTTTTTGTCAAGGACCAGAAAGGGTATTTACTCTTATTTTTATTTAAAATATTTTTTTAAATTTGATCATATCTAATTTTATGTAGTACATGCAATGCCCAGTTAGAATTTTAGTTGGGGGAAATTTTCTTTCACATCTCAAAAGATTAAGAAAATGTCAAAAAAGTCTTAAGGAAAATTCAGATGTCAGAAAAAGTATCATTAACAATTTCATCTGTGGAATTAACAACTTCCATCTGCGAGATTAACAACTTCATTTGCGAGATTAACAATTTTCTGAGACTTTTCTAACATTTAATTTTCTCTTGGGATTTTTTTGACATTTCCTTGATCCTTTGGTACCTTAAAGAAGTTTTCGCTTTTAGTTGATGTTTAGACCAAAATCTAGCTAAGAAAATAACTAAAATTGAGACCTTGCTAGTTGAAAATCTAAATTGGTTTAGGCCTTGAAATAGGCATTTGAAAAGTTAAGCAAGGTCAGGGATTTCGTGTGGGGGTTTGGTTTTATGATATTAAATTTCACCAAAACCTTGACTTTAATAATTTTCAAATTATAACCATATGATGATACATTCTTATTCCATGCGAATCTCATTTTAAACATCGTGTATGATGTTTTATTTAGGATACTTAAGAAATAACGGCAAAAAGAAAAAAAAAAAACCATTGCTCATAATAAAAAGATAGAGTAAATATCATTTCTGGTCCCTGACAAAAAACACGGACCCCATTTTGGTCCATGACAAAAAAATCGACATTTATTCGTCCTTTTTATGGGACTAAAAATGACCTTTTGGAAATTTGTGAGAGATCAAAATGTCTACCAATCGACCCTTATTCATCCTTTTTATGGACTAAAAATGACTTTTTTTTTGTTAGGGACCAAAATGAGGTCCGAGTTTTTTGTTAGGGACCAGAAAGTGTATTTACTCAAAAAGATATTATTTTGACATAATATTATTTAAAGAGTTGAGTAGTAAATCCAACCCGGAAGTATACGCCTAGGAACATAATTGACCTGAAATTTTTTTCAAATTCAATATCATCCCGAAAATCTGAAAACATAGCAATGTCGTTAAAAAATTAACGTAACTGTTGAGTTTTTAACAAAAAAAGGGCAATGTTGATATATTTTTAGATTTCTGAGGCAACATTAAAATTCAAAAAACTTTTAGAGCAACATAACTCCTGAGCGTATACTTTCGAGGCGGATTTATTACTTAACCCTTATTTAAGAATTTCAGTAATTCACACCAACAGCCAATTGAAACTGTTACAGAACAAGAACGATTGAAATGAGCTAGAAATTAATATAATATATCAGTTTTATAAAAAAGAGTGACTGGAAAATGAATATAACAACAAATGAATATCATTTTCGAAGATGCCATTGAAATCATATTAGTATCTTATATTCATGAACAGACATGAGTATATTCCAATTATCTAACCTGAGTAAAATAGAAGTAGGTATTTGAATTTAAAGCAATGGGGTTACATGAAAATAGTAAGCTTTTTAGATTCACGAAATATAATATACTCTAGAAAAAATGTAAAGATATCGGGAACTGAAATTAGGTCGTCGGTCAAGTATGGGGTGGGCCCAAGTCTCTTATTTACTCCTCAATTTATGGACTGGCCGACAGGTCCTCAATTTATGTTTCGTGTGAGATCTGATGAGCTCATATTTATCATGAATATGCCGTAATAATAGGGGCAGAAGGAATTTTTTTTAGATGAATTTTTGTTAACGAGAAATATGATAAAAGTCATATTTTAGATATGGTTTAGGAGCAAAAATAAAATACACATATTATTTATTTGTATTTTCAAGGTTATTTGATACTATTTAGTAAATACTCCCTTTGATCCGTATTTAAGAAACCAACTAACAATTTTCACAAGTCAATAAAAATAATTAAAGTCATTAAATTTAAGTATTTTTCACTATTATCCTTATTAATTACACTAAACTCTAATATTATATTAATTATTACTCTCTCTTTTTCTAGAAAAAAAGAGTAATAATTAATTTTTATTAATTATTACTTTCACTCACTACCTTTATAATTGTGGGTATACATGGGAAAAAACATTTAATACAATTTGGAAACAAGCAAATGTTTTATAAGAATGACCAAATATACATGTTAGTTGGTACTTTATAATAAGAACTAAAGAGTAGTTCAATATATTTATTTTTTGGCCCGGGCTAAAAAAAATTCCTGGTTCCGCCACTGCTCGGGAGCTCCCAGCACCATATGCTTTTTTTGGGAGCAAAAATACATATGTGGTTACATTTTAGGAGCAAAAGTCACACCAATGTTAAAATCTAGTATGTTGTAAATATGACTTTTTCTGTTGTAAATGACCAGATTTTAAATTTTGTTGTAAATACAGCACATCCTGTTGTAAATCTAGTCTTTTTCTGTTGTAAATGACATTTCTATGTTCAAAATCCAGGTGTTTAAATGTTGTTGTAAATATGACATTTTTTTGTTGTAAATATGGCTAGATTTTAAATTTTAGCACTTCCTGTTGTAAATATATCCTCTATTTTTTTGTTGTAAATGACATTTCTGTTGCAAATGCACCGTTAAGTTAGATTTTAACGGTGCTGTTATTTTTGCTCCAAAAATGTAACCACACACTAGTGGAAAAAAGGCTTTTAAGACCGGACAAAAAAGGTACATTAGGACCGGACCCGCGAGCAGTCTTGTTCCAGGCGGTATTAAAAGTCGACCTTTAAGACCGGACTTTTACACGGTCTTAAAGATTTTCTTTAAGACTGGACATTTTAAACCTTCGGTCTTAAAAGTCGTACTAAATAAATCGAAATATTTTTGGTTCGGTCCTAAAACTCAAACTTTAAGACCGGACAAAAGTCGACCGCTCTTAAAAGATCCAAATATTAAGACCAGGACAAATATCAATCCGGTCCTAAAGATAGCGGACTCTAAGACCAGGAGGAATAATTACCCGGTCTTAAAAGACTGACTTTCAAGACCGGATTGTTTCAATGGACCGGTCTTAAAAGACCAACTTTTAAGACCGGCTTAACACCTTTAAGAGCGGTGTTATATATACATCCGGTCTTAATATTTGAACATTTAAGACCGTATTTTTATTTGCGGTCTAAATTTTCCGTATTTTTCCCCTGTTTTGTTCTTCCCGATCAATATATATACACAAATCCACCATACAAAACGGACATAAAAGTCGATATACTTTAAGCTACAAGCTATGAACATGAATAAATTGAATTGGGAAAAAGAATACAAATATTATCCACCATGAGTTATGTGGCCTCTTAATTAAGTCTAAAACAACTAAAGTAATTTATAAAATAAGCTAACATATAACTAATTACAAAGGCAATGAGTTACAATACATGCAAGACGTAATTCAACATACAAATGTAGTCCAATATATTATTCACCATGCCTTCATTTGATTCCCACCCAACAACGTAACATGCATCCTCTTTTATAACATGCCCCTTTGAAACGGATCCTGCCGCCACAAAAACAAAACAAGAACAAATTCATATTCAATGATGACATTGTTTAATTAAGAACATAGACAAAGATATAATAATTGTTAAAACCTTAAAGTTTTCTAAGAATACTGCATATGAATATTAATTACCTTATGAATTGACACTTTTATAAAGTGATATCCTCCCATATCCCTTCTTGATGATCATTTCTTATGCGGGTTCATTATCCGCTTCATCTTCTTCGTTCATGTCCTAGACCCCTTGTAAAGGAGTACTCTCGGGAAGATCACCATAATTTGAATGACTTTCCTCATCAATATCAATGACCCTCTTTCCTTGGAGAGCTACGAGACCACATTTTATTTTCTTGATCGATGATATAGAACACTTGTTTTGCATGATATGCCATAATAAAAGGTTCATCTCCAAAACTTCTACTATTGACATCGACTAAAGTGAATCCTAGTCGATCGATCTGAACACCATTATTGACATTAACCCACTTGCATTTGAAGATGGGAAATCTAACTTTGACATAGTCCACCTCCCAAATCTCTTCAATAACCCCATAATATGGCATGACCGCCAATTTAGGCCTCTTGTCTTTCGAAGCGGAGAAGTGCATAGATTCGGCCTCTAACATAACACCACTGCTCGGGTGTGCTCCTATCATCTAGGGACTTCGTGTAAAATGTATAACCATTGATCACATACGAATTCCAACTTATGACATCAAACTCGGGACCACGTGCTAACCATTTCATTGTCTCGAAACACATTCGGATCCCTCGACCTTTTGTTTGAACCAGCTTTGCAAAAGTTCGTTATGCTCCCTAATCAACCTTTGTTCGGTCATTCGATGGTTCTCTTTCCTTATGACCTCTTTATGTGCGAGATATGCGGCTTGAACTTCATCAACATTATTCAAGATGTATAAGTGGACTTGTGACAATTCATCACGATCCACACTCTTTACCGAAGCCCCACGTCTACCCCCTTCAAAGATGCTTCGACGTTTTGGAAGCCCAATATGTCTTACTTTGGACAAATAATTTTGACAAAATTCCATGGCCTCTTCGAAACATATTTCGAACAATTGATGCTTCAGCGTACGCAGCGTTCTTCACATACCCTTTTAGGAATTTCATAGATCTTTCAATAGGGTACATCCACCGTAAATGGATAGGGCCGCACAACTTTATCTCCCCCACTAGATGAACAATGAGATGAACCATGATGTCAAAAAATGAAGGAACAACGCTTTTCAAGGTGGCACAAGATAAGATATCCTTCATTCTCCAATTCATCCAACTATTCAATCTCGAAAACTTTACTACAAACCGCATTGAAGAAGAAACAAAGTCTAGTCAAAACGACCGAAGATCATATTCGGCGATCCCTCGAATAGCTACCGGGAGTAGCTGTTGCATCAAGACATGACAGTCATGAGACTTTTGGCCTACTAATTTCAAGTCCTTCATCGAGACAAGCCTCTTAAAATTTGAAGAATACCCAGGGAACTTTTGTGCCATGTAAACACTCACAAAGCTTCGTTTCTCATCCTTAGACAAAGTATGAGAAGCCGGGGGACAATAAGTTCTCTTCCCATATGGCCTTGGATGCAAGTCTTCGCGTATTCCCATTGCTTGCAAATCCAATCTTGCCTTCACACCATCCTTCGAACTACCTTGTATGTTGAGAAGCGTGCCCACAATACTATCACATACGTTCTTCTCCACATGCATGACATCAATACAGTGTCTCACATCAAGATTGCGCCAATAGGGAAGATCAAAGAATACAGATCTCTTCTTCCATATATTTGTTTCTTTTCTACTCTTTCCAGTCAATGCCACCGGAGCTTCTTCATACTCTTGGCCACCAAAAAAGGCCTTCTTTAATCGACGATATGGGTGGCCCCGTCTAAGAAATCTCCTATGTCCAAGATACACCGTCTTTCTTCCATGTTGAAGTTGATGGTAGCATGTGCCTTCTTCACAAACCGGACATGCTTTATGGCCTTTTACACTATACTGACAAGTTCCCATATTTGGGAAGTCGTTTATAGTACAAAATATCATGGCTCTCATTCTAAAGACCTCCTTCTTGAAAGAGTCAAAAACATCGACACCTTCTTCCCACAACTCCTTCAAGTCTTCGATCAAGGGCTCTAGGTAAACATCTATGTCATTTCCGGTTGTTTTGGTCCCGAAATCAACATAGACGGACATGATGTACTTTCGTTTCATGCATAACATAGGAGATAAGTTGTAACACAATCAGGACTACGGGCCATGAGCTATGTATGTTGCTAAGGCTTCCATAGGGATTCATTCCATCCGTGCTAAGGGCAAGCCTGAGGTTCCTAGGTTCTTCGCCGAAGTTCGGAAATAATTGATCGATCTTCTTCCATTGAGAAGAATCGGCCGGATGTCGAAGCTGTCCATCCGAAATCCTCTCATCTGCATGCCACCTCAGATTTTTGCATCATTTTCATTCGCAAACAACCGCTTGAACCTTGGTATGATTGGAAGATACCACAACACTTTTGCAGGCCCCTTATCCGACTTGTACGTGGGGTTTCACACATCGGACAACTCGCTTCTCTTCAAACTCTTTTCTATATAATACACAATCATTCGGGCATGCATGGATCTTTTTGTACTCCATCCCCAAAGTGGACAAAGTATCTTCTTAGCATCATAGTAGCGATGCGGCAACACGTTATCATCCGGAAGCATGTCCTTCAAAGCCTCAAGCAATTCGAAAAACTCTTGTCGCTCCATCCATGACGTGCCTTCAAGCTTACCAATTTCAATACGGCGTTCAACAATTGGTATTTTTACACCCACGGTATAGCGGTGTCTCGCATCACCGCACATATTACCATATGCATGTGATCGCTCAAAAGCCTCTTCTCTACATCACGGATAATGTCCTCTATGCGATCATCCATATCCGTGTCATTATCATCAAAGGCCACTTCCCATGTTGTTTCCCACTTGATGGCACTTGTTCACCATGCCATACCCATCTTGTATAAGTCTTACAAAATCCGTGACAAATTAAATGTGTGCGTATAACTTCGGGACATAGTCGACACTCATTCAAACATTTTACACAAGGGCAATAATACTTCCCCATCATCATGGGCATTTTTTTAGCAAATTCTATAAATTCCCTAACCCCATTCTCGATATTCAATACTCGTTCGTAAAGCATCTATCCAAGCGTGATCCATAGTAGAATTCCTATATATTATTTAGACGAATTAAGAATTACTTTTGGTCATAAATGCATCACGGTGAATCGAAGAACCAAAATAAATGCAAGACGAGGAAATTAAATGCGGGGATGAAGGTCTTGTGGACTAACTCTGTAGCATATGCGTTTCTTGAGTCGTCTTACTTCTCGCTCACGAACGTTGATGTTGCGAGACAAGACAAGCAAGAGTAACCTAAAAACACTTGTTGGTCGGTTGGGTAGGTCTAAAGTGCAAATATAATCTTCAAAAAACAATATTCGTTAACAACGAGAGAATACCCATAACAACATTACACCGATTTCGTTAAACCCATGAAAAACCAATAACGATAAGTTGGAAAGTAATAAAGTTTTAACCGAAACATCTCTTACGGCTTCGTCTATAGACGTTTAGCTAAGGAACCGAGAGTGATTGTCGAGAAAGGTACGCGAAGCGACGACGAAGGCCGAGAGGGAAATTTCGAGTCGGAACTCCGAGTATTCACTTTCGGCGCGACAAGAGTTCGAGAGGGAAATTTAATTTTCCGCGCGACAAAGATACCTTATTTAGCTTTTTGGATTTTATTAATACCGGTTATTAATTAAATGTCCGGTCCTAAAGATACAACTAACATTTTAAGACAGGAGTTTTAAAATTATCCGGCCCTAAAATTTTATTAGATTTTTAATTTTTAAGGCCGGAGGTTTATAAAACATCCGGTCCTAAAATTCAAATTATCTTTAGATCCGTTACTTATAAAATAAAAAGTCAGGTCTTAATGGCCTTCGTGATTGGTATATTAAATCAATAAAATAAATGATATTTTTTGGACAAAAAATAAAGCAAAATTGGAGAATAAGTTTCTTTAATGAATTCTTGGAGAAGAGCCAAAAATTCATACGAGTGTTCTTAATGTTTCTTACATTACTTGAGAATATATACACAACAACAAAAACACAAATGAAAAACAAGCTGAATATTATCATCCACAAGAATCGATGAACAACCTCGGCGATTTCGGCGTGAAGAGCATTAATTTCCATGGAGATCAGCAAGTTGTTGTCTTATTCTCTCCACCCGCAATATGAATGGATCATTACGGGAGAGCGGAGAGGGTCGGAGGTAGGCGCGGCCTGGGCCAACGGGTTGGAGAGGGGATTACGAACATCTGCATGGCCGGCTTCAAGATGACGGTTGAACTCGGCAAGAAAAGGATCGGCGAAGGATCGAGGGGGTGCGGCATGAGCAATCTCTTCATCATCCGAAGAAATAACAATGGGTCCAACGACCGAGAGTCTTCGGAAACAATACGACGCCTTTGTCATTTGGAGGAGGCGCACCATATAATGATCTAGCCATGGCACGAGAGTGAGGCGTGTATGCACCCTACGAGCGGTTTGCTTGTATCTAACCATGGTTTGAGGATTTTGAGAAGTTGGGGCGAGAGAGCTAGGAAGTGAGGAGTTAACAAGGACAAAGAGGAGGTAGTGTGTGGAGTATATAAAGACGGATGGCGGGAGAGATAAACGTCGATGATGAATTCGTCAATTTACTTTTATACAAACTTTTAAGACCGGACTTTTATCTTATATCCGGTCCTAATTTTAATTCAATTACTTTTAAGACCGTCCTTTTATCAAATATCCGGTCCTAAAACTCATTTAAGACCGATATATTACTTGGTATCCGGTCCTAAAACTAATTTTTAATTCAATTACTTTTAAGACCGTCCTTTTATCAAATATCCGGTCCTAAAACTCATTGTTGAAATGAAAGTTCATTCTTTTCAAGAGTCCCTTCCCCATTGTTGAAATGAATTCGAGTCTCTTCGGCTTCACATAAACTTCCCAACTAGGCGTCTCCTCGTATTCGAGCAAATATGCGTCTCCTCGTTAATGTTTAGGCGTTTCACATTCTTCGGGATGGGTTCTCTATTTAAACCCGTTGTTACTTTCTTAACATTCATCTCCATCTCCTCCTAGAACCTCCACCGTAATGGCTTCTCCACCACGACGAGGTCCTCCTTACGGGCGAAATCACGAGGCACCTCCATATCCTCCTCCGTTGCCTCCGAAGCCGAACTTCCGCGAATCTTTGGAGCACTGATAGCCGCGTCGATCATATAGACCGAAGCTTGGGCAAGCTGTTTCAGGTCTATCACGCCGACAACAACAAGGCAAGCGGTACTCGACGCCAATGACGTTGAGTACCATACTCTCGATGACGACGTCTCAGACCATTCCCTCCCCTCAGACAACGATGGGGAGGATTAGAATTTTAAGTTTTTTTTTGTCTTGCTGCCTTATGAGGCGGCGAAAAAATTATTAAATAAAATTTTTATTTCCCAATCGCCTTCCTTGTTTGTCTTTAACTTTATGTTCTTTTTCTCCGACAACAAGAACAAACAAAACATTGTCCTATTCGTGGTGATCAATCTTAAAAATTTGCGAATAAAGTTAACGGTTGCGACCATACAAAACAAAACAAAAAAACATTATTTACCTTTTTCGAATAAAAACAAACAGAGTGACGACTATTCTCAAGTTTGGACCATCGTTGTCTTCCCCTCAACTTTTCCAGATGTGATGAAAATTTTCGGTGTCGTTTTCGTTATCTTCTTTCTTTTCCAACTAAAAGAAAAGGGACACGATGACGTTCTTCACATCCAGAAAAGTTGAAAGCAGAACAACGAAGCACAAAACTTGAGAAAGCCATAAAACATGGTTGCCTTGAACCCTAACGATATGTCTAAAAATCGAGTCACCAACTCTATTAAAATGAAGAATATTAGGACCGGACGTTTAATAAATCCTCGGTCCTAAAAATTAAGCCTTATTTTAAAATTTAAAGTTAGGAGCGGACAACTAACAAATATACGGTCCTAAAGGTTTCGGCAATCTATTAAATAAAATGAAGACTTTTAAGACTGACTACTAACAAATAAACGGTCCTAATAATTTAGCCGTATATTTTCTATACTTTTAGGACCGTACTTTTAACAAATATAAGGTCTAAAAGTCTCTACCCAAATTTTTAGGATTAGACGAAGACTTTTAGGACCGGATATTTGTTAAATATACGGTCTTAAAATGGACGAAGACCTTTAGGACCGTACTTTTAACAAATATACGGTCCTAAAGTCTCTACCCAAATTTTTAGAATTAGCGAAGACTTTTAAGGCTAGTATATTTGTTAAATATACGGTCTTAAAATGGACGAACCTTTAGGACCGTACTTTTAACAAATATACGGTCCTAAAAGTCTCTACCCAAATTTTTAGAATTAGACGAAGACTTTTAGGACCGGATATTTGTTAAATATACGGTCTTAAAATGGACGAAGACCTTTAGGACCGCACTTTTAAAAAATATACGGTCCTAAAAGTCGCGAATACTTTTGAGCCTCATCGGCTCATTTTCAACATCCGCTTTGTACCTCAAATTTCAAGCACTAAATAGCTTTATCCACCATCCCATTCATTCAGAAACCCAAAATGGACACACACAAATTGTTCGAAAAAATAAACAAATTTATTATTGAATTACATTGCTATATTTACAAATGAATTAATTAGCTAGTCGAAAAAATAAACATATGTACAGAAGGCTATTGTTGCTACAGCATCATATATTATTTACAAATGAATTAATTTAGGACATTAATTATTGTCTTGACTTGGATTTTCTAAGACTAGTTTATACGAGATATTCACAAAAAACCTCGCGTATGTGCTCGATTTCATCATCATCAAATGGCTCTTCACGGGCAAACCTCGTAACATCAAAAACGAAGCTTGAAATTAACATATTATGTGCATATTTCATATGTAACATTAAGCCATCGATGGTGAATTCAGCCATAACATCTTACCCTTAAAGTGACTTTAGTGTTTCCGCCGTCACAATATCATATAAGTGTTTCATGACGTACGGGCCACATAAGTTCGATCGTTCGGTTCTGGACGGGTCTAAAAATAACAATAAATATATATAAGAGCATATATAGCTTCTTGACCAACTTGAAGGCAATTATGTCATGTCGATTATGTACTAACCTTAATTTTGTGCCATTTAGGATCGTGAGGTGAGCACCACGCTTTTTTACATCAACACGGAAGGTCTTCATGGCACTATCATCAAAATCAGAAATTTATCGGTAATGTTCTTTGAAAATTCTAGCAGAGATTTCGAGACAAGACGATCAAAATGACATTCTTACTTGTTGATCATCGGCACAACGTAGTCGATGGATCGCTGTGAGTGGAGCATAAGAAGATAACATAATGCAACTCCATGTTCATGATGACCAAGCGCCGGTGGTTGCTGAAAATTCACACGATAAAGTACTCGGTGATATATATATATGTAGCATAATTATATTAAGTGAATTGCGAGACAAGTATATATGTATGCAGAGCGAGTGTGGAAACAAGTACACCTTTCTTTGCACTTTACACAACCTATTTGATATGTACTCTGTCTCAATTCCGGAGGTAGTGTTGTGCTTGCATCTGCTGGGCACAAGAATCCAAAATCCGAGTCGCGCCTCTTGAACCGGTTTCTCGTGCATGCACCTACAAGAATGACATCGATGAGGGAATTAGTATATATGTATATATGTGTGTCTAAACGGTGCATTTCAATTATGTAATCAAGGAAGAAGATACTTACTTCATAAATAGTTGAACACATGCACTAGTAACCTCAGCTCGAGGAAGCGGCATGGACTCTACATCTTCATTATCAACTAAAGCGGTTGAGGATGAGGAGGCCTACTACTTCATTGACAGGCCACGATTTATCTTTAAACCATTTTTGGCTACCAAATCTTTTATTTTTCCTTGGCCGTCAAGTTAGCGGTAGGGGATGGAACTTGAGGAGGGTGGAGCTTGAGGAGGTGGAGCTTGAGGAGGGGTGGAGCTTGAGGAGGAGTAGAGACATCTACAAGCTTGCTGGCCCAGAGATGAAGGTTCCCTTGACATCGCTCACAACCTTGGCTCATCGGTTGGGAGAGGGACGGGTGCATCAAAGATCACCTCTTCAGCGACACTCGACTTCATCATCGACCATTTGTTCGTGGTGTACGGTTGATCCCAAGTTGTGGGCAGTCCCTTTAGCAACCAATTGTCTATGACCATCACGATCCTCCACATCTGAGATGACAAGGTTGCTCGACTCTGGCGTCCAACAATGCGGCTCCCTACAGTGCTCTGGCTGCTTGCATAGGTTGGTGAAGGTGTCAAGGGATCCACTTTGGTCTCGGCGAGAGCTCGGGAGGAACTTCATTTTCTCCATCTCCTCCTTCATCTTGCTCATCTCGGATTGAAACATCCTCAATGTAGCATCTTTCGTGGCGATTCCTCGCTTAATTTGGCCGGCGTCGATCCATCTCCTCTAGGGTAACCATACTTTGTACGTGGCGTTTGGATTTACCAAAGTATTGCTTTAGGCCTACCGTCCTCCAATCCCCTTACACGCCCGCGTGATACGGTTTCCGGTCGCGGCGGTCGAGAACATCATTCCTCCGTCAGAGCGCAAAGATCCTCTGCCTCTTTCTTTTTAAGATCTTCTGTAAGATACGGATAACGAGAAGCTTAGTGATGAAACATGTTTAGTAAGTAAAAAATAACAATATCGATACTTACAATTCGTTCGGCAACTACACGAGTTTTTCACTCGTGTGGCGCCGCAGCTTTGCCGAATATACAACTTGAGCTCCTCGCGACGTATTGGAGATGGCGGGTGGTCAACTACAGTAGAAGGATTGGATTCAGCTTCATCTTCTAATCTCTTAGTTTGGTGCCCATCAAATCTTTTCGGCCTTTTCATATCCGCGCGAGAAGCCTGTGTGGGCAATCATTCTTTCTCCCAATCTCTGATATTTTTCCCTTATTTTACGTGAATCGGGATTGAAAACAACTATATATCAATTATGAATTCCGGCCATGTCACTAACGAAATTAGAGAACTTACGCGATATGAGCGTCAAACATTAGTCAAATTCACTTCATCAAGTTTCAACATTTTACTTAAGGAAGATGTAGCATTGTAGAAGAAATTGGGAAAACCAAAGGAAAGGGAGTTGCGAAATCTTTGCCAACTCGGTCAATTCATTCATTCATCATAAATGGTTCCTACACATATTAGAATAACTAACTAACTAACGACAACGTCTAACCATGGCCATTACACGGTTTACATATCAAACTTGCATGGAACTAGGACATGCTCCTCTCATACGGGACAAAGGCGGCAAATGTATACTTCTATTCACACACCAAACCATTTAACTAACGAGATTAGATGTACACAATAACATTCACATATCCTCGCAGGTTAATAAGCAAACAAAAGTGCAAACAAAACTAAATATAACTCACGAGCTTCGGGAGTGGTCGCTTACGAACAAATTGTTGCCAAGTTTGTTCATCAATAAATTTGTACTTGTCCCGGGGTTGATGGTCGGGCTTCTCCTCGGCAAAAATATAAGTGTTAGCCGAGAAGGTCTTAAACTTCTGAACCGCTCGGCCACTGATAAGACAATGTTGAGTCTTTGAACTTCTCGGACTCGGGGACGGTGAATGTAAGCGGATAGTGTCCCACATAGGATCCTTTATTGTTTTTGGTCCACATTTTTCCACTCATCGGTCAAAATGCTAACCTTCTTTGCGTACTAGAGCGCCAGACAAAACTAGTATATGTGCTTTTATTAGGGCCGAAAGGTTGCAAATTTTCATCAAAATGAATCTCGATCTTCGTCCCGGTATTCCGACTAAGGGATACTTCCATCATTCGTGTGCCGCTTCTACCACGGCGTGCACGGCGGAGGAGGCTCAATGTGAGATGAAGAGGTTCGTTTGTCAGGCCCTCCCGGTCAAACCGGTATCACGGAGTTTCAAGAACACGAGTGGAATCGTTTTCACCGTTCATTTTCAAGGCAGTAAGAGAGGAATGCACGAGAAAATGAGGGAGTAACGAGAGGCTAACGGTGCGCGGGCGAGGAAGAGAGGTAATGGAACAGGGAAGGGTTTCGCAACGTGAACGGGGTTCTTCGGTGAGAGTATGAGAGTGACAATGTGAGAGTGACAAAAGCTTAGCGTGAAGTTAACGTTTGGCGCTTCATTTTTAAGGCAGGACAAATACACATATACGGTCTTAAAGATAACCTTTAAGACCGATCTCTATATATGTCAGGTCTTAAAATTAATTAATTTTTATTCAAACTTTAGTCATAGGCCAAATTTTTGGTCCGCTCTTAAAAGTCTAACTTTTAGTAGGTCGTTGTAACTATGGTCTTAACATTTATTAATTTTTATTCAAACTTTAGTCACAGGCCAAATTTTTGGTCGCTCTTAAAAGTCTAACTTTTAAGACCGGTCATTCTGTAACTATGGTCTTAACATTTATTACTTTTTATTTAAACTTTAGTCTAGGACAAATTTTAAGTTCGGTCTTAAAAATCAAAGTTTTAAGACCGGCTTTTATATAAGTTCGGTCTTAAAACTTTAATACCTTTATATTTATATTTTTAGTATTATTTTGGAGTGTAGAAAATATAAGTACGCCTTGATGAGATTTCTACATAAAAGTATTTGATATTTCAATTTTTTATTAACATTTTTAAGGTAGGTTGTTATTTTAACAGTGCGGATAAGATCTATGAAAAATTGATCGAATAACAAGTTCTTTATATTTACAAATATGCCCATAGGTCACATATTTAGGGCCAGGTCGATAATTAGTCCGGTCTTAATGAGGCGTATTCATTGTGTAAGTTCTTTTTATTTACAAACACTGCCACGGTCACACCATTAAGGCCAGGTGCTTCGTTTATCCGCTCTAAATGAGGCGGTCTTATAGCCCTTCATTGTTTAAGAAGTTCTTTTTATTTACAAAACTGCCACCGGTCACACCTTTAAGACCGGTGCGTCGATTATCCGCTCCAAATGAGGCAGTCTTAAAGCCCTTTTTTGCACTAGTGACATGTGTATTTTTACTCCAAAAAAAAAACATATGGTGCTAGGCGCTCCCGAAGGTAAAGCACATATGTATTTTTGCTCATTTACCCTTTTAGATATGATCTGTGTTTAAAATAATGGTGGAAGGAGTCACTTTTTTTTTCCTAAATGGGATCTTATTTAGAATAGCGCTTGAAAAGTCATTTGAAATGCAAATTGCACTACAAATTTACATTACAAACTTAGTCCTATAATTAGGACCGAAGGTAGTATAACCTTATTGAAAAATATAATTTTGTTTGAGCAAAATATATATATATATATATATATATATATATATAATTTTGTGAAAAAAGCTTTATTATTCTCAGCTTGGAAATAGGGAATATCTCATAAAAATATAATTAAAAATAAGAAAAGATAAATTGGTGCTGCCAATTTATTAATTTTCATGTTAGAATTGAAGTAGAAATATGATATTTCCAATTTTGATCAAACTGTCTTGAGTTAAATTGTGAAACTTGAAAATGAAATCATTAAATGTAAGCTATGATGTTGTTAATATAGATATAGATTTTTTCATTGGGATATGAAGGTTTAAAACAAGAAAGTAAAGTTGTTAATGTAAAATCTGATGTTGTTAATACATATACAAAAGTTGTTATTAACCTCTAAAACTTATTGATTTCAAAATTATCCCTGAGTATGTGTTAGTTTTTGAGATATGAAGTTGTGAAATATAAAAGTAAAGTCGTTAATATAAAATATGATATTATTATTAACCCTAAAATATGTGCCCTTAAGTCGAGGTAATTTGATCATTTAGTGAGAATTGAAAATCCTAAATTCCTATTTCAATTATGACGTGAGATTTAATTTAACAGCGTTCATTTATCTTTTCCTATTTTTATTTTATTTATTTGTTTTGAGATTTTCGATTGAAAATAACTTGCTTTCATATAAATTTAAACCCTAAATTCCTATTTCAATTATGATGTTGTTAATATATATACAAAAAGTTATGATTCGTTATAGAGTTAGGGTGTGCATGGGAACCATTCTGTTCCCCAACACTGATTCTGAGATGAAACAGTTTTTTCTGATTCTGTGCCTGGGAAAAGTTCTGAGAATCAGAATTACGTTTGTTAACTCATTTTATTTTTACTCAGAGAATCAGAATTATGTTTGTTAACACATTTTATTTTTATTTATGTAATTTTTATATTCAAAAAATTATTTATGTGGTGGTGGCGGTGGTGATGGTGGTAGCGGTGCGGTGATGGCGGCGGCGACGGCGGCGGCGACGACGGCGGTGGTGGTGGTGCGGTGGCGGTGGCGACGGCGGTGGTGGTGGCGGGGAAGAGAGAAGGGGAAAAATAAATTTTGGCTTTGTGCCCTGGAATAGAAAAACAGAAATTTTTACGCTTCTTTTTTATTCCCAGAGCAAAAAAGAAACCGGTTCATCCCGAGAACAAAAAAAACTGGATTTACCAAACACAATTCCTATCTAATTTTGTTCCTGAGAACATAAATTAAGGAAAAACTCATTCTGGGAGCGTTACCATGCACACCCTTAATATAAGAGAATTCCTAATTCTGTGAATTAGTTACATTTAGTCAATTAAGAGAAATGATACTCTATCTTTGCTCTCGACTAAATGTGAATGACAATATGAGGGATGATGCATGCACGATATCCAAATATGAAAGGTAGATCACTTGATCAACTCAATTAGTTCAAGGGCCGCAGAGCATTGCTAGTGTCTTATGAGGTCATTAAATAAAGGGTTAAGGTGCAAAAATAGACATGTATTTTTTTCAAAAGAGCGTCCAGTAGCAAATACTTTTTTTAGGTGCAAAAGTAGACACGCGGTTACAAAAGTGGAGCAAAAATAGACATCCACCGTTATCTAAAACTAACGTCGATTATCTAAGGTGACGTGGCATTGAGTCCGATTTATCTATTAATTTCACTGCACGCGTGTCCATCTTCCTCTCTTCTATTTTTTGATGAAATCTTCCTCCTCTTCCACATTCACGATCTGCCGCCCCGACCTCTACGATCTTGGCACTCGAATCTCTTACCTTTCTTCTTAATCTCTTAATTTGGTGTTGCTTCTTTGTTTGGATCTGATTTTTCATCTCCTACGATTTGGTACCACGTTTTCGGTCTCTCTTTTTTTCTGATTGATCTCGTGCGATCTTCTTCCTCTTCTTGTTGATTTTGTGCGGATCGATTTTACGCGATTTGGTACCGCGTTTTCTCTTCTTGTTGATTTTGTCTGGAAAAAAAAAGCTTCGATTCAATTTGGGAAGATGAAGAGGAAGAAGATGAGTTAGTTATTGTTGTGTTTGATTCGAGATCGGTGGAAAGAAGAAAAAAGCTTTGACCAGGAAAGAAAGCGATTTGGTGGAAAAAAGCTTGATTCGATTTGGGAATATGAAGAGGAAGAAGATGATCTTGTGTTTGATTCAGATCTGGTGGAAAGAAAAAAAAAAGGCTTTGACCAGGGAAAGAAAGCTTCGATTTGGTGGGAAAAAAAAAAGCTTCGATTCGATTTGGGAAGATGAAGAGGAAGAAGATATTCGATTTGGGAAGATGAAGAGGAAGAAGATGAGTTAGTTATTGCTGTGTTTGATTTAGATTTGGAAAGAAAAAAAAAAAGCTTTGATCAGGACTAAAATGAAAGTTTTAAAAGTTTATAGAGGGACTAAATTAAAATTTTTGGAAATACATTCGGGATTGAGCGTAATTTATAAAACATTAACATCCACGTCATCGTCCACGTCATCATTTTCAATTCAGAAAAGTCAACTAACGGTCAAACGGTATTTTTGCTCCACTTTTGTAACCGCGTGTCTACTTTTGCACCTAAAAAAAGTATTTGCCACTGGACGCTCTTTTGAAAAAAGCATTTGTCTATTTTTGCACCTTAACCCTTAAATAAACTAGGCCCATTAAAAAGAGTTTTAATTGGTTCAAGTTTATTTATGTTAGTGACTAATTAGGCCTAATTGGTTACACACAAAGGTTATTCCCAAATGTTTAAAATTAGCAAACTTGGGCCAATAATTGTTATTGGGCTTTATCAAGAGTAAATGTATAATTGGGTTGGAATGAAACTCCAAGCCCAGTAAGTAGCAAATTGGTGTCACATATGTGGTCCCCAATGGGAAATCAGTTTCTCTACAAAAGGGCCTAAATGTGTTGGAAGACCTAACGGAGTCTTAGGCCAAGTTGAATTTGGAATTCAAATTTGGAATTTAAGTTTGAAATTTAAATTTAAATTTGAATTTGAATTAAAAAGGTTAGGTTATAAAAGATAATTATGAATTATCTAATGTATGTGTGTAAAGATCCAATAATGATTGGATGAAGATAGGAGAAATAATAAATGAGGATTGGATCAAAAATGTTTTTAAATTTTAGTTTAAGAGATGAATGTAATCCATCATCTTAAATTATTATTCAATTAAGATATAAATGTGATCAATCATCTTAAATGGTTAAATGGTTGACTCAATCAATCAATCAATCAAGAAATAAATGTGATCCATCATTTTAAATGATTGATTCAATCAATCAATCAATATATGAATGTGATTCGTCATCTTAAATTCAATCAATCAATCAAGATATAAATTTAATTCATTATGATTTGGATTTTCTAATTCAAGCTTAGATTTGGTCTTTTTTGTAAGTATTTAAATTAGGGCTAAACTCTTATAAAGTGCTGCTTTTTGGCGTGCCCCTCTTTTACACATTTTCCTAGGAAAAAAACAAGAGGCTTTTGTACTCTCTAAATCTCGGTATTCACCAAGGTTTAGAGAGAAAAGGCGCCATCCATAAGGGCAAGGTTTCAATGATATTGCTCCTCCTATCTTTAACCTAATTCCAAGAAACCACCACCTTCTTGAAAAGATAAAAACCCAAGGAAACCAAAACTCAACATTGTCTTCGCTTAGCAAGTATCCAAGGAGTGGGAGATTTCAAGAGAAGGAGTTCCCGTTGCAATCAGGGATAGCCGTGTAGATCAACGTTAGAGGACATCAACAACATTGAGGTCTTCAAGTGATCTAAGGTAATCCTAATCTTCAATAGTCATGTTATCAAGTTATCATAATCCCCAATAGTTGTTTTAACGAATAATTCTAAAGCTTATAAATATTATAAATTGTTATGAATTCTCATGAGCACCGTAAAGAGTTGCAAATTAATAATTAATAACTATTTAATGTAATGAGTTCAGGTTAATAATTCATGAGGACTGTAAGGAGTTACGGGTTTCCGCAACGATTAAACAAAATTTTTGTTTTCAACTTCATGAAATTTTGTATGAAAGTCATGTAATAGGCAAAATTAACCAACAACTACCTCTAGTCCTAAATATAGAATAAAGTTTATAATGTAAATTACATTACAAATTTTGTCTTATATCATACTTTACTCCTTTGCTCTTCACATCATACTTTCCTCCCATCCTTTTTTGTAAGAGCCCAAATTTTGAATTTGTTTTAATACTTTTTATGATATTTGGTTTTGAGCTGCTTGAATATTAAATATATTTACCCAATTTTAATTATAATTAATTCTATCATTTCTTTTCATCTTTTTTTTTTTTTTATATATATATTTCCTTTTTTCATCTTTTTTGTTGTTATTATTTCTCTTTCTTATTTGCCTCATTGTACTTAGAACAAGGTTAATTTCTTATATCTTTATTATTTTAACTGATTTTTTTAAACTGTGTAATTAAGTTAAAAAAATCTCATAAAAAGTATAAGTGGAAGTGCCTTATTAGACCAAAGTCTACACGATACACATTACTTCCTCCGTTCATTTTTATAACAAACATTTAATCAGATTTTATGGTTTGAACATCGAAGTATTGGACATTGGTTAAGAAAAATAAATATGTTAAAATTATATATATATATATATATATATATATATATATATATATATATATATATTACTAAAAGACCCTTATTTATGGTGACATAGGAAATAAAAGAGAATAAGGAAATTTTTAATAAAATTTTTATAATAGGAGGATTGTAAAAGAGAACGAATAAAAATAAATATGGTATAAGGAATAGGTCATTCGGGGTGTTGAAAATTTATT
Source organism: Acacia pycnantha (assembly GCA_025563575.1). Lineage (NCBI taxonomy): Eukaryota > Viridiplantae > Streptophyta > Magnoliopsida > Fabales > Fabaceae > Acacia > Acacia pycnantha. The sequence goes on along the minus strand of JAMWYP010000031.1, from coordinate 3,919,720 downwards.
ATATTAATATTAAATGAGGGTACAAAAATAAATAAAGACAAAATGAAAAAGTAAGAAGTAAAAAATAAAAAATTATATAAATACTTCTTATATAAACAACTTGGGTTTTTATAAAGAAAAAGGAAGAGAATTATAAACTAAGATTAAAATTATACATTTATATTAAAAATTTAATAAAATGACTTTTAAATAGGGCTAAAGTATTCTTTCTCTTTCTCCCTTGTAAATGAGACGAGTGTAATGTAACATCACTGACAAGTCTTAATGTAGACACGCGGTATTCATGAACGAGACTTCAACATTTTTTGGTGAGGCTATTAAATTAACGTGCACTGAATTCTTTTTTATATTAAATGAGCAATTAATTCAAGAAATTATAGTCCTTCCCTCTTAAAAATCAACCTTTTTTCCCTCCTCCCCAAATATCTTCCGATCTTCCCCTTCACACTCTTGGGCGATTTTACCTCAAGGGCCTGTTTGGATTAAAAAAAAGGTTGGAAAGTCGGGGAATAAAAAGGAAAAGAATGAAAAATATTTTACTTAATCGATCGATTTTTGGTTTGCCAAAAAGAAAAATGAGTTAATAAGAAAAATTTTGTTTGGTGTGAAAAAAATAGATAGAAAAATGAGTAAAATGACTATTTTTTCCTAGAGTAAAAATATTATTTAAATGGTTATGGGATCCACTTTTTTTTTATATCATATAAAATCATATTAAGGGGTTTTTGTGTATTTAGGTATTTTTCCTCCCGCTTGAAAATTGATTTCTACCAAACTCGTTTTTAATCATATATGCCTAAAAATTGGTGGGTTTAGGAAATAGCAAACCAGAAAAATCCAATTTCTACTAACAAATCCAATTTTCCCTTTCCCTAGACCAAACGGGCCTATTAATTTCTACTGACAAATTCTGACGCGCTGCGATGTCGTGTCCGAAATTGAGCGCGAAGGGGGATGGACCCGATAGATGAATCAGTGCCAGGTAGACGGCGGAATTACTACGTGACTAGCACCGTATCTGACTCCAAGTTAGAAAATTCAGAAAGCAAATCCGAGCCCGGTGGTACGATTTTTGTTAAACATGGCTTCACCTCATTGCGCAGTCTGGTCATTCTTTGTCAACTTCATCTCCTTCTTCGTTTCAATAAAGAAAAGAAAAGCATGATTCTCATTTTTTTGTTTTTGTTTTTGAGTTTGGCAAATATATGAATCTCGTTCTTGTGAATAGTAGAACGAGAATGACTTGCAGATTCAATTTTCATTTTCAACCACCGTAAATGGCTCTCCTTCGTAATTTCACCCCAACATTAGGGCCCATTCACCAACCGATCCACCACTAGTCTCAATCTTCTTCTCATTATATAAGCTACACCCTCCAACATTGCATCCCCTCTCCTCCTCCATCATCATATATCGCTCTCTCCAATCCCCTGTGATTCAATATATTCCGGTTGCCTTCTCTTATTTTCTCCTCCAATCTCTCCTCTCCACGTACCAATCCGGGGTTCTTCAGGTTTGTGTGTCTTGAATCGGCAGTTTATGTTCTTCTATGATGAATACTGTGCATTGGTTGATCCAATCGGGAGTTTTAATCTGTGTGTTTCTTATCTGATTCCCTTCCTCTTGTGGATCTGGGTGTGGTTGTCAACATTGCTCTTAAATGCGCCCATTCCATGTCTGGTTTATGTGTAACAGCTGGAGTGTGCAATGATGTAGTGCATGCTCGCAGTTCACTTTTTTTATGATTGGAACATGCTTCTTGTATTGTTGGTGTTTAATTCGTTGTGTGAAATACTCATTCACGTGGTGCGTGGGACTAGAGGCATTGTCTGGAAAACATTCGTTGGAACTTGGAAGGATTCTTAGTTCTCACGCATGAAATGTAACACCTCATCTCCAGGCTGCAAACGTTTGACCCAGGACTTATTATGTAGTGGTGCTTACATCCCTATTAGCCTATAGATCAAACTCGAGAAAAAGTAAATTGTATGATAACTTGTGTCGGTTCCATGGTGAGAAAATGGTATTTGGAGTGGTGTATGTCCAGGGTTCCAATGCTGATACCATCACATTGATGGGTTGTTTAGGTGTAGTTATAGGTTATTTGGGAAGGCATCAAAAAGAGTTGCGGAAAGGAGTGAACTGAAAAACTCAAAGGTTTTCTTGGTGTGGCTTCAGAAATCGAGCACCTATATCTAACCAGAATCTAAGATCATGTGTGATCTGAGAACCATCCCTTTTAGCAATCAATGAGGCCAGAACGGGTGTTCCATTATGCGTCTCAGTCTGCAATAACAGTGCATCCATATCACTGAGGCCAAGAAAGTGAGAATCAGCCTGCCGCTGTGAGCCAAACTATTCAATGTGAGATCTAAACCTGGACCGCCCGCAGGACTAGCTTGAACTTAAAAAATATACCAACATTTTAGAGTGAAAATAGTTGTCTTTATACTAAAAACATTTCAATCCGCTGGCTGTTAAATTGAAGCCCTTTTAAACGGCAGCAACATGCATACACTTCTTATTTATTGTTTTGTCTGATTTTGACCTATAATATGTTGGTACTTAGAGTTTACTATCAAAATATTTGTGTTATTGATCTTGACTATTCTCTTTGTATTGATTGACCATCACTGATCCAGGTCTTTGCCAATAAAATATAAATCTGCTAAATATCTAATGGAGTCAATATCTGGGGTTCATTTTTCTGGATTTCACATGAATGGTTCAGCACAGAGGAATGCTGGAGCAGAGCAGCCTACAACTTCAGCTACTGACATGTATACTCACCCTTTTGTCATAGGTGTGTTTTCCATGCAGCAAGCCACCAATGTAGTTTTAAGGGTCAGGGGACTTGATGGTGGTGCACTTACTTTGTCTAATGTTTTTTTCGAACTCATAAGTATAGGCTTAAAAAACTCCTGATGATCTGATTGCTATAAACTGAAAAGCGTAAAGCATTAAAATAATTTTGCTTTAAGTAGTTGCAAAGAAAAAATGATCCAACCATAATTCATATTTGCGGTGAAAAAGCACAGTTATCTTGCTGACAGCTTGCTAATTAGCATGAAGTGAAAATTAGCGTTCTGTGTGCTAGTCTAAACTATCATCTTAATAACAGCTTACCTATTTCTTCTGGCTTTCAAAGTGGTGTGAACTTGTTTATGAATATTAGCACTGCTAGCATTGGTGTTTTCTGTAATTCAGAGTTTGAAATAATATTTTTCCAAAAATAATAAGATATAATATTTTCAAATAAGCTTAAATATCATATTTTCTACTTTTTAGGTGTTGCTGGGGGAGCTGCATCTGGGAAGACTACAGTTTGTGATATGATTATTCAGCAGCTCCATGACCAACGAGTTGTACTTGTTACTCAGGTAACGAATTCTTTGTAAATGTTCTTTATTAGCAATCAAGTTCAGAACTTAATGAGATTTAATATTGGCAACTCTATTGATCTTTGAGGGCAATAATATTCAGAAAGAACTTAATAGACTCAAGCTTTCCTAACACAAATATTATTGTTTCACTTTCTCTAATCTTTTCCCTAATTATTTTAATCATGTTATTGATAAGTGTAAGTGGGTAGTTACAGTGTTTAATTATGACTACCTATTTATTCAAGGAACAAGAACAACTAACATGGACCTAACTCATATTAATCCCACACAACAAGTACTCCCCCTCAAAAAATAGTAGTCCTCAAGGATTGGCAGCAGTGGCTGAAGTAGGAAAAATCAATGAATTATTGTGGTGCAACAAGTAGTAACTCCTAGGTTATATCTTGAATGTTTCTTTTGAATGAGGATCTATCATTTTCAAAATGTGGGCTGATGTTACTTATTATACTTATAATTGAATTTTTACCATGACATGAGTTAATAATGTTACAGGATTCTTTTTATCATAATTTGACTAAAGAGGAACTTACAAGAGTCCAAGATTACAACTTTGACCATCCTGGTCAGTAACCTTCTATTCCTTAGTCTATCATTATTCGCCACTTCCTTAATTTTTTTAAATAATTGCTTATGTTGATGCAAATTTTATTGGGTTTAATGTATGTTTATAGAACCAAAGAAATTCCGTATAGGATAATTGAAATTAATCTAGAATGTCCCTGTGTAGCAATGATTTTCTATTTCCAAGATTTGGTCATAGAGTTCTTTCACGATTAGATTTTGGGTCTTTACTTTGCTCAAAGTGTACATACTTAAATACTGCATTGTGACTTCCATTTGGTTTTATGTATATTTATGAATAGGAATCTAAGCTTATTGGGGTCTGCCATCGTTGACATAGAGTACCATAACAAATTAATGCGACTCCTTATTGTGTTATTACTAAAGAAGAAAATATGAAAAAGTAAATTAAATAATTTACTAAATAGCCAAACTAGAAATGGATGCGCTTTTATTCCTAACATTTACAAGAGCAGCATTGATCTTTCTCTAATAGGAGAGGATGTAGGAACAAATGTTCTTTCACACATGTTCAAGCCCATCTATGTTCCCATACTTTGACTAGCATTTTGCTTTTAGGGATTGAACCCTCATTTTCTTAGCAGTTGAAATGAGAGATAGTTCGCTCTATAAAGAAAAAATCAAAGAAAAAGTTCTTTGTCCTCTTAAGTAAGATTGCATCTAGGAAAATTAGCAACATTACCTAAGTCCATGTGCTAGTAATAGTGTAATACACTTGATATTTGATAAATTCACAGTTTGACGACACTGATAAATTTTATTTCACTTTCAGCAGTGCATATTTGAATGATTGTGATGTGTAATGGTAGAAAGAATGAGGGAAGAACGGATGAGGGTAGAAAGAATGAGGGAAGAAGTGGAGAGAGAAAGGGAAAGAAGAGGAGAAAGAGGGAGTGGGAGATGCAAAGGACTAGGCTGAATAGTGCTCTGTATATTTCGCAATAGACATAACATCTGATTACAGTTTCATCCCCCCTTTATCTAGGCTTAATCCCCCAACAGTTTGTTTCTTATTACAGCTGTTAGGCCTCTGAAAGGACCCAATTCAGCAAATAGATCTATGATAGGGAATTTAGGAAGACAAAATAGCATCAACAAAGGACCAACATACTTTTTAAGGTCTCCAGGTTGACTTTCCATTTTTGATGTAATATTAGGTTATTAGCTATCTGATAGGGGTGGCTGTTGGGTTCTGTGAAAGGTGTTTACTTTTACTATATTAGTCTGTGAGGGAATGAGGGAAGGGCATCGAATATTTTGTGAGAGGAATAGGAGGGAGAATCAGGGACGATCTGAGTCTCTTTGTGGCTGTTTGGGAGTATTTGTTGGCTCCCAGCAGATTGTATCTGTTTTATCACCGCAATATATATCAGATTAGAAGTATTTTGGGGTACTACTTGTTAGTTCCTAACAAATTGGTATCAGAGCTATAACATCCTCAGAAGATGGCAGATGAGATCGGAGACTTACGAGAGTCTGTGGCCAGTCTCACAAGGAAGGTGGATGGGCTTTCAGGGCTGCAAAAGCAAGTTGCAGAACTGACCGAAGGAATGAACGTGATGAAGGCGATGCTCCTGCGTATGGACCAAGGTTCAAGCAAGAAGAGTAAGGGGAAAGGGAACACCGATGACACCCATTCAGATACAGAAACAAAAAGTAACGATGAAACAGATAAGAGAGCGACCAGGTACCGGAAACTGGAGTTACCTGTCTTCGATGGAGACGACCCAATTGGATGGTTTTGCCGAGTGGAGAGATATTTCTATATCAACGGTGTACCAGAGGCGGAGAAGCTGGAGGCGGCGGTGGTGTGTCTCGAAAACAGAGCGCTCCACTGGTACCAATGGCTAGAGACTCGGGGGGCGTTGAGCAGCTGGTCGGAGTTCAAGCAGAAGGCCTTGGAACGATTTCATACGTTCCAGAGAGGCAGTGAATATAAGCTATTATTCTCGAACAAATAGGAGGGCTTAGTCCTGGAATATGTCGAAGTATTTGAGCAGCTGTCGTTTCCTCTGAAAGGCGCAATGGAAGAGTGCCTGATGGGAGCATTTCTTTACGGCTTGAAGACAGATATCCAGGCTGAACTGGAAGTGGCCGAGGAAGCAGACTTGGAAGGGTTGATCAGAATGGCTCTGCGAGTAGACAACAAGAACCGGATCTTGGAGCTGGATAAGGCTGTTCGGACCCTAAAACCAGCCAGCACCCTTGGACCCAGAACGTACCCGGCCCAACACAATTACTCCAGGGTGATCCAAGTCTCGGAACCCGCCCGAGAAGCTACCACAAAGTCTCATCACTCTCATGTCCCCAAACCCGATATGAAAACTCAAGAAAATACCACAGCAAGCTCTTCGACTGCAATCTCGACGGCTCGCAAACCAGAGTGGGGACACCGGTTACCGGACTCAGAGATGGCACGCCGACGGGAGATGGGGCTATGTTTTAAGTGTGGCGAGCGATGCGCATACGTGCCGAGACAAACACCTCCAGGTTTTCCTGCTAGACGTCGATGCTGAGAACAAGGACAAGGACGCCGGCGAAACAGGGGAGGGAACGGAGGAATTTTCTGGAGCTGACTAGGATTTTACCCGAATTTCACCTTGAGGACAAGGTGAAGCTTTAGGGGGAGGTAATGAAAGGACCCAATTCAGCAAATAGATCTATGGTAGGGAATTTAGGAAGACAAAATAGCATCAGCAAAGGACCAACATACTTTTTAAGGTCTCCAGGTTGACTTTCCATTTTTGATGTAATATTAGGTTATTAGCTATCTGATAGGGGTGGCTGTTGGGTTCTGTGAAAGGTGTTTACTTTTACTATATTAGCTGTGAGGGGAATGAGGGAAGGGCATCGAATATTTTGTGAGAGGAATAGGAGGGAGAATCAGGGACGACCTGAGTCTCTTTGTGGCTGTTTGGGAGTATTTGTTGGCTCCCAGCAGATTGTATCTGTTTTATCACCGCAATATATATCAGATTAGAAGTATTTTGGGGTAATACTTGTTAGTTCCTAACAGCCTCCTAGTTTAATAACTACCTAATCCTATACTAATTACAATTATACATCAGATTGCTCTATTACTTTTCTAAATCCTGGCATTATTTCTAAAGCAAAGTTGCTTAAATTATCAGATGCTTTTGACACTGAGGAATTATTACGGGTTATGGACAAGTTAAGGCGTGGACAAGCTGTAGATATTCCAAACTATGACTCAAAGAGTTACAAGAGTGATGTTCTTCCAGCAAGAAGGGTATGTCTCTGACACTTCTCTTCACTTTCTTGAATTCTAGTTGGCTGTCTACTTTTGACCTGTAGGTATCATCCCTGTGGATTCATGTTTTTGGCATGATGATGAATGAACTGCTGAAACTTGACAATATTTCCTAAATTTTGTTATACGCATGAAAATAAGATCTTTTCTCTGCTTTTACTTCTACCCATGAGAAAGTCCTTTCTGTTGGCAATTTTGTTGCAGGATTGTCCCACTGTTTTTCTTGTTGGAATGATTTGGCTGACTAATTATTGCTAAATCATGCAGTGCATTCTCCAACATAGGGCAAAGTTTTATCGAAATAAAATTCCATTTATTATTTTGCCATTTTATGCTACATAATGTTTTTGCAGGTGAATCCTTCAGATGTTATAATTTTAGAAGGAATTCTTATTTTCCATGATCCACGTGTTCGGGAGCTGATGAATATGAAGATATTTGTCGACACAGGTCCTTTATTGCTACTGTTCATATTTAACTAGTAGAATTTTATGATATCTTGCATTTCTTCTGTAGATATATCATAATATGTAGGTTAGCTCATGTATACTAATTTCCTTATAATCTGACATATAAAATGAAGTTGTTTCCAAACTGGCATGTTTTGTTGCGTTAGGATGTCCCTTCTCATTGTATAATGTTTGGTGCAGATGCTGATGTACGTTTGGCTAGGAGAATTAGGCGTGATACTTGTGAGAAGGCTCGGGATATTGGCTTAGTGCTTGATCAGGTACTAAATATCAATGGTTGAACCAGTTGTACTGCCATGAAAATATTTTGGTCATCTGTTGCTCCTCGTTTTCTATTTTTTTTTAAGATGCTGCTTATGTTTTCTGACTTGTAAGATTTCGTAAATGTAAGAAAGTCGGTGTCTTGCTGTAGATCAGTTTCAGTGCAAGCTTCTTTACTAGAAAACAATTCCGTTGTGTATTTTCTCATGGAATTAAAGCCTTAAGGATGGAGTTTTTGCTTATTAAAATAATTGTCAACCTTATATATTCTTTACACACTAGTGATGCTTTCTTCAATTTGATCAAATTTGATAGCTGACATTTTTATATCTGATGCAGTATTCTAAATTTGTAAAGCCAGCTTTTGATGATTTTATTCTTCCAACAAAGAAATATGCTGACATCATTATACCACGTGGAGGAGATAATCATGTAGCCATTGATTTGATCGTACAGCATATCCGAACGAAGCTTGGTCAGCATGATTTGTGTAAAATATATCCTAATTTATATGTCATTCAAACTACTTTTCAGGTACCTCAGTCTTGCTATTTATTGACATTTTAATCATTCCATCCCCCTTTTCCTATAGCTCCAATTTCTTTTCATCACCATGGTAATTTCTACTATGCAGATAAGGGGTATGCACACCCTGATACGTGATTCTGAGACAACAAAACATGATTTTGTATTTTATGCTGACCGTTTGATTCGTTTGGTATGTATACAGGTTCATTTGTTGTTTTCTCAATTTTGTGGTGGGGTGTCATTTTCTTTACAGACATTTAGTCCCAATTCCTGCACTTGAGCAGGTTGTTGAACATGGGCTGGGGCATCTTCCATTTACGGAAAAGCAAGTAATAACTCCAACTGGTAAGTTGTTCTTTTCAATGCTTGCTTGTAAAGGTGTTATTTGCTATTTTTCATGCTTTGTTCAATGCAGCTGGAGTGTTAGTTGAATAAATGTGCTGAATACTGTTCGGCCGAAAAAAAAAAGTGCTGAATACTGTAATGTGTGTTGTCTGTGGCTTAGCGATGTATTATTCTCCCCTCTTTTACTGTTGGTTGTGTTGGATGTACATGAAGGTTTATTGCTCATCAATTGTTGGCATATTGTCTGCTGGCCTTTTATGATGAAGCTGATTCTTTTCCTTAAACATGTAACTGCAGAGTCTGTATATACTGGCGTGGACTTTTGCAAGAGGTTATGTGGTGTCTCTGTTATCAGGAGGTACAAGTCTCTAGGCAAAAGTTGACATAACCGGGGCATTGGATTTTCAGATGTTGTCTTCATTGCTTCCAATTCTGAAGAATAAATTTAAATATATCCTCATAGTTGTCCCAAAATATCTGAATAAATAAAAGGAATGATCTTTGACAATCTGGGTTCCCAGTGACAAATTGCACAATCGAATATAGATCATATTCAGTTTCCTTTTTATTAACCACTTTCGGTTCTAACGTTATTATCCAATGCTGATTAAATTTTAGTGGAGAGAGTATGGAAAATGCTTTACGTGCATGCTGTAAAGGTATCAAGATTGGTAAAATTCTTATTCATAGAGAAGGCGACAATGGTCAACAGGTTGGTGCACCTGCCCGCGTACACAATGCATGTGTCTTTAATTTCACAATCATTGACGTATTATCCTTTAATTATTGGATAGCTAATATATGAGAAGTTGCCCAAAGATATCTCAGATAGACATGTGCTGCTATTGGACCCTATCCTAGGAACAGGTTTGTCATTCTCATTGCATGCCATGGTTTGTTCTTACTACAACCTCCGGTTCTTAATATAAGATCTTGTTCGTAGTGCAACACAACAACCAAGTTCTAGAACTCTTCATACTTGGTTGGTTCTTCTCCATTTGCATAAACTTTCAAATATTTGCTTCTTTAGGTAATTCTGCTGTTCAAGCAATTTCTTTGCTTCTCAGAAAGGGTGTACCAGAATCCAACATTATATTCCTCAACCTCATTTCAGTAAGTGAATTAATCTATTTCTTTCACTATATTTTGTTTGTTTAAAAAAATATCTCTCTGGTGGCCCTAATTGCAATTTGCTTACACGTTCTTCTCGTGTTGGTAGGCACCTCAAGGTGTGCATGTGGTCTGCAAGAGATTTCCCAGAATTAAAATAGTGACATCCGAGATTGATTTTGGTTTGAATGAAGATTTTCGTGTTGTACCTGGCATGGGTGAGTTTGGGGACCGTTATTTTGGAACAGATGAGGACGACGACCAACATGTGGTGGCTCCTTTACAAGAGTGACCCTCAAGGGTAAAATTCACAGGAAATTTTGGATGATTGATGCTGAGCCTCTGAATTTAAGTCAATTTTGACTCATGTTTATTGAGATTTCTCAAACAGTTGCTTCCCACCATGGTCTACATGTCCTGTGGATCCGGATGCTATATATGGAAATCAATTTATATTCTCTTAATTAATTCTTGCTTTGATTCGAGTTAAGAGCGAAGATTGCTTCTTGAATATCCAATGAATATGCGGCATGGCATTTGTGCTCTGAAGGAGAAATTTTTAGGTAATCTGTGTTTGAAATGGCGGTGGCAAAAGTAATTTTTTTGCAATTTGATTTATACAAACTTAAGATTGGGTGAAACCCAGATTGTGTAATGTGATTTATGTTTGAATTAGTGGTGGCAAAAGTGACTTTTATAAAACTGAAACTTGTTTGGATAATTGAAAAATAAGTTTGGATAAAAAATGATTGAAAAAGACATAATTCATATTAAATACTCTATTCATTTTTTTTTTTATAATGTACCATTGTTTAAATGGGTATATTCCTTTTTATACAACACTTTAATGCATTTCTATTTCCTACTTTCACTCTCTGATTAATTATGTCTTTTTTCTCATTTTTTCCATGCATTCTCTTTCATCAATTTTTCCACTCATTTTCTCTCTCATCCACTTTTTTTTAACATAAAGGTGTTTTTGGAAAAAAAGTTACATTTTTTTTTTTACATATTTATTTATTGTCTTTAACTAATTTTAGCTAACTTTTTTTTTATATATATGTAATTTGGTCATCGATATCTTAAATAAAAGAACGGACATAAAGGTGTTTTTGGAAAAAAAAGTTGCATTTTTTTTTACATATTTATTTATTGTAAACTAATTTTAGCTAACTTTTTTTTTTATATATATGTAATTTGGTCATCGATATCTTAAATAAAAGAACGGAAAGAGTAGTACATATATATTAATTAGATTATATGTGTGTATATTCCATGTATACACGTTAGGGACATAGTGAAAGAACCCTATTCGCTGGTCAAACATATACTAGAAGATAAAGGAGGGCACAGATAACCACGGAAGACACAACAAATAGGCAGGGTAAGTGTTTTAAGGTTACAGAGTAAACCTTTTATGTTTCTATATTATTTTGGGTAAGTTTAGGACCATTAGCTGTTATTTAGGGTGACATATGGGGACTGTAGAAGTCACCCTGTTAGTATATTAGCCGTTAAGGAGATTAGGAAGGTAAGGAATATTTGGATAAGTTGTTGAGGGGAGGGAGCGGGTTGTGTATAAGCCTGTTTTCTTTTGGCTGGAGAGTATATTCATATACTTCCAGAGACTGTTGTATTTCGTTCCATCATTTAGTAGCACCACTAATTTGGAGTAACATTAAGCTCAATAAATTTGGTCCCTAATACATAGAGAGTAAAAAACATAGAAATCATTGAAACCATTGTTGGGTCCTACTGACTGTAGCTTCGTGTGTTTGGGAACCCGGTGGGTGAGCGTTAAGGGTGGTGGCTTCATCAATAGAAAAAATGCCAAATTGGTCTCGTTTGGGTCAACTTTTAGGTGATTGGGCTTTTTTCAGAAAAGCTCGGTACCGTGGAAGCTAGCGTTTGGAGCGGTAAAAGAAAAGCTCAGCAGCTTCGGAAGACTCACCCACCATAGCCAGGTGTGCGACGCGGGTCGGGTCCAGATTAGTCAAGGCAAAGCTTTGGATACTAGATGGGCAACCAAAAAAAAAAAAGCTCAACAGCGTCGAGCCAATGTTCATCGTTGTCGTCCTCTTCTTGCCTAGTGTTCAGAGTGTTGTCCTCTTCTGAAGTAATTGCCATCCAACCTAAGATAAAAGAGGAGTGGCAATGTTCATCGTTGGGTTAACGGTGAGAGCGGTGGTTTAAAAGCTATCTGACTTTAGAAGAAGCTCGGTATTTGGATTGTCTGTTTGGCTTTTACAGAAGTGGTTTTTTCCCCCTAAATGATGAGTGTTTGGATTATTATTTAAAAAGTAAGTTGAAATGGAAAATGACTGAAAAGGGAATTAATCATATTGAATACTATATATACATACTAGTTTTATATATGAGATAATAAAAATTTTAATTTAAAAAAAATTTAAATGATCATTAAATAAATTAATAAACAATAAAATATAGGGTTAAGGTGTAAAAATAGACATATGCTTTTCTCCGAGGAGCGCCCAGTAGCAAATGTTTTTTTCAGGTGCAAAAGTAACTATGTGGTTACAAATTAGGTGCAAAAATAGCGTTTGGCCAGTTAAGTTTGACTTTTGATCGTTAAGTTTGACTTTTTTACCGTTTGGACGATGACGTGACATTTCAAATATTTTTTCGTATCCTTTTAGTACCGGTCAATACCTGAAATATTTTTTCAAGATCCTAAAATAATTTTTCAAAATTATGAATTTTTTTTGTACCAATCAGTATCCTGAAAATACTTTTTAGTACCAGTCAGTACCCTGACATATTTTTTCAAGATCCTGAAATTATTTTTGCACCTTTGAAATGTCGCGTCATCGTCCGGTCAGCAAAAAAGTCAAACTTAACGGTCAAAAGTCAAACTTAACGGTCAAACGCTATTTTTGCATCTAATTTGTAACCACATAGTTACTTTTGCACCTGAAAAAAGCATTTGCTACTGGGCGCTCCTCGGAAAAAAGCACATGTCTATTTTTGCACCTTAACCCTAAAATATATTATAAAGCATAAAAATATTAAATTTTTAACTAAATAATATTCCTATATAAATTGAAATTAAAAATCATTTTTTTTATTTATTTTTAGAAATCAAATAATTTTTGGGTGAGATAGGAATTTTAGGGAAAATTCCATTTAAATACCTCTTGAATTTGTAAAACCCCCAGAAGTATGTTGAATTTGTAAAAAGACTGAGAGGTACCAAGGACCTATGAGGGATATGCAAATTCGTGTGAAATTACCCTTTTGCCCTTAGTTTTAAATAAATAAGTAAAAAATAAAAAACCCACCACCACCCACCACCGGCGGCCACCACCACCACCGGCGGCCGGCCGACCACCACCACCGCCGACGGTGGTGGTGGTGGTCGCCTCCGCGCCGCCACCACCACCACGGCGGACGGCCGGCGACCACCACCACCACCGGTGGTGGTGGTGGTGGCCGGCCGCCGCCGCCGGTGGCGGTGGTGGTGGTCGCCGGCCGGCCGCCGGTGGTGGTGGCCGCCGGTGGTGGGTGGTGGTGGGTTTTTTTATTTTTTACTTATTTATTTAAAACTAAGGGCAAAAGGGTAATTTCATACGAATTTGCATATCCCTCATAGGTCCTTGGTACCTCTCATTCTTTTTACAAATTCAACATACTTCTGGGGGTTTTACAAATTCAAGAGGTATTTAAATGGAATTTTCCCAAAATTTTAAATCAAATATCTTGTAATTTATTTTTTATATAAATTAAGTTAAAGAAAAATAGAATTAGTAAGAAAAAAATACCAGGCGTGTTACTTTTTTCCAGCTGGCTACTGGACGTTGGCCCAAAAGCATGGAGTTGGAGCTTTTTGATAAACACTGCTTTTTGGTAAAAAGTGAGATAAGCCCAGCCAACGCAATGGGTAATTCAAATAAAAAATGTATGGCTTTTTTTCTCCATTGATATGCTTTTCTGGCTTTTTTTTTGTTTTTTTTTTACTTAAAACCAACTTTAAGTTAATTCCAAACAGGCCCAATATGATATGCATATTCTAAAACACCACAGTTATCTTTCTTAATGTAATGGTAACCCAGGCTAAGGTGGAGACATATATACTTTTAGTCCTGAATTCCTTGCGGAGTGGGCTCCAAGTGCCTTGCTCTTGGACTGTGGGTGAGCCCAACCCCTCTCCTAAAATTTTTTTATATAAAAAAAAAATTATCTTCATTAATTCTCTCATTCATTCTCCTCATGACTATTATTGAGAGGACATTAATAGGGATAAATTAGGAAAAGATTGACAAATATGAAAATTTTGTCTTATATTTAGGATTAATATCAACTCTCAAAATATATCTTATATTAAGAACTGGAGGAGTAACTCAGAACAAATTTTAAACACATCCAAAAATAATTATCTAATAACAGTTTGTAGGTGGATAAGTATTAAATAACATCATATTGCACCAAAATGCCATAAAGAAAGAATAATACCACTATTTGATGGAGAAGGAAGATAAAAAAACAAGTAAACGAAATGTGAGGTAATGAAGAGAATCCAAATTCCAACCGCACCATTGTTTGGTACCGTTGGTCGAGTAATAAGCAGCTTCACCGCTATAAAGAAGAAAATATAAGTTTTAATCTTGATAAGTGTTTTTCTAATAAAGACGAAAACTCTTTGCATTCTAGGTAAGGAAACTCAAAAAGGGAAAACTTGATCAAATCAAATCAATTATTTTTTTTTCTATAAAAATTTTAGGAAATGGGTTGGGTTCACCCACGATCCAAGGGCAGGGCGAAATCTCCCTTCTTTCTAGGTGATACCGATGTTGGGTAGGACAAGTCGTCTATTATCCTCAGGTGTTAACCTAGGCACCTAGGAGCTAAGATGTCTCCCCCAACTAGGGGTGGAAAACAGGCTAGGCCAGGTCAGGCCTCACCCTTAATAGGCCAGACCTGTTATGCAAGGAAGTGGCTTGAGCACGGCACGTGGTGCATTACTGAGCTAAAATTTTGGCCTGAGCCTGGCCTGACTTATGATCTGTTAAGAGGCCTGTTTTTTTTTACAGACCGAAAACAGACCAAATGCAAATAGGTCAGAAACAAGCCTACAGTATACAGGCCGACAACAGGCCTAATGTAAACAGGCCGAAAACATGCCTAATGTAAACAAGACGAAAGGATATTAATTAATGTTTTTTATAAAAAAAGATAATTATTCTTAACAGGCCGGCCTGTCAGGCCTAATATGCCTATTTGGAGGCCTAATATGACCTATTTGGAGGCCTAGGCTGACGACTGTTAAGACAAGACCAACGACCTATTTCCACCTCGCGCCTTTACCAACTCTTTGTTTTTTTTTTTTTTGCTAAAAATTTTAGGAAAGGGTTGGGCTCACCCCACAATCAAGGCGGGGCTGATGGACTTTTAATAGCCTCCACCTCTACCACGGTCCCCCGACCTATTTCCACGCAGGATCGAACCTCTCCCTTGAGGTGAGGAAGCGCCTTGACCAACTCTTTGTTTTTGGTGGAGAAGGAAGATGCAATCCAATGGGCCAAGTAGTCCCGAACAAATACAGTTTGGGCCTATTACAACTGTCTTGCTTCAAAAATGGAAAAGCTGATCACGAAATCTTGAACCCAAAAACAAAGCTGATCAGAAAAAAAAAAAAAAAAAAATAGAAGAAGCAGAAAGAATCGTATCGCGCCAAGGACTGACCAGTGACCAGGATTGACCACCCTGGCGAACCGCCCCCGACACAAGGGAAGATTGCATGAACATGGCAAGTTTCGCGGGTAAAATTGGCTTCAAAATCTCACCACAGCTTCAATGTCGTGTATATTCAATTCCCTGGTGAGAACTCAGTCACTTCCAAATTTTATTTAATATTTGTTCGGCTACTGAGAAAAGATGGGTTTGGGAGGGGACATAGCAGAAAGATCTTTGGGTGTTCGATTGCTGTCCATGTTAATGTAGCTCAAACTTGGTTTCCTACTCGTATCACTCTGTTAATTTGAAGGTGGCTCCCTTATTCATTTCTATCTACCTAATCTCTTACAGAAAAAGTTTCTGCTCTGAACCATTTTGTGTATGATTGGTATCTCTGTGTTTTTTCCCCTTATTAAAAATAGGGTAATATGGAAGAATCAGGTTACATGCTTGAAGAGTAGACACCATAGTTCTTCGGCTCCAGTTAGGTACACTCCGAAGACATCCTCCAAAGTGAAACTACCTGAAACTTCCCCGCAAGTGAAAAATTTGGAAAAAAGTAACTACTTTATCCGAGCTGATGCAAGCGAATCAGAGATCAATGGCGAAGAATCTGTTCGTGGAAAATTTTCTCAGCGTGAAGTATCCCAAATTCAGAATGACTTGCTGTTTGGTGACATGGGGCAAGGTAAATTGCTTTCTAACATCCTTCAGTTTTATGACATTTGTAATTTGAGGTCACGATTTCAGAGATAGTTGTGCTTTTGGATCACGCAATGCATGGGAACCATGTTTGCCAAATTAAGCAGGATAGCTAAGTGGAAAACCCATATGATTTCAAGATTCTTGTGTTAACAAAATAATTCTTTTGCAAGTTGACAATTTTATCATCGTGCGGGAGTGGCTAAAAACGGTAGCACCATCGTGCTTTTGATGAACCAAATCTTTTTAAGTTCTATTTAGTTTGTTTAGAAATGGTGTCGTCAGTAGGGTTCAGTTTGTGATCGTGATATTATTTATTGTCTTCCTTCTGTGACTTCTGTTACCTTTTTGTAATGGCTCCTTGCTTGTCGTTTTCATTGAAAAGAAGAAAAAAATCAATGTACTAAATTCGTAGATGGGTTGAGAGAAATGGGGCAGGAAAGGACTAAAAGAGCTATGTTATCTTAATTTACAGTTAATGTTCTTTCTCTAGCTCTAAACTTACCATATGCACAAGTTTGTATCATTTGCCAACTAAGATTATGGATATAAGTTGCCTTGTTATATTCCATATTAGTCCGAAGTACTACCTCCAATCCTAATTATAGGAGCACTTTTGTAGTGCAATTTGCACTACAAAAGTGCTCCTATAATTAGGACCAGAGGTAGTACTATTTTGTAGGTTCTTCATATCAAATTGTTATAAAGGCATACTGATGCAGAATTGAGTAGTATGTTTAAAATTGTTATAGTATCACTGGATCAGAATAGTGAAGTTAACCTCAACATTTTAAACGTTCATTGTAGGTTGTGAACAGACGGAAGAAGTTGACGAGTTTGCTGAGGAGTTGACAATTCATCAAGCAAGCAAATCTTGTGAACAAGATTTATTACAAATTAACAAATGTACTGTTGTTGAGGAATCAGCAATTAAATTACTTGCCATGAGGTTAGTTTCTTTTCCTTTTGAAAAATAAATTGTTTAATGCTGGATTATTTTTATGCTATAGATATCATGATAAACCGTTGGAGATTTTTAAACAGGAAAGACTTTCTAACAGTTTGAGCTGTTATCCATTTGGTAGGGGTTTTGTACCTATATTGTATGAAAATTAGTCTTTTTAACCATGCCTGTCCATGTGTTCGCAGGGCACTCACAACAGTTGAACTGAGAAAGAAACTTCTTGGGAAGAGATTCTCTTCTGATGCAGTGGAGGCAGTGATAAACAAATTCCTCAGCAAGTATGTATTTTACCTATAATGAGAAATAACTTGAGAGATGAAAGATAAAACTAGAAGCCTGTATCAGTCACATTCTTCGTGCCCAAAACAAAAGAGATGAAAACAGCAACATAAATGATAAACTCTTCTAGACTTTTGAGAGTCATGACCTCTCCTTGCCCAAAACAGTGTCTTCCTTCCTTGTCTCAGCTGCACACAGCCCTAGAAATGCTCCTACTCAGCCCTTGCCACCTTGGCTGCCTTGTTAGATGCCAATTCGGCCTCTTTAATTGACTCATTTACTCCACCAGTAGTCAATGGGCCTCTCTCCTTTTCTTAGAATAAACTCTGCCCATAAATGAACCAGGCCCATCATTACTTTTTTTTGTTTTTTATTTTAATGAACATGTATTGTGTCATAGCTTCTCAAAATTATTTCCAACACTATCTTAGTTTGTACTAGCAGATATAGACTCTTATATCCTAACTCCTAGATATTTTAAAACTTACCATTCCCACAAAATGGTATCATATTCATATGATACCTATACTTGTATCCAAATGGCATACTTAAAACGAGTTAGTATTTGACTGGTTTGTTAAGCTTCCTCTGCTGATTGATGCATCATCGCATTGCGCAGTGTTCTGCCTGAATGTGCTTTTTAAGTTCATTTATTTGAATCTGCACCCATTTTCTAAATACGCACATGGTGTATTTAAAGTGATATTATACCATCCCTTTCTGTTTCAGAGGGCTGATCAATGATAAGTTGTATGCGGAATCATTTTCTCGGTCTAGATGGTCTTCGTCAACTTGGGGACCTAGACGAATCAAGCAGGTAACCAACCTCTGTCTTCCTTCCATATGATAATTCTTTTCCTTCTCTTGACCAGTATTATTCCCTTTGTTGTTATCATACTATTGCCAAATATCTTGATGCTTGCTTAAAAGTGTGCAAAAATGTACTCGGTCCTATTCATAAGAGCCTAATAACTGAATTATGTTGTTTAAAAAAGCAGTTAAAATTAGTTAAAAATAATATGTATGTCTTGAAATAAATTTTTTTCCCAAGCATCACTTATTTATGAGGGGGCAATTAAGAGAGAGAAATAAAGTAAACATAAGTATCACTAACCCTTTAATTAATATAATATATAATTAATGAGGGGAACAAATGGAAAAAAATCATTAAATATTTAGACAACTTTTGTCAGGCTCTTATAAAAAAACCAATACAATTCAAATTTTGGGCTCTTATGAAAAGAATTGAAGGGGGTAGTACTTTTTTTAAACTAAAACCATGGACCTGTATCATTGGAGAAACATATGTTTATTTGTGTTCTGATTGAGGGACTTGAATATAAGTTTTTTCCAAAATATATAAATTTAATGAGATAAAGCCCATTGTGGCAAACACCAAATGGTATGCTAGTGCAGTACTGCTTACCCATTTTTTTTTTTAATCTTTTAGAACTTCCCGAATTCATGATATTATCCTAAATCCTAATAGGACTCTAATTCTACCATAATTACATTATAATTAATCAAAACAATTCAACAAATTGTCCTAAAACAATCACTGAAAATTACCATATTACGAAAAACGGTACATGGTTTGTAATTTGTCACCTTTTCCCTGCGCCATCAGGATCAAGGCAAGGCAAAGGTGCTAAGTTTGTGCCCACTCTAGCCTTTGTTATCCACTTACTTCCTATCATCATGAAGCCAGGTAATTCTTTCATTTGTTTGATTGAGGACAATTTTTTGTGCTAGGCACTATCTAAGAAGGGAGTTAGTCAAGCTGATGCTGAGAAGGCAGTTGAACTGGTTTTCAAGGAAGAAGATACTGATGAGGATCAAAAGTCAATTCTTGGCTTATCAAAGCATTCCATTGACCACTTATATGATCAGGCTTCAAAGCAGTGGAACCGAAGCCATGATGTACCCAAAGAAACAAGAAAATCGAGGGTTATCCGTTGGCTACAATACCGTGGCTTTGACTGGGATGCCATTAACTTCATACTGAAGAAATTAGAGAAGCAGGCTCCACTATAGTGCACAACTAAGACATCCATTTTGCTTGCCACTCTAGGTCCACTACAAGTTTCTTGAAGGACCTAACATGGATGCAAAATTCTGAGTTCAGTACCACACCTTTTTTCGTTAGGGAAAAAAAAAAAACATCTGTGTTGTAGTCTACTTGAACTGAGTTAAGTGTTTTGGATAGGGTTGAAGTCCTCATTGGCACAAAATACTGTTCCAACAATGGCAGACATTTCACTTCATCAATTTGCTTCAAGAAATGATGTATCAGAATACCCCGAATATTAGCACCTGTCCGAATACAATGTGGACTACTTTCTGTCACATTGAAGCTGAGATAAAGTAGTAGGAACCACTTAAGCAATTGCGGCTGGCTTTGTGGATTCAACTCAAGTGGTTGCTGGGCAAAAAAAAAAAAACTCAAGTGGTTGCTTCTTCTACAGAAACGTGCCTGTATGATGTAGTGGAAAGAATTAGCCTGTGTTGTGTGCTTACGCTTCGAGAACTATCTACAGTGTGTCCAATTACATACAGTAAGTAGAGCATTAGAGGAGCCTCTGGAACTAAATCCTGATATGGATTTGTTGGTATTATTGTGTTCACTAGGTGGATGATAAATGAATATGTAGGCATGAGTGGATTTCGCGTCATCTTCATTTCTTATTGATGTCATGATGTGATTGTTGTGCTCTGGTTTATCTTAGAATTAAATTCTCCTGCATTCGGAGCTGAATGAAAATTGAATTTGAAGATGAGTGTTTATCCGTTCTCAATGATCTGGTATTCCTAAAGTAGCACACTGGTCTAACTTAGAATTAAAAGTAATTACTTTGCTTGATATAAAAAGGAAAAACATGTATATATTAAAAATAAGGGAGAATGACAGAAAAATACCATTTAAATTTCAAAATCTTGTTGAGAACAACAGTAATGGAATTAACAAGAATAGTAAAGTAATTGATAACTTATTTTGTTGTCAAATTACTTATTTGACATTTTGAATTTTAAGTGGTGTTTTTTGGGATTCTCCCTAAAAGCAATTAGTTTGCTTGATATAACAAATAAAGAAGAACATGTATGTATTTTAATTTTAATTTGTATCGTATCTTTTTAGGTATACAATAATAATGTAAAATAACTGAAAAATCTCTCTTTTTTTATTTCAAAATATATCTCCTAAAGGTATAAAAGGGCTCAAGTCTTTGAGCCGACATAGCTCTTCTGTGATTGTGTGCAACATGTACATATTTTTTGTTTTACAAATAGTTAAAGATGAATTACACACAATTATAAGTTGTATCTGCTTGTTACAAAAAAAAAAAAGTTGTATCTGCTGAAAATAAGATGTACCTGGGTCTTAAGCAAATTTCAGGCTCTTTTGGGCCATACTTTTAGCAATGGGGTTTTTCAGCAATTTTTCTCAATTATAATTTGAGTTTCTTATTATTTTTATTATCGAGCAACTGAGAGTAGAACTTTGCCCAAAAAATAAAGGGAAAATATCAATAAGGTCCCAAGAAAGAGAAAAAACATAAAAAAAGTCTCAACCCTAAATCCTTTATAAAAAAAGTCTCAACCCATAGGGACTTTTTTTTAATATTAATTACAGAATTCTAATATAAAAAAAGTCTCATTGTCAAAATGGTTTTTCCTATTGTTAAAATTTTCTATGAAAATATCTTTGTCAAAATGGTTCTTCCTGTTACAAAAAATTTTCCAAGTTTCTAAAATTCTACAGCTGGAGGAAAAACTTGGAAAAATTTTTATTATAAGAAAAACTATTTTGACAACACGAAAAGCCATTTTGACAACGATATTTTCATAATGAAATTTTAATAACATGAAAAGTCATTTTGACAACAGGACTTTTTTTATATTGAAATTTCGTAATTAATATAAAAAAAAATGGGGGATTTGGGATGGAGATTTTTTTGATTTTTCTTTTTGGGACCTCACTGATATTTTCCCAAAAATAAACTACGAACTGTGAAGTGCTTTGCTTTCTTGATCGAAACTTAAACTTTTTATTAGAAAAAATATATACATGATAATGGTTATAGGGCAAGGAATTATATATATATATATATATAAATAAAATTATATATATATATATATATATATATTCAAATAATGTTTTAATCAATGGTCAAAATAGGTAGGTATATATTTTATGGGATAAGATATTGTCACTATCATTTTTTGTTACTACCACTTTTTCACCGTTAAATTAGAATCTTATCTACATTTATCATTTCTCTCTCCTATTGAGATTCTGATTTAACAGTGAAAAAGTGGTAGTGGCATTCAGGGGCGGAGCCAGGAATGAATATTAGGGGGGCGAAAATTACAGAATAAAACCCAGTGGAGTCAGCATTTGAAATTAGGGGGCGAAAATTACAGAATTGGACCCAAAATTTTAGGAAATCATGCTTTAACCTTATAAACATTTCAATATTTTCATTTTAGTCCCTTTATGACACTTTTAAACAAGGACTAAAATGAAAAGATTAAAATTTTTAAGAGACTAAAACATAATTTCTAAAAATATTTGATCCAATTATGTAATTTTAGATATAGCCCCTAAATCTATCCCATATTTTATAGAGAAAACACGAAGGGAGAAATCATTATTTAGAATAATGTTTTCCAACTTTTCCCAGCCAATATTGATTATTGAAAAGGGGTGAAGGCTGAAAAGGATGTAATAGACAACCATTAATTCTTTTCCATTTCCACCAGACAAATGAAGATAAAGCATAAATATAATACTCAGAAGAAAATATAATTCAGATTTAAAAATAAGAAATGTTAATAAAAAAATGCTGGAAAAGTGGGGCTCCAAAACAGAAAAGGCATGTGGACCCAAAAGCTGAAGCACAAAATGAACAAACAAACAGGTTTGAATTCTTCTTTTCCTGCATGATTCTGCTGGGACCTGGCTTTGGTTCTTTGCACTTGCCATCTTGCCACTAAAATGGTGCCGTTTTAGTACAAAGGAGGCAGTTGTGTCCTCCTTTTTGTTTATTTTTTTTGAAAAAATATTTTAGGGTAATGACTAGTACTAAAAAGATACTTGAGGATACTTCATGATACTGAATGGTATTGATTTTTTCTTTCAATACCGTTCAGTATCCTGAAGTATACTTTTAATATTAGTCAGTATTCTGAAATATTTTTTCAAGATCCTAAAATAATTTTTCAAAATCATGAAGTATTTTTTCAGTACTGTTTAGTGTCCTAAAATATCCTTTTAGTACCAATAAGTACCCTGATTTTTTTTTAAGATCCTAAAATAATTTTCTTAGCTCACGATATATTTTTAATACCAGTGAGTACCCTGAAATATTTTTTCAAGATCATAAAATAATTTTTCAAGATCATGAAATATTTTTTTAGTATAAGTCAGTATCCTTTTAGTATCGGTCAGTACCCTACCCTGACATATTTTTTCAAAATCCTAAAATAATTTTTTTTGATCATGAAGTTTTTTTTTTTGGGAAAATGATAGCTAGTCCCAAGGACCATAAAAAATAGCAAAAAAGTCTCAACAGAAATTCACATTTTGATATTATTTGTATTGAAACAAAATCCAGGTTTTTATTTTGTTGTGAATATAACACTTCTTGTTGTAAATATAGTTTTTTCTGTTGTGAATGACATATTTTAAATTTTGTTGTAAATGACCAGGTTTTTAAATTTTGTTGTAAATATAACACTTCCTGCTGTAAATATAATTTTTTCTGTTATGAATGACAGGTTTTAAATTTTGTTGTAGATATAACACTTCATGTTGTGAATATAGTTTTTTCTATTGTAAATGGCTGGGTTTTTAAATTTTGTTGTAAATATAACATTTCCTGTTGTTAATACAAATAATATCCAAAAATTCCCTGGGGACTTTTTTGATATGTAGATTCTTGTTGAGACTTTTTTGCTATTTTTTATGGTCCTTGGGACCTGGCTGTCATTTTTCCTTTTTTCCAATACCAGTTAATATCTTCAATTATCTTTTTAATATCATTCAATACCCTAAAATATTTTTTCAAAATTATGAAGTATTTTTTTCAGTATCCTAAAGTATCTCGTTAGTATTAATAAGTACCATGAAATATTTTTTTTTAAAAAGAAAGGGGACACAACTACCTCCTTTGTGCCAAAACAGTACCGTTTTGGCTGCAAAGGATTGTAACGGATGGCAAGTGCAAAGGACCAAATCCAGGTCCGATTTTGCTTTGGTGTCATTGCTCATTCATTTTGCTTTAAAATTTTTGAGGTTTTACAAACACCTATTGGAATTGAATGGTAAGGTACTCATTCTCCTTTAAGTAGGTCTTCAATTCGAGATTGTGAATGGAGCAAGTGACATTAATAACTCTTCCCTCCCATCAGAGAGACCGACATTGTGCGAATCTGGATTAGTCTGGTTCCAATAAATCCTCCGAGTTAAAATGAATGGAGCAGGTGGCATTGGTAGCTCTTCCCTCCCATCAAGGAGATCGACTCAGGCAAATTCGGATTAATTTGGCCCCGATAAATCCTTCAAGTTAAAAAAGGCATGCCAGGATACCATATGCGTATGCAAAAAAAATTCTAACGTTTTGCAATTGCAAGCTATATCTCAAAATAAAACAAGAATTTAAAAAATATGGCTAAATGGTAATTAAAAATAATAATATTACCCAGTAATTTATCATTGTATATTACTAATTTGTTGTGAGACTTTTTAAAAAATGAGACAAACTTGGTGTACCAGGTGTCCGAAGTCCAAAAAAAAAGATGACATACATACATATATAAAAGAATGAATTTTCAATTCTTTTACTTGGGTTGAAATTTATTATGCATGCCCAAGTAATTAAATAGAAAATATATAGTGAGAAAAATATACTTTATCTTATTTTTTTTAATAGAAATTTCTGTTACTATAATGTCCAATTTCACAAGAGATGAAAATCTAACTTTTACCTGCGTACTCGCAATCTTCTTTTCGGAGTCAAAAAGCTGCATCCAAAAAGAGAGACAACCAGATACAATTTTGGCTTTTTTGTAAACTACTAGTGCAGAGGAAAAACATCGTAAAACTTTTCTTCTAATCTCATACCAAAAAAAAAAGAAAGAAGTTACTAAAAATCCCCACTTAACTGTGAAAAGTTACTAAATACTCCTCCGGTCCTAATTATAGGACATATTTAACCGATTTTGGGGAGATTAAGGAAAGAAGTTAAATTAGTTAATTTTACTCATTTTCCTAAAATAAGTCCTTATATAAATTTAAAATGACATAAGTGAAAGTAAATCAATAGTTCTTACCACATGTCTCTCCAACCTAATTTTTTTTTCTCTACATGCTATCTAATTAAAATAATGGTTTTACTATATATATATATGTGCGTAGATACACACACATATATATATATGTGTGTGTACATATATCGACAGACGCATATAGACACACACACTCTCACACACATATAAACACACACACACAAAGATATACATGTATATATGTGTGTGTGTTTATATTTGTACACACACATATTGATAAACACACAAATATACATATATGTACACACACAGTACACACACCCACATATATGTGTGTGTGTGTGACTATATATATTTGTGTGTGCACACACACATAAAATAATAAAATATATATGTGACACACACACATATTTATGTACACACACAAAATATATATGTGTGTAGACACACACATACATACTACATATATGTAGATACACACATATATGTGCACGCACGCGCACACACACACACAAAATATATGTGTGTAGACACACACATATATACATACACACATATATGTAGACACACACATATATGTGTGTGTCTATAGTGTCTATAAATATTTGTGTGTAGACACACACATATATACATACATAGATACTCACACACACATATACATCTAAAAGTTTCGTTGACTGGAAGAGTATACACATCCACATACATATACTCACAAAAAATCAAACACACTTGAGAGAATAAAATAGGGGTATTTTAGGAAAAAAATGGACAATTATTAGAATGTTGTCCTATAATTAGGACCAAAACCAACTCTCAAATGTTGTCTTATAATTAGAACCGGAGGGAGTAATTTATATCAGTACTTTGAAAACACGCCTTGAAATGTGATACTAAAAATCCCCACTTAACTGTTGCATCATGCAAATATGCTGCAAGATTATTCTGCAGCCATTATTTGGTTAAAGGTAATTAATCGCATTGAAGAAAAATCAATAATTACAGTTATATATCTAATGATGAAATCTACAATAAAATGAGACAATGTCCTGTTAAAATATGTGTTGGGCAACTTGTATATTATCGTTATAATCAGTTAGTTATACACAAGTTGGTTTTATACTTGATAACTTTCACTTAATTAACTCAAGTTGATGTAAGTGGTATGGATTCTTATTCCTTCAATATATATCTGTAGTTCAATTATGAGTTTGTGTATGAAACAAACTTAAATTAAGAGTGATTTATCAGCAAAAAAATACTGACTTAAGAGCTACTTCTTCATGTGTGGCTGCAAAAGTTGGGATTGAAGTTTGGACCATTGAGTTCAGTGGGCGCTATGTTTTGTTATCATGGTTTCAGAGTTTGCATGTGCGCCCTCTTATTCACACATATGCAACCTTTCAACCTTCAACTCTATGTGTGTGTCAGTATATATACTCATTTAATTTTATTTATAAAGCAATTATCCTACTTATAAATCACAGCATTTAAATTTGCATATAAATATACAATTTTTTTTTTTATTGTGTGGACTTTGTGCTCTTGAGGTAGAAAGAAAGGGCGACTCAATACACAAGACTCTCACCAAATAGGGTCTAGAGAGGGATAGATGTGTACAGCATTATCGTCATCAATGGAGATATTAATTCAAGATTTGAACCTTTGATATTTAAGTTACATGACGGCAACATTGTCTTTGTTATCAGGAAAGTTGTTAAATAATTTTAAGAATGAGTTAATGAAAAGTTAACGTACATTTTTCTTAATTCCAATCAACCATGTTTTTTTACTCGCAGCATTGTTGAAGAGTACGTTGCAAGGGATTTATAAATAATACTAGAATATATAGTTTGTTTGTTTATTTAGGGGGAGGAATTGATTTCCAATATGTGGAAAGTCTTTATCAGACAGCACATGGACATGTGAACTATTCAAGAGGGACCATGTGAGAACTATAACTGTTAAGAAAAAGCTGCTTTGCTGTGTTTTTGTGCTACGAATTTCTATTAAGACAGAATCTTATTTCAATTTTTTTTTTTTTTTAAAAAAAAAGCCAACACTAGTTATTAAAACACTGTTGTTGCATATATTTTGCATATTGATTCATTTTGAAATAATTGTTGTTGTCTATGAATATTTATAAATGAGCTTGTATCCAAAGTTGCCAATCATTGTTGTTGCAGCTTATGATCTTCTTCTACAAGCACTGATGAAAAGTCTGTTGATGACAGATAAGACCGTTACTGTTTCCCACAAATCGCCTTCCTTGTTGCCATCAAAATCCACAAAAACATATTAAATACCTTAATTAATTAACCACATGGGCACTGAAATTAGAGCCTCGAAAGCTGTAAATTCACTCAGACAAAAGTTCTATTAGTCCAAATTTACTTGACACTTTTGTTAAATGGTTGAAGATTTTGATACACTCTTAGCACTCTATATCCCAAATACACTTCAGCATACATACTATATATGTAATTTCAAGGGCATCACCAAAACACACATATCTTACATATGAATGTACTTATATTGATGATTATTCAGATATATTTATTTAGACTGAGTCATCTGAGAAATGAAAGGAACAATTAGAAGATTGATGCGAGACAAGGTGTTTAGGTGACGGAAGCGGATAGGGCGAGGCGTGTAATGAAGAATTAGCCTTCTTCTTGAGTTCATCAGAATCCAACCTTGAGGAGTCAACAGGTCTGATTTCTTTGAGCATGGCCACAACGTCCTTCATTGTAGGACGATCCTCAGGCTTGGTGCTCACACAGAGGAATGATACGGCCAGAGTTTGAAGCATCTCGTGCATGGCTGGGTCAGCCCTGCCTCTGAGCTTTGAGTCCAGAATATCAGATGGGTCACCTTTATTGGCTAAGTGGCTCCGAACCCACTGAACCATGTGTGCACCACCTGGTAGAGTTGGGTCTAGTGGGTGCCTCCCGGTCAATACCTCCAAAAGAACCACACCATAACTGTACACGTCGCTCTTCTCTGTGATTCTCTGCATTGATGCATGTTCTGTTCACATCCGATCCAAGTCATCCATGTTAGCATATGTTCAAGTATGAAAATTCCAATAATCTAATGCATGAGATTATGTTAAAAGGTTAAGTTAGTATCAAGCCACCTAAAGTTTTTTTTAATTTTCCTTTTATGCGTACCATAAAGCATTTTGGGAAAATCATAACAAAATCTCAACTAAAGAAAATAAAATCAGCAAAGCCAAATAATTTGACTTGTCAATGGTGGCTCTCTCACTTACCAATAGAGATTCTTTCACTTAATTATCATTGACAAACTATGCTTTTTTATTATTATTTGTTTTGGTTGGGACTTTAATGTGATTTTTCTAAATATTTTTCAATAGTATTTAGTATTATAAGTTTAGGGTACTCTTACCACTGAGGAAAATGGTTGGAGGATAAAATTATACTTATTTTTTTTTTTATAATACTGTGTGCTACTAAAAAATATTGAATGACAAAAAATTAGTTTAAGATGCTAATTAGTAATACTTTAAAAGTCAAATTGTTACTAGAAAAATATTTTAAATGTTGAATACCCCCGAAAATTAGTTTAAATAACAAGTAATGCTTTAAAAAAATAATACTCGTACTTCTTACTCGTTACAATTTAACCTTATGTAAATAAGCTTTTGGGGTTTGAAATGAAAATACCTGGAGCCATGTATCCGTAAGAACCACCAAGATACGTTTTATGAAATGGTTTAGGATCAGAACGATGATCATGAGCTTCGTCCTTGTCACAAACAATTCTGGCTAATCCGAAATCTGCAAGATAAGCCTGAAACCTGTCATCCAATAACACGTTCATGGCCTTGACATCTCCGTGCAGTATCGGAGGGACACAATCGTGGTGTAAATACGCAAGCGCGTAAGCCACACCCACCACAACCTCGTACCTTGTTTCCCAATCTGCCCCTCCCTTGCCGGAGCCATGAAGCATCGAGCTGAGGCTGCCGTTAGGGAGGTAGTCGTAGAACAAAAGCTTGAGGTTCCTGTTGGATCCCCAACCTAGGAGTCTAATGATGTTCTTGTGTCGGATCGAACCCAGAGTTCGGATCTCGGATTCGAATGCTCCGCATTCTTCTAAAGACCACATCTTTTTAACGGCTAGTTCGCCGATTGAGCTGTTGGGGATTGTTACCCTGTACACCACGCCGGAGCTTCCGGTGCCGATCACGTTGGATGACGTCAGGCTCTTGATGACGTCATCGATGGAGGAGATTTCGAGCTTCTGATAAAAAGTCATCTCCCATGAGCTATTATCTTCCATGATTGCTCTGTTTTGAATGTGAGAACGTACCAAAGCATAAATTGTGAGCAGTATGAGTACTGCACTTATGCTTAAGAGAATGGACATGATGAACTTCATTGCTGATCTGGCATGGACTTTACTGGGCCCCACTCCGTCGACCGGAGTCAAACCATCGGCGCCGGAGATGTAGAGGCCTTTATTTGGGGTGAGGTCACTTAAAGGCAGCTTTTTGAAAAATGGGGTGTCGGGTAATTCACCAGAGAAGTAGTTGAAGGAGACGTTTAAGGAAACGAGGTTTTGAAGGTCAGAGAGGGAGTTCAGATTCCCTGAGAGGTTGTTGTGGGAGATATCAAGTACAGCCAGTTTTGTGAGACCAGAGATTTGAGATGGGATTTGGCCAGAAAATTGATTGAAGCTGAGATTTAAAGAGATTTCCAATGATGGGATTTGACCCAATTGTTTTGGAATTTCTCCAGAGAACTCATTGCTTCCTAGGTCAAGAAGCTGAAGCTTAGAGCAAGATGAGATCTCTTCTGGGATTTTCCCACTGAGTTGATTCTTTCCCAGATTGAGTTTGGTTAGTTCACTTAATGAACCAATATTGGTACGCGTCAGTGAACCAATGAGCCTGTTATCTGAGAAATCCATTAATCGAAGACTTCTAGGGAGAGACTCTGGGATTGAACCTGTGAGAGAATTCGAATGAAGGTCAATAAACTGAAGACTCTCACATTCAGATAATGTTGAAGGAATCTGCCCCACAAAATGATTGCTGCTTATATCCATAAAGTTGAGGTTTTTCAAGTTTCCTATCTCAGGTGGAATTGACCCAGAGAATCTGTTTCTGTTCAACCTTAACCTGAAGAGACTTGTGCAGTTTCCTATATCAGGAGGAACAAAGCCTGATAGTTCATTGGAAAGAAGCAAGAGTTTAGTGAGATTCCTCAACCCAAAAAGTGATTTTGGTATTGAACCAATCAGGTTGTTGTAGGACAGATCAAGTGCCTCAAGATCTTGGCACTGAGACAGACTTTCTGGGATTTTCCCAGTGAGCTTGTTCTGCCATGCAAAAAACAGACTCAAGCTTTTCAAATTGCCTATAAGAGCAGGAATCTCTCCAGAAAGAGCATTGTTGTCAACTTCTAACTGAGTCAGAGAAGTGCAATTAGTAATCTCTGGAGGTATACTACCTGTCAACTGATTAACACTTAGCTGGATTTCTTCAATATTTGAAAGCATCCCAAAGCTCCTTGGTATGCTTCCAGTGAGGAGATTCACTGAAAAGTCTATGACTTTGAGCTCTGTGCAGCTTCCAAGCTCTTCTGGGATTGTCCCTGCAAGACTGTTCTGCCATAAGAGAATACTCTGAAGCTTTCTGAGATTTCCAAGTTGACTTGGTATTGGACCTGAAATAGAGTTCTGATACAAGTACAAATTCTGCAACTCACTGCAATTCCCAATCTCATTTGGAATTGAGCCTGACAAGAGAGTTGTGTAAATAGCTATGGTTTGAATGTTCTTCAGCTTGCCTATTGAAGAAGGAAGGCTTCCAGAAATGCTGGTTTCTGCAAGTCCTAACATGACCAAGCTGGTGCAGTTTCCAATCTCCCATGGCAGCTCACCTTTAAGGTTCTTATTCCCACCTGCTCTGAAAACTTGAAGCCTCCTTAAATTCCCCAAACTCATTGGGATTTCACCACTGAGCTGGTTGTCATAGAGTGTCAAATTCACAAGACTGGAGAGATTCCCAATGTTGGATGGGATATTACCTTCAAGAAAGTTTGCATGGAGAGACAAACTCTCAAGTTTACTCAGCCTGCAAATATCTTCTGGTATTTCACCTGAGAGATAATTCCCACTGAGATCAATAGAAACAAGCTCCTCACAGTCTCCAATTTCTCTGGGGATAGAACCTGTGAGGTTGGTTGAAGACAGGACAAGAACCTTCAAGGACTTTTTTAAAGCTTGAAACTTTGAAGGCAATGATGAGCCTTTCAGGTCCACAGATTTCAAGCTTATCTCCTCCACTTCCCCTCTGGAGTTGCAGCCAACACCAACCCATTTGCAAGGGCTTGAATCTGAAGGATTCCAAGATGCTAATAGTGCATCTCCTGTACTGTTCAAACTGTTCTTCCATGCAAGAAGAACTTGGCCTTGTTCATCAATGGAGTAGCAACATGAGAAGAAGAAGAAGAAGCAGAAGCAGAAGAAAAGAGAGTTTTTTGAGAGAAGTGAGGAGAATCTGGGAGAAAGTGAGGGATTTCTTAAGCTTCCAAGCATTGTTGAAGAGAGAGGAGGAGAACAATAAGGGAAGTGTATTGGGATTGTAGAGGGGGAAATCCCATGTTTTTTTTGTTTATAGATAATGAAGTAGGAAAGAAGATCTGGATCCAAGAGCCAGCTTCTTCTTTATTCTTTTATTATTGTAATGGGTTTTGTTTTTTAATGATGAAGACATTGTCATACTCATCTTGGAATTCTTTTGTGTTAAATTCCAGCTAAACTTTGGCTCTTTATATTGTGTCTCTCCCCATTTAACCTCTCAAGTATTGGGTTGAACTCTTATGTTTTTTGCTGTCTGAATGGATATTCCAATTAATTAGTTACTCCCTTCAGTTAGTGCTTCATGCATAATGAATATGTAAGGGATGATAATTTAAAATTATTTTGATTCAAAGTTTTTTAAATATTATTCTAGAAAATAAAATCGACTAAATAACTCAATTAGCATGAGAAGATAATTTGAATTTAATTAAATATTATGAAAAAAGTTATGTTTTTAATTTCTATAGTAAGTAATGTTTTGTCATATATGTGAGTGAATTTTATTGTATTATATATACTCTTTAACAGTTTTATTATCATAAATTATACTATATTTATTTCAAAGTATTAATAAAATTATTATAAAAAATATAATTTTTATCAGCAAAAAATTCTAAAAGTAAGATCTTAAATTTTTTTATTAACATGGATTGAAAAGGACATTTAAATTTAGACAGAGACAAGAGATATTGAAGATGATTATAGATAAAGAAGAGAGATGGATATAAAAATTGGGAAAGAGACTAATAATTATGTAAATTTCAACTAAGATAGATATGTGTTGCCCACATAGACACTACTATTGTCTTGTTCATCTTTATATGGTCATTATTTTTCATCTTCAAAAATATTGAAGTGATGGTTGGCAGGAAACAAGAAGCACTATGACCAGTGAAAATTGTGATTTGTGATAGGTGAAGACACTTTAGTATAAAATGGGTCGTTTTTCTTAATTTTGTTAAGATGGGTTTTTCATTTCTCAGAGACAGTAAAAAGGCTCATTATCAATCAGAAGAGACATTAATATCATCATCATATCAAACTGATTGTTGATTAATTTGAGAGTTTAGGCTCTGGGTTCTCTTAATCAAAATCATAATCCTCTTCTGCATAATTAAACTTGGCCCATTTGTGGTCCATCTCTTTTATGTGGCTTCTGTTCATTAATCACTCACATGCGCTTCCTACTTGTTCCCCTTTTTCGATTTTTATCTGTAAAATCATACAGAAAAAATTATGTTCATTGTCTATATATATATATATATATATATATATAAGTTTTGTCATTTTGCCTCTATATATATATATATATATATATATATATATATATATATATATATATATATATATATTAGTTTGTCACTTAAAAATGGGACAATCCTTCTAAGGTCCTAAAGAATTAAGAAAATGTCAAAAAAAATTTAGAAAAAATTCTAATGTCAAAAAAGTCTTGTTAGCAACTCTTTCAATAAGAAATTGACAACTCTATTAGGTTTTGACAACTCCATTGGGTTTTAACTTTTAACAACTCTTTAGAACATTTTTGACATTATAATTTTTTTTTTGAGACTTTTTTCACATTTTCTTAATCTTTTAGAACCTTAAAAAGGTTTTTCCTAAAAAAATTTAGGCTAGGTGAGTTATGTCTTCAAGTCTTCTCACTTTAGTAGGAATCTAGCTAACACTTATGTAGAGATATTCACAAATTATTAATAAGATCAATACGTCTTCTCAAATTTGTAGTTAAATTTGAACTCATGTACTTATAAGATATAAAATATATCTTTGACAATTGAATCAATTTTTATTAGCATATGTAAACGTATATATTTATTTATATTATGTTGATATATTGATTATAAATTCGCAAGAATGCAAAAGAGTTTATTTTTATAGTCAAAGCATAAGAGTAAAAACTCATTTTATTTTTAAGTTACTTGATGAACTTGATTTAAAAAAAAGATAAAAGTTTACATATGAAGAAATTTAATTATGATTTCGTTTAAAAAAAGAGAGAAAAATATATACAAACTATGGGATATCTTATGATTTCCTTTTTGGTCAGGATATCTTGTGATAACTCTGTAATTTTATCCTCTTTAATTTCTCTCATAATATAATATTATCATAATTTGAATCACATTTAGTAATTTAGTAAGTAGATATAAAACGTGTGCTTAAAAATGATAAAAAAAAAAATCAAGTATATATAGCAAAAGTAAAAAAAAAAAGTTACTAGCTAGTATTAAAAGAAGTTAACCCTAAACCCTAATACTAACAATTAATTAAGAATAAGTACTAAAAAAATTATTGTGAAAGATCTGAATCTATTACTAACAGTGTTGAGTAATATTCTTTAATGATAGGATTTTGATTATTTTCTTATTTGAATAAAAACTCACTATCAATTAATTAATAATAAGTACAAAAAAAGTTTTTGCTTGATAGAAGTTAGCCTTAAAAAATTAAATAATTTTTTTTTTAATTATCTCTATCATATTACAACTAATTTCATATCACATCACATGCATGGACTCTATTATGCTTTGAATCTCCATAATTATTTTTTGACCAGCTTTTCGATATTTATAATTAATTAACTTAGCCTAGTTTATTAAATAAATCAATAAATAAAATCTAGTATGGATTCATTTGGATTTGTTTATATAAAGATTGAGGGAATTGCATGTGAAATCTGATAAAGACTTGCAGTGCACATGGGAGGATGAGGAATATGAAATTTTAAAAAAATAAAAAAAAAAATTAATTAATTATATGAAATTTGGTCGTATCGTGTTGTTGCTTATGCTATAAATAATTAAAATAAAATTAAGAATAGGCTTATTGGATAATCAGAGCCCTATGACTCCCATAAAAACAAAACATTATATTTTTAAATATTTCATAGTTGCTAATCATCCACCATGTGATCATGATCGCTCAGCTGTCAACAGGTTAAACAAGAAAAATTTCTAAAACAATTAAAATATTGAGTTCTCTTCTATTGAATTAATATATCAAATTGTGGATCTTCTTCAGAAACAATTGATTTATTGAATAATAATGCTTTCAAATATTACTGATGTGCTAGTAAATTTTGTAAATTAAAATATTATCAAGAGTTCTGATGTGAATGGCTATTTTTCTTAGAGGTAAGGTGTAAAAATATACATGTGATTTTTCTAAAAGTGCATCAAACATCAAGTACTATTTTTTGGTGTAAAAGTGACTATGTGGATACAAAAATGGAGCAAAAATACTTATTGACTGTTAGTTTGACTTTTTTGTATTTTTAAGGTTGAAATAGATGATGACTCAGCTAAATTTCATCCCAGTTGACAGTACAAAACTAGAGAAAATTACAGAAAATGGCATAGATATTTTGGAAATTACAATTTAGCCCTTCTCTCTCCAATTCCCCTTCTCTCTCTCAATCCATCAGATCGCCCATCTTCGTCTCCTCATTGTCATTGCCGCCTTTCTATAATTTTCAAAACTATTTGGGCCTTTTATGTAATTTTCTCCAGTTCTCTACTATTAGCTAAGATGAAATTTAGTTGAGTCGCCGTCTATGTCAGCCTTAAAAATACAAAAAAAAGGGGTCAAACTAACGGTCAATGGATATTTTTGCTCATTGTCAAATCTCTCTTATCTTTTTCTCTTTTTGCTAGTCAATCTCTCTCATCACATTAATAAAAAAAAAAAAAAAAGAACTTAGTATTAGTTGCACTTTTAAGAAAACCATATATGTATTTTTGCATCTTAACCATATTCTTAATTATGAAGAACATTCGACAAGTGAACTTTTTTTTTTTTTCAAATCAGAGATTATGTGAGTTATACACTTCCTTCTGTTTCAGATTATAGAAATGGGAATAAAATTTTACTATGATAGCTTTAGAAGTTAAAAGTGCATGTTTGTTATATGTATTATATAATGTTAGGTTATTTCTTTTTTTTCTTGGCCAGCAATGTTCGCTTAACTTCAAGAACATGTTATAATTTTATTCCTGTTTTATTTTTTTATATTTAAAAATAAATTTTGGATAGTGCAGCTTAATGTTAAATTTGCCTCCTCAAAGCAATTATTTATGAAGGATTATTTTCAAGAACATGTTAGAATCATTGTAATGAAAACAACAATTTACAAATATTAATACAAAATATGAAACATATAATTTTTTTTTTTTTGTATTATTTGTAGTTTCAACTTGATTGCAACTTAGTCCTTGAATTTTAACTAAACGCAACTCAATCCTTATAGTTTTTACTTAGTAAAAAGTCAATTGCTGAAATTTTACTTGATGCAACCCAATTCCTATAATTTTAACCATTTTAAATGTTGGTCTCCAAATTATAGGTATCAAAGTTATTTTGTTAAATTTATTAGGGGCTAATGTTTTAAATGACTAGACTATATGTAATGAGTTGCATCGAATCAAAATTTATGAATTTAGTTTCAACCATATGTCAATGGTTAGAAAATGAGTTGCACCAGGTTAAAGTTCAGAGATTAAGTTGCAATAAGTTAAAATTTAGAAGCTGAGTTACAACTGGACTACAACTATTGAGAACAAATATTTAATCTTTCCATTGAATAACATAACTTGATTTATAAATTTACTATGACCTATATATTTTTTTTTTAAAAAATATTTTTTAAAAAACCAAAAGTAAGCCAAAAGAAATTAGTCATGTGAGTGGGATTAGTACCAAACCCCAATAAAATGAATCTTGAAGATTATTACAACACTTGAATATGATATCAATACATTGAACATCCTTAACCTTTAAACGTTTGATGACTGTGTTTAGGTGCATTATGAATCTTTTGATACCTCTAAGGATGTTAGTTTATTTGACCTTTCATTTTTTTTAAAAAAGAAAAGTTAAGATTATTTAATATCAATGTACACAAAAGGTTTTCCATTTAATCAATAAACAATTATATGGGGTTACATTCAATGAGTGAGACACAATAATTTAATAATTGTGAAAAAAGGGTATCATCCTCAAAGTGCAACCCCACCACTAATCGAATAGTTAAGTTTTTGGTTTAAAGAAAGAAACAAAGAGAGAAAGAAAAAGGATTGGTTTGTAATTAATGAGAGTTTAAAGCACACGAATGGGTGATGTCACTTATGTTTTCCTTTATCTAATAACCAATTAAAAGCTTAAACCAACTTTACCTTTCAACCCCTTTTGCATTTCTGGTTAGTTAATTAGTCTAATCAGTAATCACATCAAGATCAAAATCAGAAAATTTACCCTTTTATTTGAGTAAATTAATATAGTTTTTGTTTGTTGTATGAAGTTTGAAAAATGAGTCATATTGCTATTTATAATTAAAAAATAATAGAACTTAAATTTGAAACCGTGTGAAAAAGTAACCAAAGCCTCTTCCACTATAATCAATACGTATAAGTAATTTATTTCTCACGTATTTAATGGAGCTTTTTGTTGCCAGAACCTTTATAACAGATCTTAATAACATGTTAAAATCAAGGATTAAATTAAGACTAGATTAACATATCTATTCTATCAATTAATTTTCAACATCACTCAAAATCGTACCCATTTGAACATGCTCTTTGATCTTAGTAATTACCTAAAGTAACCATAATAATCAGTTTTTAATGGGTCAATTATTGATAATGTCCTTGTGATAAGATCATTGGGTGAAACAAGGTAGCTCTACACAACCCAAATCATTAGTTTGAACCATAATTACTACTCTATATAATATATAAATAATTAAATAAAGATGGTTAAAGGCAATGAATGTGTAAAAAAAATATTTTACTATTTAAAAATACCCTAAAACCCATATATATGTAAAGAAAAAGTAAATGAGAGAGAAAGAAAATAAGTAGTAAAAACATATGTTTGAGAGATTATTAATGCAGTGATATGATATGTAATTAATGGCCTAAACATGAAAAAAGGATGGTGAAAATTTCATGCACCCTTTAAGTGTATCTTATAAAGAGAATCATACTACTCAAAAACTAATTATATCTTATACTCCCTCCAGTCTTTAATATAATATATATTTAGAAAATTGATTTTGGTCTTAAATATAAGACATAAATTTTATATTTATCAATTTTTTCCTTAATTTATCCTTGTTGATGCTCCTTAACAATAATCAAGGAGAAGAGTGAATGAATGAATTAAGAAATATGTTTATGATGTTTTAGAAAATACATGTCATATTAACTAATTTCCTTAAATAATTAAATTAGGTAAATATTCACAGATAATCCCACATGGCTATCAATCACAATTTTCAATGAAAATTAGACTTTTAACATATACTATCTATTTAAGACTAATTCAATTTGTAATTATTCTTAGATAAATCAACACAAGATTTCTTTTTTTTTTTTTCCTTCTCATGCTTTGCATTAAGGCCTACCCTAAAGTGGGTGGACCTAGGGAAGGTATAGTAATGTACTATCAAGGAGACAGTTCTGTCCTGAATAGAAGGCACACGTGCAATGAAAGAGTGAGCAGTTAGTGAATGGAATTGCACATCATGTGGACTTTTGAATCCCCAAACAGTAATTATTAATTGATCCATCCAAAAACAAGATTTGTCACTTGACAATAATCAACCCCATAAATCCCATCACAAATCTCTCAATCACAAGGGTCCCACCTTCCCCCCTAAAAAGATATATGTTATATGAGCTTCCAAGTTGCTCTGCCCATTTCACACACGTATGGAAGCAGATCATCATAATAATCATCACCTTCAATTATAATCAATATAACAATTCCTTGTTCCTTTATAATCTTTTGGACCCACTTCCTCCAACTTGTGATTATAACCTGAATCATTCATATAATACCACCCCTCAAACCATATCTTTATTATTGAAAATCAACCTTGCTTGACCATGGATAACACATGAGGCTCCTTTTCCAATGATGAGAGTCCAATTCTATCTCTAATGTCACTTCATGAGATTAGAACATTTGAGTTCATGTATACAAGTTCTATATCTTATAATCAGATAATAGTGAAAGACTTTGATCATGTTCATTTACATCCATCAATTTTCATGTCTCTTCTTAAATCTAGATCTTATTGTATTAGTTAGAGATTATCATAGAAGTGACAACATTTTTATCATAAATTTTTATTAATATCCCTATTCTCTCTCTCACTCTCTCCTTATATGACTATCTGACTATGTCAAATTCGAGTATTATCATGCTGAATTAGGGAGAACTCTAAAAAAAACTTCTTCCACTAACGTCTATTGGTATATCCCTACTTCTAGTTGGCACTAATTTGTCAACACAAACTAGCCATAGCAAATTACACAAAATAAAGGGATGTTGTGAGATTAGTTTGAATAACTTCACTTTCCTTCACTTGAGTGCGAAATCTGTGAGGAAGACTCAAAAAGATTAGGATGATCTGAAGGATTGATTAGCTTGAATCACGTTTTGGCTCTTTAGCTTTTGTTTTTCTCAATAACTTCACTTTCCTTCTCAAAACCCTTCAAAGTGCTCCACTGAAAAATTTCAGCTTTGTATATACCCTTGATGATGAAGATGGGCCTGTTCCTTTCAGTGACTCCATTATTAAAATATGTAATCGCACATAAGCACACGCAGAACCACGGCTTGCTCCTTCATAATCTTCATATTTAATGTCAAATCAAGGTCTCATCTCATTATATCGGTCCAAATATTTCCTTAAGTTCAGGGTTTCTGTTCCCAAATCACTTTCCAATGCAATAAATTATTGGAGGTAATGGACACAAAGTGGGACTAAGCTTCTTGACCAAAGAGTACTAAAAAATCTTCCTTTCTACCTGAACCACACTACTTTGAACATGTCCAATCAACTCCACACGTTTGGTATGCTTAAGCTTTTTGGTTTATTTCTTTGCACCTATATATATATATATATATAAGCATACTTGTTTTGGGGCTTTTCGCCATTCTTTTACCCTGTCCTTCATCTTCAACAAAGTAAAATTATGATAATAATAAATGACAAACTCACCGAGGTTAGATAGCTCTTGTAACTTCAGAGTACAATCCGCTTATTATTGTATTTTTGTAGCAAGAGTCAATCTACCTGTAACTTTCAAATAAGTAAAACAAAGTGTTAAATCCATGAAGCAAGAGTCAATTCCTACGATAATACATAATTAACCTAGGTCAAAAGTTCCATAGGAAGCATATTTAGGCCCTTCAGATCCGGGACATGTTCTTACTTTATGGTAACCGATTCAAGTATTTTTTTTAAAAGTGGGCAGACAGAGATGGGGGGGGGGGGTCCTGGGCAAGTGTCCAGAGAAGCAGAAGTGGAAGATTCCACCAACTGATACTGATGTAACACCACTGATAGAATCATCCAATTCAATCAGTATCAAAGACTAATGAACAATTATGTTGCCCAATGTACATGATCATGATGGCGGCAAGAATAGTAGAGGTTGAATGTGGAGATATGAAGGTCCCACTAGTAATCTTTAACTTTCATCTCCGGCCTGTGGTTAACAGACTACTGTGTTTTGATCATCATCACATGTTATTCCCCACCATTATACCTCCATGCTATTTTTAAAGATAACAAATAGGTCCGAGGCAAAACAAAAAAGTCTCTCTCACTGGGGACTAATCATTGTTTACAAAGGCTCTGCTGAAACTGAATTGAGAAAATTGCTAAGTTGAGCTAGGTTCATGGTTCAAAACACAGACCAAGTATTTGACCATCATTTCGGAACTCCTAATTTAATCAAAGGGTGAAAAGTGAAACTAAATGAGAACACCTCAGCTCCCAGCTGAACCTGATTTGATAGCAGTCAATCTACATGTAGCATGTAGTGTTTTCTAGTTCACATCCACCTGCTGTAGCAATTTTGACTTGATCAGCCAAAATATTTACCCCCAGCCCCTCGATCAAGCTCTGCTATCCATTTGAAGAGAAATTGTATATTTCCTCTCATAGGCAGATTCACAACCACAAAAAAACAAAATAAAATAATGGTAGATATGGTGAAACTTTGTAAGAAAATATTCTCATTAAAGGAAATGATAATAAAAGAATCATTTATAAAAAGTGAGGATACAGGAAGCAAAGCAGTTGTATGTTCATGGTAAGTAGCTTGTATCAGGCATGTAAATGTATTTTCTCTTCCAGGAGCAAGTCATGAAGATTGAGAAAAAACAGCAATTCAAAACCACTGATGAAAAACTATTAGAAGTGGCAGTAAAATTTTCTTTTCTTTTTTCTATTTCCGGGGGGTGGGGTGGGGGGGAATACTTGAACTTAGCAATAGCAATGTTCCCATATCAGTTCAGAGCTTCATCTGAGATTCTAAGGTAACTATACAAGTCACCTGCCATATAGACAAATTGCCAACCTCCCTATTAACCAAAATCATGTCATCTCCCAAAACATTTCAGAATTGAGGAGGTAAAAGCAGAAGTCAGGAATTTCATTCCAGCAGATCCTCCAGGGAAATATGACAAAACATAATATCCAAGTGCTAGAACCTGCAAGTATAACCAAAATAGTACTTTTAATTGAAGATTGAATAGTTTTAGAAAGAAAAATGAATCAATATCAATGATACAAGAAAAAATCTGTGGGGGAAAGATATTCCCACACCCCCAGTGGGAGGAGCCATTTCATGAATCCAAGCCCATCATCACAAAAGAATTGGGCACAGGAATAAGGATGTGACTTCTCTTATAATCACATTCTTTCCAAACAACAAATGTTGCTAAATAGCATATGCAAATGCCTTCAAACAGACTACAAATCAATTGCATGCATTAACAACAATACACTCAGAAGAGCAATTCAACGGGGAATAATTTTTAGGGAAAATAACCATAGGTCTCGGGTAAGAAAATTAAATACAAATAGGCCCCCCAAATTATTTAATACTAATTGGATTATTAACAAGTCGAGTTGTCTCATTTAAAAGTAAAACTTAAAAGGGACTATTAGTATTAAAAGAAATTCAGGATACCTGTAAAACAGAGAATACCACAGAGAGAATGTAGCTGTGAAGCACCATTGATACATATATGGTGCCAACAATGGTGCCAATGAAACCCAACGTGAAAGGAAGCCTCTGAATAATAATCACACAGAGAAGCCACAGTAAGAGGAAAGAATCAAACGCATGCAATAGATCGAGCACACTATCATCTTTACCTAAACACACATAAATTCGAGAAGTTACTTTATCAACAAACAGACAACCAAAAATATAATATAGATAGGTACCTCTTTTGATAACATGTGGACAAGCTGATTCTTTGGACCCTTGAGAGCAAAGAATGATCCAATAATTAATCCACATCCAAGAGTGAAGCATATAGCAAACTTTTGGGGCATAACCACCATGATGGGAAGGAACATAGTGAATGCAATGAAAATGAAGAAGATCCCAGTCGCCAAAAACAAACCAAAATACATGATTGCCTTGCCAGAAGGAACAGTACTAGTGGCAGACTGAAAGTTGCCATGTATATTGCTCACACCCTTAGAGACCCTAAACAATTATTTGAAAAAGAAAAACGTAATTACTTGAAGACACTAGCTTGAGTAAAACTGTTGGACTGTGTTTATAAAACACTTCTAACCGAGATGTTATTTCACCATGACATGGGCAATTCAATTTTTTTTTAAAAAATTGAGCATTGTCCTGCAGTTTGTACCATCACAGAAGGAAGCTGAAGAGCAGTATCACAGATATCTCTGCCATGTTCACATAAAGCAGAATAG
Organism: Acacia pycnantha; assembly: GCA_025563575.1. Lineage (NCBI taxonomy): Eukaryota > Viridiplantae > Streptophyta > Magnoliopsida > Fabales > Fabaceae > Acacia > Acacia pycnantha. Next base: position 3,877,449 of record JAMWYP010000031.1, on the reverse strand, counting down.
AACCAATATGCTTTTTCCACATAGAATTGCATTGAAAATTTGTGTGTTACAGTATGCCTAAATATGTTAGCAAAATCTGGAATAAAGAGATGATTCGTGTGTTTATTTTTACATCTACATCATTACACATACAGTGAAAATCTTTTTTTTTTTTTTCTTTGCCTAATTTTTTGTTCAATTAAAGTGCAACGAAAATATAAGTAAAGAAGGTCATCATACCACTTCAAATATTTGTACAGAAATATCATAGAGAATCTAGCAAAAGCCCTCAGTTATACGAACTTGAAACCGGAATACAGGCAACATCACTTACTAATCACCACATTAGGCATACATGCTAACAAATATGCCTTTGATTGAAGGGCCTACTTTTCCTTATAAAACCTACTTCATTGCCAATCAAGGAACATTGTTATGTGCTTAACTATATTATTAAAAATCAAGTAGAAATGCCTTTTTCTTTTAGTTGAAAAGGAGGCCAAACTGACCCTATAGGGGATTGAACCCACCACCAACCCTATACAAGGGGATCATTTTGCCATTAGGGCAATGCACCATCGGCTAGAAACTGCCTTTTTCTTCGCATAATATTGAATTTCACGAAAGCTAGATGAAAAAAGAAAGAAGTAAAGGCTTTATATTACTTCAAATATAAGTATGGCAGTATTATAGAGAAAGAATGGCCAGAATTAGTCAGCATAATATAGCAAAAGCCTTCAGTTATACAATCTTAGACGAGGAGTACGGAAGATATAAGTAATTAAGCATCAGCTTACGCAGATACTCTAACCATGCATTTGCAATTTTGCATTAATCACATCATACGTTATTACACAAAAACAATCACGGATTCAAAAGTTCAGAGAATCCAACAGAAAGCTAACTCTGAAATAAGAAGCCGCGGAAATGGCTTACACATTGAAAGTTCCAGCGACAGTGTCGTTAGCTGACCTAACCGCTGCTTCCAGATCGAGTCCAAAACCCAAATCGGAGTTGTCTTGCGAGTTCTGTAACGATGCGTAGGAATTCCATTGGTCCAACAAAGAGGGCGAGGGCTTATTGAGATCTTCACTGTAAGAGCTCTTTGAGAACCATCCCTGAGCCATTTTCTGCAATTCTTGTCCTGTTTTGTTTCCTTGGCTCTCAAAACCCACTACCAAAAATACAATCAATCAAAGAAGTTATTATCACATTTGAATTTTAGGCGTTGGTTGGTATTGTTCACAAATCAAACTCCGATTTGACAACGTGGTTCTTCAAGAAAGATATAATAACCGAGAGAAGGAAAATAGAAAAAGTTTGCGCTTCAGTGCCCAGTCTAGTTTTGTTTTTTGGTAACAATTTGAAGTTCGATAATCGAAAGCCAAGCTTGAGTTCAACTTACGAATTGGAGATCGTTCCAGGTGCTTGGACCATATCCCCGGGAAGCATCGGAGTTCGGCGGAGAGAAACAATTAGAAAATGGCGTACAGTTTTTTTTTTTTTTTTAAGCAGGACTAACCTGAAATTAATTTTTTTTATTGAAAAGATATTTACAACTTATATAGTTGAAATAGTCTTTTGGTACTTTCTTACGTATCTCTTACAAATATTTATAAATTTTCATATGTATGCTGTAAATAACATGTATTTTTATAAATATATTTTTTATTAAGATGCTCTTATAATTTTACTTATTTATCTTATAAATAAGCATGTTTGAATCGTAAATTTTTATTTATAAATAAAAACATAAATATCTTTCCAATTTGGATTATGAAATCTCAAAAAGTTTTGAAAGGTGTTTGATATTAAAGGGGGGTGCTGTGAAATTGTTACCTTATTTTTTTCTTGTGCTGAGTTGCTGACTTGTTTGGATTAACAATGAAAAATTAACCGAAAATTTGTAGCATCTAATAAACAAAAAGTCCTATAAAAACAAGTATCTGAGGAAGATTTATTTTTAACATTAATCTTTTTACAAAACAAAATAACAAAGTAAAAATAAATAATTGTTTTTGGGCATGAGGAACTACCCAGTTGAAAATGAACAAGAATGGAACTTATGCATCAAACTTTTTTAATACTGCCAACCAGTTTGATGCATCAAACTTCACGAAGCCACTGGGCGTGCTTCGTGAAGCTGCAGATCATACTCCATAATGACATCAACATGGCCGTTGGTGATAAGGAGACAGTGACGGCGTTAACGGAACCAACGGTGAAGGAGCCTGTAGAAGGCTGCTTCATGAAAGCGAACGAAGGTGGGATGCTCATCCATATCTGATATCTGGGGTTTGATTCCTCTGTTTCAACATCATGGCCATCTCCAAAGCTCTCGCTGCTTCCCTCATCTTCTCCATGCTCATTCTCTTCCCAGCTCAATCTCATCTGTTATAACACTATTAACTCTTATACCTACTCAGTTATATCTCTACAAGTTTGATTCTCATTATTCACTGTTTACTTGTTCATGTGATCAAGAGCATGGCGCAACCACATATAGGTTCGTACCCAACATATTCTCAATTTCAGTTACTACTACCTTATTTTTCTGCACATGCAGTTCATTTTCTTTCTCTTAATTGATGAGTTAATGATAATAATAATAACAATCAAAGTTATGTATATAATGTGAAGCATATTGTGACTGGGAGTGTGATCGGAGGTGCAAGTTATCGTCGAGGCCATAGCAAGCGTGCGTGTGGCACTTGTTGTGATCGCTGCAACTGCGTTCCTTCTGAAACTTCCGGTCACTATGAGGAGTGCTCTTGCTACACCAACATGACCACCCACGGCGGCCGCCACAAATGCCCTTAGATTAGCATTTCTTCAATTTATATGTTATCATGAATAAACAACTTCATCACTCCTCATATGTATGATTTCTCCTTTTTCTGCAACATACTGAAGTTTGAGCCTTACGTATCCAGTTTTTTTTTTTTTTTTGAATTAAACAGGCAGACACTAAACTTCGAACTTTAATATGCGACAACTAAATATTTTGGTACAAGGCTCAAACTTAATTTGTCGTGTGTAAGTAAATTTATTGTAAAAGTAAAACGTAAAAAAAGTAAATTTATCGTGCGCGCGCGCGCGTCAACAATTGAGGAGTGTGTCAACAATTGAGGATTCGTAGTGTTCATCGTCGAAGTCAAAAGATAAGTACATAAAACTCTCAGAATGCAGATGGAGAAGGGAGACTCAAAATTTTCAAAAGTTGAACTTCAAATACCAAAGGCTCCTTTGCATGAGAAAAGAGGCTGCGTCGAGGACCAAACTGCATTCATTCATCAACAGAAGGAATTCAAATTTGTACTATTGATTTTAATTATCAATAATGTCCAAATTTGTCATATTAACTGCATATATATCTCTAACCTCTTCTGGTACTGGCTGCAGGTTCTCATTCACATATCCTACAGAAGGTGGCACCAGTGCTCTTCTTTTTCCTATAAATGAAAATTAGTTTTGACAATTGGCAGAGATACAGATTATGCAAACAATGAAATTAACAACCATTTTAAATGGGATGATAATCAATCATCTCTGAACTTACCACCAATTCTCATGCCAGTGAGGACCTCCTTCAAGCCTTCTATCATCTGTTACAAGAATTATTAACCTGTATTATGTGACCACTTAATTAAATGTTTCCTGAAAAACTACCAGACTAAAAGGCTTTTCCTTTGTCTTGATACCAGATCAAGGGAGGGTTAGATGATCAATAAACTAATCAATTAATACTGTCATATCTTAATATATGAGAAGGCATGAAACCCCTTGATCTTTAAAAGAACAGAAGCTTCGCAGAAGACTGTGGGGTTAGCTAGCTACCAATCAGACTAAGTTTTGTTGGATTAATATTGCTTAATGTATGCTCCTGGTTCTTCTTCTTTTCCTTTCTAAACTACATCCTTTCTTCATACCAAATGCAAGTTGACAATCATAATTTAGTTTCTAAAAAGAAAAGGATTCAATTAAATCCTCTCCTACCAAAGTTTAGTTCAACATTTCCATTCAAGACAGGAACTTCTTTTAACATCTAAATTCCATACATTGATTGAAAAGCCAAAAGAAAAGGGATAAACTTCGTCTGATAGCCATGTTTTGAGGTTTATCGTACTTATACATTGAGTGACGAGAAATTTCTGACCTGGCTCTCATCCAAAGGAAGTATAACTGGTTTACTTTCTCCACTGAACTGATCCACAGTGCTACCATGAATCACAGTATAAAAACCAAGCAACAGTAAGAGAATTATTGACACAAAAACAAGAAAGGGAAAATAACCAAAATATGAAACAAGAAACTGAATGATACAATGTCTGAAGTCCTACTGTGATTTGGGTCATGAGACTTAGTTTATTATTTTATATGCAGGGTATTACAAGGGTAAAGAAAGAATTCACGATATGAAGCTACCTGTAAACAAAGTATCCATTTGCACGCCTGCATACATAGTTGAATTCAACCAAATCTCCCCCACGTGCTTCTGGTCCTTCCCCTTCAACAATATCTAATATGAACATTTCATAGAAAAGCTAATTATTTGCAAATGTTGGCACTGACTTGAGTTCTAATTCTATAAGGAGAAAAAATCAATCATTAAACCAACATCTGTGTTTTGGCAAGTGGCTGCATCAAATAATAATGAGGCTGAACAGTTTGAAACTAGTCTTATTGTGCAAAGGGATATAGTATTGCAAGGATGTAATGTAACTTTTGAAAGTATTTAAAATACTAACTCATAAAATATTGTTTTGACTAACAACAGAAATCATTTTATTTATGAATGCATTCTGCTAACACAGAATTATGCAAATCCATGGATTGGCATTGCAGAAATCAATTCTCATGTCTGCTAAATTTCACCATCCAAACACTGAGTGTCCTTGCATGAACATTTGTTCCCGTATGTATGCCATCTTTTATCGCAAGAGAAAGGTTTTTTTTTTTTTTTGGGGGACTTAGAAACTTTTGTACCTTGAATCCTCACTCCACTGTCAAGCTTAAAAGTCCTAGAGGCTTCACATTAAAAAAAATAATCACTTATCACAATACATAGAAAGATTATCATTCATAAAAGTGGAAAAAAGAGGTTTAAGAAGGGAAAAGGCAGATAAACCGCAAGACTTCAGGTTCCTTCATCTCTGGCATTATTGGTGCAGCCAAAACTGGACAAGCATGGCATATGCGACTAAGCCCCACAAACTGTAGAATTAGCCTTCTTGAAAATCTTCTGGATGTTACTACAGGAAGCGTTTTATCTGAACTCTTGGGCGCAATATGTTTCACATTTCCATTCTCAATGCAACTGGGTCAAGCAAATGTTTGACACGGTCAACAGACGAGTTTACCAGGAGGTATAATATTAAGCTTCAAAAGCTACATTCGGATTAATACTCCCATTAAATTTCTCAAAATCAAACTGCTTCGAGGTCAAATCAAATTCACAGAGGCAGTGATTCATTGAGAACAAGGATACAAATTGGCATACTATCAAACTTCGTTTTAGAGATAAGAGCAAATAAGAAATAGCACATGAAAAAGACAAAGGAGTCTTAGATATAAATTTTGCCCACAATTTCATCATATGCGTTAAGGGACTAATTAAGAAGGTCATGGCTGAAAGGCCTAAAAACAATGGACTCATGTCCACTGTCTATTAAACAAGGAAGCAAGGCAATAAGTCTGGTATAATGATTATAACAACATAAAAGAAAAAAGAAAGGTAATTGGTCAGTTATTCTTTAACTAATACAATTTGGTCTACAGTCAACAATGAATCGACAGCATTAGGGAATTCCATAAGAAAAATTGATAACATTGAACAAGCACTCGAATGATTCAGAAAATTAAACAAAATCATGACTATGAATTCGTCAGTACGGAAAACAAAGAAAGGAAATGACCATGGTTATGAATTTGCGAAATGGTTCAAAATTCAAGAGCAGAAACAGAATGAGAAAGAGGGAAATTATCACCTGGGAGAGGACGATGCAGAAGCGGAGCATGGAAGTGGAACCGAGAAAAACGATGAAAATCCCATTCTTCAGATTGCGAAGGCGGTAGGACAAATCCAACACAAGCACCAAAAATAATTCCCACAGAGAATATGAGCCTCTCACGCAGAAGCAGTCCTCTAAATATTTGGAGAAGAAATGAAAGAATATAAGAGTAGTAATTAGATAAATACAGAGATTGAGAATGAGGTTAATAGTGACTGGAAATTCTCGTGACTAACAGGGGACAGCCATGATAAAAGATTAAAAGCGGAGTCGGCATTGTGTTGTAGGGTGTTTATGGGACGAGCTGGGCAAGGTGTGACCTTTGCCTCATACCCGTCTGAAAGATTATTGGACGTAAAATGTAGTCCATGTCTGATCTTGCCTAATGGAAGTTCTAATATTTTGGGTACGGCAATAATAGGCTGGGTAGGGCAGGGCTTCCCTGCCTAAGTGAAGATGCCCTGCCACACTCTTGTGAAAAAAACAGCTTTAATCCTACTTAATAAACAATATTGTAAACTTTAAATGAAATCTATAATTCTATACTTTGAAATATTCTAAAATAAGTCTACAATTTGAGTTTTAAAATTAAAAAGATAACCATATGTCTTAACAAATAGTCAAATACCATAAGTGAAAATAAAAAAATACATAATACTAGTGTATAAAAAATATATATATATATATAAATATATAATACTATATATACTACTGGGCAGGTCAAATGGGCAGGGCGGCATACCTTGCACGATGCCCAGCCATGCTTGTAAAAATGTCCAGCCCAATTGCGCCTAATTTTTTCTGGGCTACTTTTTCTTGGGCTAGGCAGGGCGATTTTCTTGCAGGTTCGGGCGGGCACACAGGGTGATGGACATTATGAACACTCCTATTGTGTTGTGCAATTCCGGATCACCTACGAATCACGGAAATTCGAAATTCCAGGCCATATTAACAAAATTTAACCCACCAACTAGAACAGTTTTATTTATATTTATTTTTCGATACATTTTTATTTATATTATTAGACTATAACGAGGCCAGAGTCATTCATTTCCTCGTCCCCATCTCTCTCATGCTTACCTGATGTTAGGGCCCGTTTAGTTCAGTCTCATTACACCTTACAGACAGTGCAATGTGATGCAATGGTAATACAATATAATATTAATTACCTGGCTAGTGTTTGGTTTGGTTTTAAGGAAAGATTCAATGAGTTATTTTTTAATAATTATTTAAAATTAATATATCATGCAAAGTCTATTTTACCCATAATATAGTCTTTGTAGAAAAATAGTTAAGAGTCCTCCCTCATCATAACCGTCACGCTATCTCGCCGAGGATCATTCAATGGAATACATATAGTGGTGGAGGCGACGATAACGATGGCGAGGCAATGGCAATAACAAGTGGTAACAATGAAAGCGGTGGAGGAGGAACTAGTGGCAATGGTCGAGGGGTGGTGGCGACGATGGTGGAGAAGGAGTAGGCAATGATGGCAGCAATAGTGGAGGAGGAGGAGGCAGTGGAAACAGTGGAAATGGCGGCAACAATGATAGAGGAGGAGGAGGTAATGGTGGCTGCAACAGTAGCATAGGGTCAATGGCGGAGCCAGGTTTATACATTTGTGTCTGCACAATTAGTAAGGGGATACGGGGGTTCGAGGGCAGCGCCCCCGATTTTTTTTTTTTTTAAGGAAAGTTTTAAATGCATTAAAAAAAAGAATATAGACAAGAAAAGAAAAGAAAACTTCAACTTAATATAGAAAAATAATAATCAAAAGTCAACTAAATTATTACAACAGAACGATTACAAAAATATTTTTCGATTCTTCAATATTGCATTATATCTTCATCATCAATCATATCAAATATATCACGTTCAATATAAGTTAACATGCACGAGTTAAACCAATCATCACTTATCCGATTCCGCAATTTATACTTAACAAAAGCCATAGCAGAAAAAAAAAAAACCCGCTCAACACTAGCAGTTGTTACCGGTAGAATGAGTGCCAACTTTATGAATAAATAGACCAATGGATAAATAATATTCTTTCTCTTCTTAACCATCTTCAAAGTAAGGTCAGAAATTGTTTTCAAATGACAAAATCAGAATCAGTTCTTACATCAACAATAAAATTACCGAAACTTGAAAAAAGAGAAAGAATATCTACAAGCTCATCAAACTCCAAAGGATAGGATCAAAATCACATATTATTAGTAGTGATAAAATCCTATCCATTTTTAAATAACCACATATTATTGGCAAGAATGAATTAAATCACAGCATCTTGAACACAATTTAATTAATAAAAAGTTACAAAGACGATGCCTTTAATTCAAAATCAAAAACTTGCATAGGCAAGTAGAGGATAATTAGGATGATATAATACAAAGTTGAACGTAATTAGTAATTGTCTAAAAAAAAGAAAAACCAAGGGAGGACAAGGGACCCACGAGCTAACATCGAGATTCGTGTGATCTTATTAATCTCCATTTCTCATTCCTTTCCTTTCCTCTTTCCAGACTTCTTCTTCCTCCTCCTCCCCATAAATCTCTCTCCCCCCCCCCCACACACACACAGACAGAGCAATGAATACACGATCCCTGTTTCAAACTCCCACTCCCAACATTTGTGTCTGCACGTGCAGACACTTGCAACAACGTGGCTCCGCCACTGCATAGGGTGGCGGTGACGACGATAAAGGAGAAGGAGGTAGTGGCGACTGCATGGGGTGGCGGCTGCGACAGTGGATGAGGATGAGGAGGTAGTGGCATGGCGACGGGGGGTGGTGGCGATGATAATCGAGGAGGAGGAGGTAGTGGCGGCAACGATTGTGGCTAGTGTGGCGGGTAAAATGAGATAAGTGAAACAAAGACAAATGAAACTAAATAATAAATTAGACTTTTTCAACTATACAATGGAGTGATAATGAGTATTCATAGGGGAGGAGTGAATGAATATTACTAAGTTTTTGGTAATCATCATATCCATGATAGACCCTATTACTATGCTAAAAGCAACCAAACACTCTTTTCTCAGTAATGCAATCATGATTATCATTACAAACATACAATGAGGTTAAACCAAACGGGTCTTAATTACTTGAATTGCATTAGACATATTTGATTAAGGGAGAGTGAGACCTAAAGAACTCAAATATTCACTCTTCATTTCATTAAAAAAAGAGAGAAAATTAGAATAAATGACCTAGAAAAATATAAATTTAAAAATATTAAAGGGTAACGATGCAAAAAAGCACATGTGCTTTGCCCTTAGGAGCGCCTAACACTAAGTGCTTTTTTTAGGTGTAAAAATACACATGTGGTTATAAAATAGGTGCAAAAGTCACAGTAGTTGTTAAATGCAAAACGTTGACCGTTAAATGAAAGGTTTTTGACCAATTATGATGACATGGATGCTGACTTGACAGATTGAAGAAGCATTTGGTTAAAAAAAAAATTGAACACCATCGAACAAAAAGAGCATAACGAATAAAATCAAGAGTTTTAACAAAAGCAAAATTGTGAGCTCGCAAATTTAGACTATTAGTCAACAAAATTAACAAGTTTTGAAACAAATCCAGAAGATCAAACTGAAGAAAAACAAATCCAGGGAAAGAAGATGAGGTCGTTTGTGTAGTTGCCATGGAAGATAGATCGGAAAATAAAAACAAATCGACGACAGAGAACAGATCTGAGAAGATGAATCGGAGAAAGAAGCAAGACAAAGGTTAATATTCGGCTGAGAGGAGATAATACTCTTAAATAAACAGGGATAAGGTGGTTCGATCGGAGAAGAGAGCCAGGCGAGAGTGATGTTTCGACTGAGAGGGAAGAAGACTCTTGAAGAAATAGATGGAAGAGACGAAGATGGAAGCATGAGAAAAGAAAAAGTGTATAGAAAAAAATTCAGAGATGGTAGTAATGGCAAAGATCCTGATTTGAAATGGAAAACTAATCAAATATTGCAGCAAATTTTGGGTCTTTGCAATTAGATCTTAGATCTGAAATCACAACGGTCTTTCACTCATTTTATGTGTTTGGCCTTTTCCCTGGATGATGATGTCATTTGGGATTGTATTTTGAAATCTTTGCTTTCGTTATCACATACCTGTGATTTTCTTCCATCATCACTGTTCCTTTCCCCATCTCCGGCGAGCCTCATCTTCCCACGCTCTCCATTGTTCCAGGCCGTGGCCCTCTGTTTGCTTCATCTTTCAACATTTATTTCTTAGTCAGCACTTCAATCTGTCAAGTCAGCATCCATATCATCATAATTGGTCAAAAACCTTTCATTCAACAGTCAACGTTTTGCATTTAACAGCTACTTTGACTTTTGCACATATTTTATAACCACATGTACATTTTTGCATCTAAAAAAGTACTTGGTGTTGGGTGATCCTGAAGGCAAAACACATATGCATTTTTGCACCTTTACCCAATATTAAATTGCCAATAACTAAATTTCCAACTTTCTTCCTCTTTTTTTAAGAAAAAAACTAAAACTTCACTATCTTCTTTCTTTTGCTCAATCACATTTCATTATTATTCTTATCCCTTTTTCTATGGTATAAAAAAAATAATAATAATTCTCTTGCTGTCAGCTTGTAAACTCCTCTACCCTCAAGATTGAATCGGATAAATGAGTTTAGAGTTGAACATTGAATCAAATAATAAAAATAAAAGATCGGGTGAAGATGGTTGATGAGAAGTAGCTAGGTGCAGACTTTTTATAGATAATAAAGAATCAACAATATACTTCAATTTAATTCTTTTTGGTGTATATTATTCAAAATATATCTTCCACCCCATAAAGAATATAAAGAGATTCATGATCAAAATGCATAAAGACAAATCATTGCAATGATTTGTGATGTTTGGGGCATAAAGTAAAATGAATAGAATTAATTTGAGAGGAATTTAATAAAGATAAGTGCATTATAATATAAAATAATGAACAATTATAATATTTATAATCTTCTTTCAAATTTTTCCAAATATTTAAACATCTATAAATTACACACATTACAAAAATGCTCCAACTAATCAAAATTAGCATCACCAATTCATAAGGAATTGTCTCATAAAAATAAATTCTCATTCTCTCAATTCAAGTGTGACATAAATATATGATTTTTTTATGTCGCATAAATATATGTTTTTTTTCCAAACAAATGTCACATAAAACTAATTTGATTCCAATATATACATAATAGCATATATCATATCATGGTTATGTATGAAATTTACACATATCATATGATAATGTAAGAGAGTAGAAGAAATAGTAAGACAAGAAATTGGGGGAACAAGGGCTTATCAAAATTATCTAGTATTTGTATGCCTTCCAATAATGTAATTAATGTTTGGAAACTAAGAAAGAACAACACATATATTTAAAACAACATATGTAGTGCTCAAGAGGAGAAAAGAGATGGAATACAAAAATAAAAGGGTTAACGTGCAGATTTGCCAATCAACTATTATCCGAGGAGCGTCTGGCACAAATAACAATTGAGGGGATCAAAATTGCCAATCAACAATTAAAAAGTGAAAAAAAAAAACACAATTTGGTGCAGATTCGCCAACGAACTATTACCTCATCACGGTATTGGTGTCTCCGTCTTCCATTGACTGTCACAGTGTCGGCGATGTCGGCGCGTCTCCAAAGCTTCCATTGTTGCTGGGTGTTCCACTCACCCTCTTGAACTCATCCAGCAGTCCACAGCTTTCGACCGACACGCACCTTACACCCTGGTTTCATCCATCTGATGCCACAAGCAGCAACCGCCACTGCCACAATGCCTGCTCCCATGGGTATCATCTATGTTGGTGTTTACCTTATCCAACAAGAAGTCTTAACCGCTCTTTTCTTCAACGTTTCCGCCACCGTCCTACACCAATGCCTCATATTTTAACATAATTGTGATAGTTATTTTTTAAAATAGTTATTTGGTGTTTTTTTTCACTTTTTAATTGTTGATTGGCAATTTTGGTCTCCTTAATTGTTATTTATGCCAGACGCTCCTCAGTTAATAGTTGGTTGGCAAATCTGCACCTTAACCCAAAATAAAATGAAAAGTAGGGCTAAAAAAAGTGAAAGAAAGTACCTTCATATTGAGGTATGAGTTAAGCGTTTGATGTGAAATCTATGGAGCAATAGAAAAACACAAATCCCAGAGCAAAATATAAGTATATTTGTAGCTTGACATGATAAACTCCATGATTTATGAATAATATTAAGATACACCATATACTTAAATTTACAAATGAACTAAGAGAATTAAACAATTTAATTGTACAATTGAAAGTTATTTGAATAAATACAAAAAAAAAAAAAAAACCCCTTCAATTTAGGGGTTATAGGGCATATTCATTATCCATGTGGTGGAATGATTACAATAGAACGATTATAAAAGCATTCTTCGATTCTTTAGGATATAGTGCACAATGTATTAAAAAGTCAAATATCAATGAAGGAGCAAATGAGCATAACAAATGCTATAACTCACCAGGAAATCCACTAAAGAGCACGGGCACTTTCAATAGATTCAACATCAAACACCTACATAAAGGAAAGCATTGATTCTTTTTATAGATAAGTTTCAAATTTAGGAGAAACATCCATTAATGACAAGAGCAAATGCAAGGCAAAATTTTGAAATTGCTTGAGAGAATTATAAGCCTTCTTGCTAACCATAGTATTAATTTTAAGTCCTAAATTAAGGATTATTTAATAATTTGTGCAATGTATCAAGCAACTATTTTTCAGGGCTTTTTTCTTCTCTTGTTTTTCTTTTTGAAGTTTAAACCGACATTACAGACAATGGATAAAAAATATAATGCAAAAAATTTCAATCATGAGTCAAACCTGTGTGAAACTTAATTAGGTATATGTAATCTCAACGGCACCTATTATAAAGTTTCCATAAAAGCCCATATTCTAACGCATCAGTGCTGATCCTGGCGAGTTGGGAGGAGAAAAAAAAAACAGAGATAATTATCTGAGTTCACATTCGAACCAGGGACCTCACATACTACAGAATTATTATATACCTCAATAACATATTAATTTACAAATAACTTATACATAAAACCTCCCAGAGTAAACTCGTATTGATAACATATTGTAAAAATAAGGAAAATATAAGAAAGATTGAGATAAGAGAGATGAAGAAATACAAGACAGAATTGGAAAGCAAATAAAGAGTAATTCTTAATCATTTCAAGCTTACAACTTTGACACACACCTACTATTAATAGGTCATATGTCTTTAACTTCTATTATAAGAGTTACAACAAAAGAGTAAATCTATATAATTGTAGAGTATAAAGTATGTGTAGGTTATGTATATTAATCATAGAAAACTCCCACTAAGTCATTCATATCATAGGTTATATGGCTTTAAATGTAGAATTCCAAAAGGCATCCCTTAAAAAGTTATTGACATCCACTCTTTTAACAGAAAAACGTCACTTATTAAGTATTATTTTAAAGATATAGAATAAATACATGAAAAATGTCAATTAAATCCAATTGGAATAATAAACATGGGGACTAAAGCATACTTTGGTGGTTATAGACTCAATGGTTATAATAGATATGACTATATGAATCTAAAATCTATCATCAATTAAATATTAAATAATAAGTAAAAGTATACATTTATTCACTTGACTTCATATAAAGTTTCATTTTCATCCGTTCTTCTCTGGAATGGGAGCAAGGCGGAGATGTTCCAGTCCTCTTAGGGTGTGAGACAGGGTGATCCTCTTTTGCCTTATCTGTTTATGACTTGTATTGAGAAATTTGCGCACATGATTCAAGAAAGAGTGGTAGGGGAAGCTTGGAAGCCCATCAGACTTACAAAGAAAGGCCCCCTATTTCCCACCTATTTTTTACAGATGATATTATTTTGTTTACTGAAGCATCCCTCCAACAGGTTGAGTTGGTGCGTGAATGTTTATTGTAGTTTTGTGAGTGCCCCGAACTTAAGGTCAACTCCTCTAAGACCCGAGTGTTATTTTCCAAGAATGTTAATCATGTCCGAAGCTCTGAGCTCAGCTCCACCCTAAGAATTTACTCCAACCTTGGATCTAGGAAAGTACCTTGGGGTGCAACTTCATCATACAATGGTCAAGAAGGATAGCTAGCTTTCAAGTAGTAGTGGACAGGGTTAAAGAAAGACTTTCACGGGGGCAACCAACGGCATTCTCACTAGCTGGGAGATCCACACTTATTTCCACGGTGTCATCAGCTATCCCTACTTACTCCATGCAAACCTCACACCTTCTTGATAATGTGTGTGAGACTTTGGACAAACAAAACAGATCCTTTTTGTGGGGTGGCACAATGGAAAAGCGGCGGATGCATTTGGTGGCATGGGATTGTTGGAAATTATGTCCTAGGGGCAAGTCACTGTACTTTAGACGTTTATGTTATTTAAAGTGTTCTCCTTTAGTTATCATTTCATTTGCATGTTTATAGTGATAACTGATCCTTGGATATATCTTATAGATTATCCTAAATGTCCCTAGTCGGTCATCTTCGTGGGAGCGAAGATGAAATAAGACCAGTATGACTTTGATGGGTATGGAGATACGAGTCAAAGTCATAGGCACTTGTAAGAGTACAAGGTGCTGAACCGACCCACTATGAGAAAGCTGCAGAAATAAGTCATAAGTTTTTCTCATGTATAACCGTGTCACAACGCCCTTTGACCTGAGTCATCATGGATTCCTACATGATGAGTCGCTGGTCTTTGACTTAGTCAAAAGTCACCTTTGACCGGGTGATAATAAAGGCTTGGATTGGAATCAGTGGTTTTCATGTAGAGGAATGTGAATGGTCAAGATGAAATTTGTCCCTCACATTTGTAGAGAGATAATACTGGCCCCTCGATGAGTGAGTCTGAGAAATGTATGGCCATACTACGATGGAAAGGAGTTTCCATTTCAATTTGACTACTCAAGAATCGAAAAAGTAATGGTCAAGAACAGGAAGTTGACATTCTCCATGCCTCACTCTTGACCAAATTATCGCGTGGCAAAAGGGATGTGACATGTTGTACGATAGGTTGTATCGTATCATCGATTCCCATATGAATTGGGTAGTCGCAATGTCTTGCTAGAGGCCGCTTGCAACTTGTGGGCTGGTACAGTATTGGCCCGCTGCCAATCTCTTGTGGGCCTGCAGGGTCGCACACAAGAATAACCCAACACGAGTAAAAGTGTCCAGATTCATTGAATCTTAGATATGTCTAAGATTTAATGAATAATGTATTTAGTCTAGGATGAATATACATATATATTAAATTCGAAATTAATATAATAATATTATTTAATAAAGATTATAATATTATTATATAATATTTGTTTGTATTTAATTTATTTGATAAATTAAATATCTAAAACAAATAGAGATATTGTATCTCATATTTAATTTTTGAATAAAGATATCATATATTTAATTTAATTTAAATTGAGATATAGTATCTCAGATTTAATTAAATAGATAGATATCATTTCTCGGATTTAATTTATAGAGATAAATTAAATCAGAAGGCTTTCAATTTGGATTAAATAAATAGATTAGATTAGATCTATCAGATAGATTTAATTAATATATATTTTAATCCATATTCAAAATTCGAATTTCAAAATTAATGAGGATTAATTTTGAATATAATACGCCTACCGGGTTTAGAAAAACCTATGGGACTTTTGTCAAGCGTATTAGAAAGCTGCGAGAAACCCTAGAGAGAATATAGAGAGACGCGAGAATATTGAAGGCGCTAGCACGCCGCCGTCTGTGTTCGAGGTTATTCGTGTGGATACTGGTAGAGGAAGGCGATTTGAAGAGTCGACTTCTGCTGATCGACAAGGTAGCCCACCAGTCCAAATAGTTCGGCATAGTGCTCTCAAAGTCAGCTCCTGTTTGATCGAACGAGATGGCACCACGTTCGAGACGCACGACGTTCGAGATGCGCACCAGGCCAAGTTGAACGAAACGCTGAATCTTTCGCATAGGTACGGTTTCTTTTCTAAACTTGATTCAAACGCCGTTGATGGATCCTCCGATGGGATTCATAAGTTTTTAATTCCGCTGCGTGTACGGATCCCAACAGGGATGAGGTGTGTAAGGCGAAGAGGCGGGGCGGGCTGGGACTCAGACATGCTAAGTTTCAGAACCAAGCACTCCTAATGAAGTTAGGGTGGAAGTTAGTGATACAAAGAGATGCACTTTGGGTAAGAGTAGTTCGAGATAAGTATAAGTGTGGGGAGGATCTTCTCCCTCGCTTCTCCTCGAAAAGACCAAGCTCTAATGTATAGATAGGAATTAAGAAGACGTGGGATAAAATCCTTGGGGGTCTGGAGATTGATCAAGATCAACACTCTGCCAGTGGCAGATGTTCTATAATATGAACCTTTCTGATTGGGTGTGGTGGAATCTCCGCGGTAAATCAGAAACTTGTAGGCAGTGGACCTCCAAGTTCACTGTGCTATGTTGGTGGTTGTGGCGTCATAGGAATTTGTTTGTTTTCGAGAAGAAACTTATACCCATTGATACTATCCTAACTAGTGCTGGCGCGGTGGTAGAGAGCCTGACTCGCACTAATGATCGGCTAGCAGGGTTGCAAGTTCAGGGCGTTACTTTGGCCCCCAGTCGTGAGTCTTGGTGACCCCCTAAAAGTGACTGGGTGAAAGTGAATGTTGATGGTGCATTCTTCGCTATAGCTATGAAGTCTGCTTGTGGAGGTTTGGTTAGGGATAATGTCGGGAGTTTCATAAAAGGATTCATACATCCTCTTGAGGGTGGGATGAATTAAATGTAGAAATCTAGGTGTGCCTTCTTGGTTTAAGAATGACATGGTCTATGGGTTTTAAGAAAGTCTGGTTGGAAACTGATTCCACGAAATGTCTCAAGCTTGTTCTTCATGGGTGTAGGAAAGCCCACGGTATTCTCCATGAAGTCTCATTGATGCTGGATATAGACTGGGAGACTAGGATCACATACATGCCTTGATCATGCAATTTTGTGGTGGACCTCCTATCAAAGAGTGGTTTGGAGTTATGGATGAGTTTATCACGAATTTTACTAGCCGTCTAAGGCTCTTGCCAAGCTCATCATTAATGATTGTAATGGGATTAGTACTCTCATAGATATTTAGTTGAGGTGTCTGTTTGTTATTAAAAAAAAAATGTTGATATTGAAATTGAAATTTCTAAAATAAATCATAATTTTAATTCAAAAATATAAATCATAATTTAAACCAAATATAAATGGTATGATATTATTGATAATTCTTATACAAAATGGGTTGGGATGGTTTTGACCAAGTCTTATCGAGTTTAAAAATAATGATAAAGAAACATTAAAAAATCTAAAATAATTTTTTTAAACAAAAGGGTAAGCTTAAATTTAATTTAATTTACTTGAAAATAATTTAAGGCCGTAAATAATAATATTTTAAACAAAATATGAAAAGCTCAATAATTATAAATTAAAGTTGAATTCCAAATTATTTTATCTTATTATATGGTACATTGTACTAATATTATAATAGAATAAATAAATTTAAAATAATTTATTAAATTAACAAATGATACAAATAATTAAATATTTTTCTGATGATTACACAATTAGATACTAGATCTGATTGCATATTTGGAAAAAAAAGAAGAAGAAGAAGAAGAGCTGATTACATAAATAAAAAGGGGTTAATATATTTTTGCTTTTGTTGCAATTTTTTTTTTTCTGTCGTACTCCCATATCATACTAATATTACATTATGATCCACCCTAATTAAAGATTAGATAACGCAAAACTAAATGAATTTGCTTGACTATCGAAGATTCCAGAAACCCTAGTCTCCGCTGCCTATATTAGTGGTTCGGTTCCTTCGTTTCAGATCACAGCGAATTCTTCAGTCTCTTTTCTCCAAGCTGCAATTCCTCTTCAATTTGCGAGATGTCGGAGACTGAGACGTTTGCCTTCCAGGCTGAGATCAACCAGCTTCTCAGTCTTATCATCAACACTTTCTATACCAACAAGGAGATTTTCCTTCGCGAGCTCATAAGCAATGCTTCCGATGTATGGTCTTTCTTTCTAGTTTCATTGTTTAGTTGATTTTTAATTGCCTTGTTTTGCCTATGGTAGGTTTTACCGATAGGTTTATTTGTTCTACTTTGATCGTTGTTGATTTCAATGTCCTTTGGTTACCCTAATTTATTTACTTTCTGTTGGTGGATCGTTACTGTGCATTCATTCGTTTATGTTTTCGACTATCCTGTCTATATAGTTCTTTTTGGTTCCCTTTGAATGTTGTTGTTAATTAAAGTTGGGCAATGTCTTGATATTACGATTTTTTTTATTGAATTTCGTCACTTTCCTATCTATTGTGAGCGACAATGAGATTAATGTGCTTTACGGCATTTTGTAATAGCTTTTCCTTCTCATTGAGAGTTCGATTTTTATGGGATTTACCTAACGCGAGTGTTTATCAGTGTTTATGGTTCATTACTTTATGGCCAAAGGGCATGTATGACGTCATGGAATCTCTGACGTTTATTTGTATTTTTGTTTGATCGGTTGTTTTGGTATTTAGCGCTAGTCATTAATGACCACTTTTATGTTTTCAACCATTCACTTTTGGAATGTATAATTCCTTTTTGGAAAGGAACTAGTTAGCGCTTGCTTCAAGCACAAACTCGGTCTAAGTCTGATTTATATGACTGTGCATCATTGTAGGCGTTGGACAAGATACGATTTGAAAGCTTGACAGACAAGAGCAAGCTCGATGCCCAGCCAGAGCTGTTCATTCACATTATTCCTGATAAGACTAACAACACATTGTCAATCATCGACAGTGGCATTGGCATGACCAAGGCTGGTAAGATAATATGTGTGATCACTTTAAACTGAAGTATATGATATGATTAATTGTCATTAGCTTATGTTATGCGATATGTTAAACAGATTTGGTAAACAACCTGGGTACCATTGCAAGGTCTGGCACCAAGGAATTCATGGAAGCACTGGCTGCTGGTGCTGATGTAAGCATGATTGGTCAGTTTGGTGTTGGATTCTACTCAGCCTACCTTGTTTCTGAGAAGGTTATTGTCACCACAAAGCACAATGATGATGAACAGTATGTGTGGGAGTCTCAAGCTGGTGGATCATTCACTGTGACCAGAGACACATCTGGTGAGCCCCTTGGCAGGGGAACTAAGATAACTTTACACCTGAAGGAGGACCAACTTGAGTACCTTGAGGAACGTCGCCTGAAGGACTTGATTAAGAAGCATTCTGAGTTTATTAGCTACCCTATTTCTTTGTGGATTGAGAAAACTACTGAGAAGGAGATTTCTGATGATGAGGATGAGGAAGAAAAGAAGGATGAAGAGAAGAAAGAGAAGGAAGGTGAAGTTGAGGATGTGGACGAGGATAAGGAAGAGAAGGAAGAGAAGAAAAAGAAAACAATTAAGGAGGTGTCCCATGAGTGGTCGTTGGTGAACAAGCAGAAGCCTATCTGGATGAGGAAGCCTGAAGAGATCAGCAAGGAAGAATATGCTGCGTTCTACAAGAGTCTTACAAATGATTGGGAAGATCATTTGGCAGTCAAACACTTCTCTGTTGAGGGCCAGCTTGAGTTTAAGGCTGTTCTCTTTGCTCCCAAGAGAGCACCTTTTGATCTCTTTGACACAAGGAAGAAACCCAACAACATTAAGCTGTATGTCCGACGTGTCTTCATTATGGACAACTGTGAGGAGTTGATGCCTGACTACCTTAGCTTTGTTAAGGGTATTGTGGATTCTGAGGATCTCCCTCTTAACATCTCTAGAGAAACGCTGCAGCAGAACAAAATTCTGAAGGTGATCCGTAAGAACTTGGTCAAGAAGTGCATTGAGCTGTTCTTTGAAATTGCTGAGAACAAGGAGGATTACAACAAGTTCTACGAGGCCTTCTCCAAGAACCTGAAACTTGGTATTAATGAGGATTCTCAGAACAAATCAAAGCTTGCTGAATTGCTCAGGTACCACTCCACCAAGAGCGGTGATGAGATGACCAGCCTGAAAGATTATGTGACCAGAATGAAGGAAGGTCAGAACGACATCTATTACATCACTGGAGAAAGCAAGAAGGCCGTTGAGAACTCCCCATTCTTGGAGAGACTGAGGAAGAAGGGGTTTGAAGTGCTATACATGGTTGATGCTATTGATGAATATGCCATAGGCCAGCTCAAAGAATTTGAAGGCAAGAAGCTTGTATCTGCCACAAAGGAAGGCCTCAAACTCGACGAAACCGAGGATGAGAAGAAAAAACACGAAGAACTGAAGGCGAAATTCGATGGACTGTGCAGGGTAATCAAGGATGTGTTGGGTGACAAGGTTGAGAAAGTTGTTGTATCCGACCGTGTTGTTGATTCTCCTTGCTGTCTGGTAACTGGTGAGTATGGTTGGACTGCAAACATGGAGAGGATCATGAAAGCACAGGCATTGAGAGACAATAGCATGGCTGGTTATATGTCTTCAAAGAAGACGATGGAGATCAATCCTGAGAATGCGATAATGGAGGAGCTTCGTAAGCGAGCAGAAGGAGACAGGAATGACAAATCAGTCAAGGATTTGGTTCTGTTGCTGTTTGAGACAGCTCTTCTTACCTCTGGTTTCAGCCTTGATGATCCCAACACTTTTGGAAACAGAATCCACAGGATGCTCAAGCTTGGTCTGAGCATTGATGATGATGCTGGTGAAGCTGATGATGCTGCAATGCCGCCATTGGAGGATGCGGATGCGGATGCTGATGCTGAGGGTAGCAAGATGGAAGAAGTTGACTAATTCTGAACTAACTATTATTTCCTGTTTTATTTATGTTTGGTTTTTAATTTTTAAAGAAGGGTCAGGGTAGTCTATGTTTTTGGGATTGAGCTTTTGGGCTTGTGGTTTTTAATGACAATATTTATATGTGCAATTTATTAGGTGCAATTTCTTGAAGATTTATGGTTATTTCTATCTTCTATTTACGCCTTTCTCACATTTTCTATTATTCCCCTCTAAATTTTGTCTTTTTATATTATCAGCCAAGTGGTGTGGAGATAAATCCGGGGTGGTAGTTCTATAAGCTTTCGCATTCAGATCTCATCTCTGGTTTTAATCTGATTTCCTGAGTTTTTCATGTGTCTTCATCAAAATATCTTCTTCTAGGTATAAGTAGAAGGTAATACCAAAAGGTGTGGTAAAAGATCTGGGAGTGGGAATTGTGAGTATACATTTTTGCATTAGAAATGGAATCCTTGTCCCTAAAAGATCAGTGTCATTTCCATGGACCTCCGCCGTCGGCCTCATCATCCTCCAATTTTGACAGTCTCCTCCACCTCTTCTTCGATCATCTTCTTGAGGATAATAGATCCAGGCCAGAATACTACAAAACTACTCCCTCCTTGAGTATGTTCCTTTTTTATAAGATGCACTGATACATTTTGGAGATATCTAAACAATTAGTGCATTTTTTTTAATTTTTTTAATTTTTTTAATTTTTTTTTTAATTTTTTTTTACTCTCGGTTAATTGTATGTCTCTCCCCTAATTTTTTTCCCACTTATTCTCTCATTATTTTTTCACTCATTCCTTTCCTTATATTAAGGGTGTGTTTTGAAGAATGATAACATTTTTATTATTATTGTATTTAACCAATTTGATTAGACTATGAAAATTTCGTTTGTCAATATGACATATATTTTTTAAAACATTTTTGTCATTTTCCTTAATTCTCTCATTTCATCAACTCATTGATTACTGTTGGGGAGCATTAATATGGATAAACTAAGTTAAGATTGAGAAATATAAAAAATAAGTATTATATTTAGGATTAAAACAAACTCTTCAAATATGTATTATGTTAAAGATCGTGGGGATTACTTTTCTTAATCCTTATGAAGTAATTAGAAGGCTCTTAGAAGGCTCTTATAATATGAATTAGATGAGTAGGTTTTGGAAATCTTAAGGATTATTACACCTAGGCAAATGCTCATTCTTCAAAGCCATAAAAATGAATCATTAAGAAACATCTAAGCTTGGGATTACAACAACTCATTCTGCTATAGAAATAGTTCCCTGTTCCCAAAAGAACATTAGAACCAACACGTCTTCAGTTTTGGAAAATCACACTCAAGTTTTAATTCTCAGGATCAGAAAATATCACAAAACAATCTCATAGCAAATTCTCCTAACAAAATACTTCTTAGGGATTCCAATGATATTAATTTTGAATGTGAAATTACCTTCTTGTCCTTAGTAAAATCATAAGTTTATATGCCTACTAATCTATACACTTCAACTATAGAAATTAGTTCCCCTATTCTCAAAAGAACATTAGAACCATCACGTCTTCAATTTTGGGAAATCATATTCAAGTTCTAAGGACCAGAAAAGATCACAAAAAAAATCTTATAGCAAATTCCTCTATCAAAATATTTCTTAGGGACTTCATTGATATTCATTTATATGCCTGCGAATACACTTCCAACACAAACCTCTCAATTCAAGGAAAGAACCACCCATAATTTGGTGCAGAGAGATTTCAATCCTTTATTAAACCTCAACATCATCAAATTTCTTTTTCCTTTTTTTTTTTTAAATCTCACCATCAACTCAAATCATCCAACTCCCATGATGCTTTCAATCCCTTCGTTTTTTTCAAACAAATCAAGAATTTGTAAGTCTCATAACCCTCAAGAGATTTTTCTTCGTGCCTAAAATTACATGGTTCAAAAATACTTTTCCATTTTCTTAATTGGTAATATAGTATGGAATGAAGAAAACGGGCCATCAGTGCTACATCTTTATTAAAGGGAAAAAAATTAATAAATATAAAAATAAAAACCTGCTTTAAAATCACGAACATTACACTGAATCACATTCTTGCCTCTCAAAAATAATTCAAATTACGAATTAAACCCAAGCAAAATAAAATTTTAAAAAAAGAGAGAGAGAAAGAAAAGAATGTATTTCAAGGACCATTCGTGATTAAATACAAATGCACAAAACCAGAAACCTCACTCTTCAACTTCATCTCCATCAGAAATATGACCAAAGCAAGGGAATCAAGAGGAAACTCTAAAGGCGAGCAGCAAGCAAATGAATCTTTGGCAAGATGAACACACTGAAACCTGGAGCTTCAAGTATCAGCCACTTGTGAATGGAATACAAAGCTTGGAAATGTTGTGGTGATGTCCCTGCTCAAACACATGAAAAGATAATGAGAGATAGGCCACTGAAAATTGGAATAAAGATGAAGAAGAAGATCAAGTGGAGCCAAAATCACTTGAATCTTGGTGAGTATGGTTTTATAATATACCAACACCAAAGAGAAATTGCATGTATACATGCAAATGTGTGGGGTATAATAATTAGACAGATTTGATTTCTAATGTAATGGGGATATTAAAAAAATTATAATTTAAAAATTACTTCAGATATTGAAGGGTCATATTCTTCAATAGTGATGGGTGGCGTAAAACAAGGTTTCTCCACTCCTCCTTGTCGATTTTACCATCGTGCTTTGTATCTGCTTCCTCAAAAGTCTGGAAATAATAAAAACAGTTACAACTTCTTTCCAAAAGTGACAGAAAAGGCCTAAGCACAAGAAAAAGAATAGAGAATCACCTTGTCAATTATACTTTCTATTACATCATCAGATAGGTTCATACCAGATTCAGCAAGTGTTGCTACTACCATTTGCTTCACCTTTACACGAGATGACAGACTAAAATTTAGACTTGGACAATCCGATAAAAAAAAACAAAAATAGATGAAAAATTTGGTAGTTACCTCCTGCCTTTCAATAAAACCTTGTTGCTTGAGATCATACAGTTGAAAAGAAACTGAAACACAAGATTACGTGGGTTTAATTTTGTCTCACATAAACAGAGGTATATCAAAGTAAATTAAGAATTTAAATTCAAATAGTACATCAACTTAAAAAGCTGAAGTATAGTAACTTCATCTGAGATGATTATATATTGCAAATAATTTTTTAATAGTACATTCAATCTTTTCATCAATAGGGGCATTTGGATGGAAAACAGATAGAGCACGGGCGAATTCTTCGAAGCCTAGTATCCCATTGTGCTTTGTGTCGAACAAATCAAATACCTAATAGAATACACAGAGAAGCTCATATAAGAAGCCAACCACATGATGACATATAAATGGATGCAAGTAAACAAATATGCAAGGAACCACAAAAAAAGGCAATTAAGCATTCAGACTAATACAGAAATATATTTAATCCAACTATCTAAGAAATGTGTACCCCGTAATAAAAGCTTCAAGGCGCAGCAACTCAATATAAATGTTAACTATGAAGTTAGCAAACATGAACACAAGATTTGAACCACAATTTACATTTAACATACAACAACATTCTAATCGCTACAGTTCATAGGTACCCTAATATACATTGCATGTGAACATCAGTATGGACAGCGTAAATTAAACTAACATGAAATCATTACATATCCATCAGCAGCATGGACAACCCCACCCCTCCTTGTTTACAAAGGAGAACATAATATTCTTATGTTTATTAAGCCATTGATGCCAGCCTATGAATATATATATATATATATATATATATATATATATATATATCAGCTTGTAAATACACAGCTCAGGAATTCAAACTCTTCCTCTCTTGCTATTTCTTGGCCAAAAAGGAAGAAGGGTGATAAAACAGAGGACCAGAGTTGGTTAATCAAACTGATTAGAAATGCATAACAAAGGTGAGGTGCAAGATCACAACAGCCCATAATAACAACCAAAGACAGGAAAGCAGGGGAACAGAATCAAACTTTCATGGTGTGTATATTTGTTCCTTGTAGTTCACTAGTTCAACATGGTGTGTATATTTGATTAGAAAGACCCAGAATTTGTTCCTTGTAGTTCACTAGTTCAACATGGTGTGTATATTTGGGCATTAATTATTGATATTATATAATGGAAGCAAAAAAATTTCATGATTTAAACTAAAGATAAGATAAAATAAAAAGATTAAATAATTTGACAAATTAATACCCGATCAGCAAATAAACTCTCCTTTTTGTTTGTCTTGAATAATGCTAACTGGAACTCCTCCTACACATGATGTTAACTGATGTTAGAGGAAAAATGGAAAAGTGAACCAGCTTCAACATAGAATATTGTAACTCAGATATATAATGATATGATAGAGAATCATCAAATATGATAATATCATTTCTATCATAAGACAAAAAGTAAAAGCTGACTTAAGGCAATATAATGTGTCAAAAATACAGTAGTCAGATGATCGAACAGACAAACCTTGTTAATCAGCCCATCATCAATCACCGCACAGCTGATTTTCTTGAAGAGCTCATAAAGTGCTTCTATTTCACTTACACTGACTGCATAAAAGGTAAAAAAAAATGCTCATCTTCAGTACAAACAGGGACGAGTTACTTCCAAATATTAGTGAAGCAATGACTAACAAAAACATAACATACATAAACACATATTTTCGTCAGAAGGCAATTATTAACAAAATCAGCAGAGTATCACAATGTCATGAGAACAAAGTAAGGTCAATATCTTACAAACTGTCTCCCTTGCGAGAAGTTCAGGATCTTCAAGGCCTCTTGTCTGCTTATCGAAGTCAAAGCAACGCAATAAGGAAGCAAATAAATGCTTAAAACCCTCTGAACACTGCAACATGATATCTCTAGCAAATCAATGCCCTCCATAACTGTTTCAAAACAAAAGGAATTAGATATTCCATTTAATTCGTTCCCAGCAAATACGTTGTAACCATAGGTAAATGGTGAGTGAACCTTTTAACCATTTCGACCTTCTACTGATGAACCCCGAAGCCAAGAAAATTGAAGGCAGCACTGCAAAGAATAACTGTTTTCAAGACTGAAATACAAATTCATCAGACACTAGTAGTAGAAAGTGCTTGAAATTAAAAACACAAAAGAACAAGTTCCATGACCAAAACTTCAAACATCATACTGAAAAAGGCTTTCATGTTGCTTCCCTTTTCTTTGAAGTATATGAAATCATGCAGAGAATCGTTGTAACTCTCCGGTCCTAAATATAGGATATAGTTTGTAGTGCAAATTGCACTAGGACACAGTTTGTAGTACAAATTGTATTACAAACTATGTTATATATTTAGTACTTCATAAGTTTACTTACTTGCACACATGCACAAAATTACATATCCTTGCTAAAATATAAGCTTCAGGAACTATAAAACATGACATCAAAACATTGCCAGGCGAAAAGCAACAGGAAGACTGCTCACTGGAGGTATGAAAGAAGTTTCCAAATCCTAACATGGAACACAAAATAATTGCAAAAGCACTACACAAGGATTTGAGACTAAATTCAAGGCATCAATTCCGTTCCTGTTTACCCACTCTTGGACACAACCACTTTATAGTTTATAAAACAGAGAATGAATATACTTATTCCTTATCTGAGTAAATTTAACACAAACCCATGAAAATTCAACCAACAAATCAGGAATACCATATCCAGTCGCTTTATATAACCAAAGATGATGACATAAAAGTTTGTGGCGAAAATACAGTAACTAAATCTCTACCATGCAGCGAGGCGACAGCCCACAGATCAAGTCCAAAAGTTAAACACGGATCCATGATCCCACACATAGCTTCAAACCAAAAACATGATAAAATTGCCTCAGAGAGAGATCCCATATTGAAATTCATTAACCCCCAAGAGAGAAGTTTCCAATTTTCCAAACTTCGGAATGGCCGTGAATTCGCACTCAAAGAAGAAAGAACACTCAACAATTGAAACATCCACCTCCTCCGGAAAATCCAAAACGATAGGGATTTCAGAGAAAGCTCAAGAAAACCAAACATGTTGAAAAACAACAAGTTATCATATACTCTGAGATTTCAAGGCAATTAATCAAAGCCGGCAAACAGAATTTTCAAGAAAAAAATCTCACCTTTGGTACTGGAGGATCAACAGAAGACCTTAAGAATTCCAAGTGGGGATTA
The DNA here is from genome assembly GCA_025563575.1 of Acacia pycnantha. NCBI lineage: Eukaryota > Viridiplantae > Streptophyta > Magnoliopsida > Fabales > Fabaceae > Acacia > Acacia pycnantha. Next base: position 3,850,408 of record JAMWYP010000031.1, on the reverse strand, counting down.
AGAGTGTTGAAGCAATCTTCGTCACGGGGCTCTCTGCAACTACAACCTCCGGTTGAATGCAACAAGGAATAGGAATCCTTCCGTAAAGGTGATGATGATAGAGGCGATAGATGACAGATAGGTTACAACTTGGGATTCTAAAATTGCAATCAGAATATAATAAAATAGAACAAACAACGACTGTGACTATATTACATGCGGCCTATGGAGTGAATATCCTACTATTTATGCCTTAATTTGGAATTAGTTACCCTAAATACTAATTTCCTATATAAAAAATCGAAGTTAAATGATTTTCATTTATTTTTATTTAATTAAATGAAAACAAAACCTGCAAATAACTTAATAATGCCCCTACATGGGCTATTTTCAGTTATTTAGTTTATCATAAGAATGATTATGCAAAATTCAAATAATTTATCTTTCAGAATTTTATACTATTTTTATTATAATATTAGAATGATTTTGTTATTTAGACATTATTCATTTTGTTTCATCCAATATTATTTATTGTTTAATTCAACTTATAGCATCAAAACATTCAAATCAATATCTAAACTACTCCTTCACGTTTTCAACATGTTAAACAACCAAAAAGCTAAAAACACTTACGTGTTTAATATTTAAAAAAAATAGTTACTTGAGAAAATTTTAAATATTTTAGCAATTTAAAAAAATAAAACGAATAAATCATTGATCAGCTTTCTTTAAAACTACATAAAACCTTGAAAAAAATAAACTAGTTGTTGGTTGAGATAGTAAGTTACATGGAGAAAAAAATAGGGAAAATTCTAAATAAATACCGTTTGAAATTGTAAAACCCCTAGAAGTCTTCCGAATTTGTAAAAAGACTGAGAGATACAAAGAACCTATGAGGGATATGCAAATTCGGGTGAAATTATCCTTTTGCCTTTAGTTTTAAATACATAATAATAAAAAAATACCCTCCAACCCTTGCCGCCGGTCACCACCGACGCCGGAGGCCACCATCGGGGGCCGGCAGTGGTGGTCGCTGGCCGGTCGATGGTGGTGGTCGCCAGTGGCGGGGGTTGAAGGGTATTTTTTTATTTATTTAAAACTAAGGGCAAAAGGGTATTTTCACCCGAATTTGCATATCCTTCATAGGTCCTTTGTACTTCTCAGTCTTTTTACAAATTCGGAAGACTTCTGGGGGTTTTACAATTTCAAACGGTATTTATTTGGAATTTTCCAAAAAAAATACAAGTGCAAATCAAATAGCTTTTAAGCTTAAAAAAGAGACATTTGATCTAATAAAAAACATAGAACCTTAATAAAAGCATGTGAAGGACATACTTATAATAGATCAAGCTCAAAGCTTTCTAATCTTTTTCCATTTTTGGGAATGGTTTGAGGTTATATTTTGATGTCAATTATCAAAATGCCTTTCATTATTTATTTTAAAGTTCTCATCATCCACCATCATGTGGACTTGTTAAGACCTTAATTCAACTTATTATTTCAGTTTTCAGTAAGCTTTACCTATCAATATGTTATAAAGACTCAGGCTCAACTATTAGTGAACCTTATTGACTAGTTCTTTACAGTAAATTGATAAATATCCATATAATTTTATTTATAAGTCACTTCTGACTTGTTTTGTGAGTTATGGGTCTATTTTGTCTCGGAAGTGTAAAAAATGGAGCAATTTTGTCCTGATCATTATTCCAGTTAATTTTGACGATTAGTTGATCGAATATGATGAGCTAGCATTCTATATGTCATCCATTTTATTTTTATTAAAGTGCATATTTGTCCTGAAAGTCCATGTATCATCTACTTTATTTTTTTAAGTTAGATTTAAGACTTTCAAGGTAAATTTGCACCTTAACAAAAATGACGTGGATAACACGTAGACTGCCAGCTAAGAATATCTGATCAGCTAACGGTCAAAATTAATTGGAATAACAATCAGGAAAAATTGTTCACTTTTTTATACTTATGAGGAAAAATTGCCCCTCGGTGATAACTTACGAAGCAAAATAGACCCTTAACCTTGCTTACATAGATAAAAAAAAAAAAAAAAAAAAAAAAAAATCTTAAATTTCAGTAACCTTACCTTAAAATTTAACAACTTTCCAACTTTATCCCATTTAATATACAATATACTCCATGAAAATAGAGGCAATATAATATTAAATGAAATGTATAATTATACATTCATAGGAAAAAATATAGTAACATGACCTATAAATAGGACCTAAGAAAATATTCTCTCTCTTCCCTATCAATAGTATCCATATTTGGCTCTTTTTCTAAATCTTATTACCGGGTATCGAAATTAAAGGCTTGCAAACAAGATGTCTCTCTCGATATGTCATGTTTAGCAAGGTGGGGTTCGAATTGAATGTCATGTTTAGTAGGGTGGGGTTCCAATTGAATACACCACTTTGTGATGTGGCTGATACACCTTTAGACCGAGTAACCTTGAGTCAAGTGCTTATCCCCTCAGTACTATTACATGTGAGGAAGTGGGAGATGCAATAACATGTCCAAAATGGGACACTCTTGTTGGCTGTTTGCTACCGGTGGTGGGTGGCCACGTTGGCTCCACCGGAGTATGATAAATAACTACCAGCTTCCTCCTCCTCCAACTACCACCTCTCCACCTCAACGTCCCCGTCTTCCTCCGCTACATTTAATGTTCACCTTATCATTTGGCCGCCCTACATTCACAGGGGGGTTTGATGAGCCAAAAAGGGATATTAAATCTGAAGGTCTTCAAATTTTGTTTGTTGGTGGTTAGTGGTGAGTGGAGAAGGAACATTGCTATGAAGGATCTCATTTTTGGTAGATATATATGAAGGCATTTGGTGGCATTCAAGGAGTCTCTGTCTCTCTCTATTTTTTTCCCCCAAATAGGCAAATGTATTATCCTTTTTCAAAATCAATAACGGTCGAGGTACTATCAAATATTAAATGTGAATGTGTTTCCTTAATAAAAAACTCAAATTAATATTGATTTGTCACGTAGTAAAAGACTAACCCTTATCGTTACATCCTACTGTGATAGCACAGAGCGTCTCTTTAGAAAAAAGTCTCATTAATTATTATTATTTTTTGGTGAGAATGACTTAAATTAATGTGTACAAATTTTATAAAATATTTGTAGGATTTATATTTTTAATACGATTACATTCTTATGCCCCATTTTATATTATAACTTGAATAAAGGATTAAGACAAGTCAAAAGGTTCATATGATTGAAGGGTCTCCGATTACCAAACGCTAAAACAAATATAATATTATCAAGGAATGATGCAACTTGAATATTTCAATTTATATTTAAAGTTGCGTGAATGAATGCATGTGTCAAACGTGTTAAATTGAATTGAAGACGGTCAGCAAGAATATGATTCACGTGTGAATATGGTGGGTGTGAATGCTGCTGTATAACTATATACTTAGTCAATTAAGGGCAACGGTTATATCAATTGGCATGAAATATGAATAATAGCTTTATGCCAAAGACATTTCTAAACGAAAAGCCTACATAAGATTACTCCTCCGGTGATCTAGTAGGGGATGATCTCAATATTAGGTGTGTTTGGTTTTAAGGAAGGGGAGAGGAATGAAAATTTTGACCAAATTGCCTGAAAATTACAATTAGTAAGTCCTATAAGAACATACATCTTAAATGTTACATCTATTCAAGAGACTAAAATGAAAAAAAAAAATGTTATGAAATGTCAGGATTACAAAAGTTTCAACCATGTTCAGTAAGCTCTGGTCCAAGGAAAAACATGTTCAGTAAGCATTGAATGAAAAGTTAACCTGACTTGTGATTCAGCACGTAACTATCCCCATGATTTTAATCATATGACTTTTATTGGATCTCAATATGAACTTGTTTCATTCCAAAGTTGAGGCAAAAACAAAGTTCAATTTGAAAGCTTGACGGTACAATGATACAACATTATGATTATATTAATCAAATATCTAAATCAAGAACACTAAACTAATTAACCACTATGATCTATAGTGGGTATATATGAGTTAAAGAATCGAGCAGCAAAAAAAACGAGGCACTTTCTGTGAAAACGGAGGTTGCTACTCTTCACCTTCTTCGTTTATCCCTGTAAGATCCTTCACTTTCCTTGTCCTTCAAGAAGCCTAGAAACGCCAGAAAGCCAAAAAAGAAGAAGCCACCAGACCAGTTGCCTCCACCTCCACCTCCTCCACCGCCCCCATCACCGTCATCACGAGGCGGAAATCCAGTGCCACCATCATCAAGTTGAGGTGATTTCTCCTTACCTAAAAATTTAGGTAAAATCAGAGAAAATGATCTAAGGTGAAATGCACACCAAAAACGATCATTGAGTGTTATGAATGATGCGAATAGGTTGTGCTTAGGGGGGAGAAAAAAACCTTTCAGAAATAATGAAAGAAAGAACGATGTCAGAAATAAGCAATTACCAGGAACATGTGTAATTGTAGGAGCCTCACGAGTGATCGTTTGCGTTTGTTCTGCACTACATCTTGCAGTCTACATAATTAAGAGGTAAATATTATGAAAACGAAATACATATTGTCTTCCACATAATAGAGTCTGAAATGTAAGCATTAATCGTGCGTGCGTGCAAGTTCCAGTGTACAATAAGGAAGAAGGAAGAAGGCTTAATGCAATATTTAAAGAAACGACTAATCTTTAAATCCCTCAAGACTGGACAGTCCCTGATAAAATGGATACAATAGCACGAAAGAAATAAACCAATTACCATAATGATAAAAGTACTAGATAAAACTTGCAAAGTTATACACTGAATTCACCATGTTTGAATGGATCAAAGGACAACATTTTTTTTTAATAACAAAATATCCAATATCTAATGTATATCCAAATTAGAGCTAGATCAGGCCCCAATTGAAGGAATCACTCCCAATGTGGTTTTTCTATAACATATTTTGAAAAACACAAGAACTAACGAACACAATCGGACATTAAATGTCCTTTATCTATGTGTCATCTTGACATATTGCCTAATATTGAAAAAATATGTGGTAGTATATAATGCTAAACATCAAAAGAAAGAAGCAGGATGCTGAACATCATCTAGGGTTCCCACAAATTCCAAGGATTTTATACTGCATCAGAAAAATTCATATACTCGGCTGAAGGTCATCTGAAAAAAGAGGCAGATCTCTGTATATAGCTCAGGATCTCAAATCTCAAGGCATGTGCTGCAGTTGAGATTGGTTTAGAAGATATTCGATCTGTTCTCTCTTTCAATTCTATTTTTTCTCCATAAATATAACATACTGCATTAACAAAATTGAAATACAAGTTTTATTCCTTCTCATTAACTCATTGGCCAACAATAATTGTGAAATATAACTCTAATTCAGACAGATATAATGTGACTAAACCAGAAGCTGAAGCTGAAATTTGAAAAAAAAAGAAGCTAAAATTGAATTAGACGACAAATGATGAGGATGCATGTGACAACTTCATTCCGAGACATCAAATAACCAAAAGGCTACTGGATCACACAACCATTTCTTTGCAATGGGTATGGCGTCTAAGAAAAAGGGACATACCATAGCTCCGGCATGAGAAGATCTTGTATTATAAAGAACATGTGTAGATTTCAGTGCTCCTGAATGAGTCATCTTCTGTAAATCTCTTTTACTGTCATAAGAGAAGCATTGCAAGCAAACTCTTGGTCGATTGAATCTAGAAACATTAGTCTCTGCACCATAGCCACCTCTTCTCACTGTTTAAAAAAGCAAGATTCTTTCACCAAGTTTGGAAGAGTTAAAAAACTGATCAAGTGTCCAATCACTTCAACCACAGGAAGACAAAACAAACAGCACCATGAAACCAAGATATTTTTTTCTAAAGAACATGTTTAAATGAGTAAACAAACACTGTACAACCAAAACCTTGCACTAACTTGATCCCAAATTAGTGGTGCAATCAACATATAGATGCATTCTTTGAATGTTCTTAATGGATTCCAAAAGCAGATGTGTTTAGAATTTTTTTTTTTTTTTGGGGGAGGGATTTGATCCAGAGATACAATGGTAATCAATAACGTGCATCTGATTCATTTCCGGGCAGCTAAAACAAAGTTTCAGATTAAAAATTGTTCATCTTGGGGTTCCAGTTATATAAAAATATCTGAATAACTTTTACTTGTAAAGTATACACACCTGATTGAGCTTCACACTATAGACATATTTCATTTCAAATTAGTTATAATAAAACAAAAAATACGAAGATGGATTTCATCTCTCCTTATTGAGAACAGTGAATGGCAGTTATTTTCACAACACTGTCTTGTGTCCTTATCCAACGAGTACTCTCAAACTAAATAAATAATCTACGCTCATGAGTCTCTTATACTGAGAAGCATGAATACCACAACAATATAAATATTTATCACCTCGAAATGAAAGAGGGTCAAAGATTAGTTCCTTGAAGCTACATATTTGCAAAAGTAACCCTCTTTTTTTAATCTATTCTTGAAACCAGCACCCATAAATAGGAGCGGAATCAAACTAATTTCCTGTGACAATGGTTATTTTCCACAGGTAGATACTTAAAATCCACAGCAATAATATATTGAATTGGTGGCAAATGCAACCATATGAGTACCAAACAAAAATCCTTTCCAATTAGGTATTACTCCCTCTAGTCCTTAATATAAGACATATTTACCTAATTTGATTAAATTAAGAAATTTAGTTTAGTTAGTTAATATGAAATGTATTTTCTAAAATACCCTAGTTATCTTCCTAAATTCCCTCATTTCCTCTCCTCCTTGATTATTGTTGAAACAGCATCAATAGGGATAAATTAGGAAAAGAATCTTATATTTAGGATCAAGATCAACTCTCCAAATATGTCTTATATTAAGAACCAGAGGAATATCATAACTTGTGTCTCATTTTAATTATGAGTTCATAGATATGATGAGAATGACTTTTTACCTGGTGGTAATTCAGGCAAGGATACTATAGTAGTTGCTGTCATAGACATCAAGACAGAGACAGAGAAACAACCTGAACAGAAATTTCAATAAAAATTTAAAAACAAGTATATCAAACTAAAACAGAAGAGGTTAGAAGATAATATATCAATAAGCATACAGGCCAGGATTGCTAAACAACCATTGTGGGGGTAGGAAACATTATGCAGAAAAATGTCGAATTAGATCCAAAACAACTTGTTCCAGAAGCTGAATAGTCCCACAATACTTGAATGGAAAGAAATCAAATCCTCAACAAAATTTGTTCATGTTTTTAAGTTTCTATGGCCAAACAAAATAGCATACAGAAGCATTGCATTTTTCCTCACTGTGTCATGAGCAATGGAAATAAAGAATCAATTTCTCATCAAGCCATCACCCTTCAAATCCTTTAAGGCATATACAGTATATTAAATATTTCACAACTTGTTCAGTGTGGGATATCTGGTTGGAAACATAGCAAATACAATAAGCAAAAAAACATGGGCAGTTTCAGCCTTTTCACTTCAGTGCTGAGTTTATCCCCTTTTAAATAGACATTCGCTATGTCCACTACTCTTGCGTCTGCATCTTAATTATGCTCGTCATTTATCCTGTAATGGCACTTAACAAGACTTCCTGCATTTTCCTTTTTTAAATTAGTTATTTACCCACCTTTTGATTGAATTATGGTAATTGTTTCATATAACGTAAAATCTAAGGATTTATGAAGTGCGCTCTGGTTTCAAGATCAACTCAAACCAAACTAGCGAACTAAAAGAACCCAGCTTCAACGAACCCTGAAACCGATTGTTTGTAACAAAAACCACGCAAAATAAAATAATTAAGATCAAAATAGATAGTATATGGCTAGATTCTGCCCAAGGCTAGAATTACAAAACAAAACAGGTTCAGTAGATAGCAATGTTTTTCGGAAGGTCAGACAGCATTTGATTATATCGATGTATATAAACCAATTAGAAGTGCCAGATGCGATAAACAGTCATTTATTAAAAAGAAAAAAGAAGAAGAGAACCAAGAAAAAGTTAGCGACTCAAAACCTAATGCTGTCAATAGCGGGTTTAATTTCCAATAAATTTCCAGGATAAGAAGAAGACAATTGACGAGATGAACTAACCAGAACGCGAAATAGCAGAGAGAACCGAAGTTCCGAACTATTTTTCACCGTATCTGGGCTTCTGGCAGGTTTTTATACCCCTGAAGAAAAGAACGAAGGTTGAGGGTTTCAAAGCGTCCTTTCTTCAGAGAAAATGGACGCAGCCTGTCTCTCACTTTTTCGGCCTATCAGAACTTACGCGGCCTATCAGAATAGACCAAGACGGAGGTAATAAGGCGGTTGTGACTTGTGGTCGCCCGAAGAGATGACAGAGTCCAAAGCGACCGGATCCGGTTTATTGGTTATCAGACCCGAACATCAGGCCCAATCCATTCTCAGGGTCCAGGCCCACATTTCAGACTTTGTAATAGTTGACACAATATTAGTGTAGATGAAAAGTCTTCATTGTCTGATTCTGCTGAGGAATCTTCAACCCAAATAAATTATCCATCTTCAATTGAAATTAATCAAATTTATGACCCAATTAGATACCAAATTGTATTGGACATGAGTTCCTAGTTACTTATGTAATATTTATTTGATCATATTATGTATTTTAACATTGCCAAATTTTATAATTTAGCATTTTTAATATTTTGGTAATTTTAATTTTTCTCTTATAATTATCTCAAAAGTCACTTATCCATAAGTAATTCTAAACAAGTTTTTGAATTTGACAAAAGCTACTTATGCAACAACCAATCCAAACATAAATCACATTTCACAATCTGACTTTTACCCAATCGAACTTTTCCACAAGTTATTTTGCCTACCGGTATCCCAAACAAGCCCAATGGGCCGGTTTGGTTCAAAGAACTTGGGAGAGGGAATGAGAACTTAACAGAGTTCCCAGCCGAAAACGTGTTTGGTGCGCCAAGTGCCCAAGTTCCTTGGCCCACACCGGGCTCACCACTCTTCCCTCATTTGTGGGATCTTAAGTTCCCACGTCACTATTCACATTTTTGGACAGATTTGCCCCTGAAATTCAAACTTGGCGGGAAAGTTCGAATTTGGCGAAAATTTTTTTTTTACACAAGTTCGAACTGAACAACAACATATTTTTTTAAAATATATTTTAGCAAAAAAATATTTTTATTTTTTATTTTGAATTAATTTCTTTTGAGAGTAAAATAGACACTTCCTAATTCTTTACCAACTACCGCCCCTTTATTTTCTTCCTACCAAACAACTCAAGTCATCTTCCTTCATCTTTCAAATCTTCTTTCCCTCCCTTTAAGTTCATTTCACTCCTCTAAGTTCATTTCCCTTCTTAAATGTTCATTGAACCAAACGGACCCGGGTGTTTGGTTTCCTTTTGAAAAAATAGTTTTGGCCAAAACCATGGTTTCAAAAGTGAAGTTAACAAAAAAAAAATTACGTAGAACCATGGTTTTGATTAAAAACATGGTTTGTGATAAGTTACACGAATATTCTTATCTGCAGAACCATGGTTTTGACTGAAAACCATGGTTTGGAATTTCAAAATCATGGTTTTCCCATAAGCTATTTTTTTTACCTTTTTAGAAGTTATTCTTCAAAATCTATTCTTTGAAATCACTTTTTTCACCATTTAAAAAAAAAAAAACTATTCCTCAAAAGCTAATATAAACGCACGCTTTGGTAAAGAAAAATCCATATTTCATGTGTGTCCACCATATCTTAGGGCACTAGTTGATAAAGAATGTATGGGATTGCAATCCTTATTAACACAGTTAATTTTATGCATTAGGGCATTTGTGGTTTTAATTTGTACAAAACAACAAAAAGAGCCTCATTGTGTGCTTAAATTTTATCATCCTTTTACATATGACTCCGTTTCTTATAAAAGGTTAATATAATCTTTGATTCCTTTAAGTGTATCTTCACTTCAGTTTTGGTTCCTCAAGTTTCAAACAATGGGTTTTAATCTTTCAAGAAATAAAATGGTCTAGATCTTTATTAACTTATAGGACCAATATTCTAAACAAAATAAAACTTTAAGAACAAAAACCTATATTTTAAAATCTTAAGAACCAAAAACAGAATAAGCGCACGTTCAAGGGACCAAAAATTATATTAAAAAAACACAGGCTCTCAGCTAAACTCCTTCCCAGAAACTCCCCATTAACTCTTCTTCTTAACATCACCAAATTGATGCAGCCAATTGAGATGCTTCAAGTTCATAAGGTCATTTTGAGGGGCTCATATTGAACCAAGGTAAGAATAGGTCTCAATGAATTAATGTGGGGGTTTTATATAATGGTAACCACTTTGCTTTCTTTGAATCTTTCTTAGACTTTTTCATCTTTCATTCACTTCAATCAGAAATCGTGTGATAAAGAACCTCTGACTCAATTAACCAAATCACATCTCCTTTAAATAAGAGGTTGTGAGTTCTAACTTCAAGAATTAAAGAATAGAGTAAATATCATTTCTGGTCCCTGACAAAAAATATGGACCCCATTTTGGTCATTGAGAAAAAAATCGACCCTTATTCATCCTTTTTTATGGGACTAAAAATAACATTTTGATTTTTTTTTTTTTTTTTGTGAAAAACGGGGCCAAGCCCATCTACATTACTGAAACAGAATAGTTCGTGGGAGTGAAACTCCCATTACATCCCTATACAGAAACTTATGTAAACAAACAGGGGGACTGTTAAAAACAACAAGCGAAACCTCCTGCTGAGCAGCTAAATTGGCAAGGGCATCCGCACTGGTATTACCCTCTCACTGAGATTGCTGACTAAGATTGATCGCATATTGCCAAGACCTTTTGAAAATTTGTTAGGGATCAAAATGTTCACCAATCGACCATTATTCATCCTTTTTATGGACTAAAAATGACATTTTTTTTTGTCAATGACTAAAATGGGGTTCGTGTTTTTTGTTAGGGACCAAAAAAGTATTTACTCTAAAGAATATTTATGAGTCCATAGTTGATTATAACAATTAGTAGGAGATATAAAAGCAACTAATAATCAACATAAAATAACTTGAAATGAGTAATACATCACGTATTCTTTAATTAATCACCATGTTGATAAACGACCACACAAAAGTTCATACATATATATTTCGAGTAAACTACAACTTTTTTGGGTCAACAAGTTCATTTTCACATCCTAGCACAATAAGGGAAAAAACTTGTTATAACAACACACCCCCTAGAACAACGTACTAGAATATTTGTATGTGGTCACAAAGCTCATAAAAACTTCATGAATCTGAGGTTAAGTCGGAGAGGCTAGAGCCAACAGAACCAACACGGCGGAAGCCATCAGCGCGGTGGTGGCGGCAGCGGAAGGAGCCGGCATGAGTAGTGGGTGAGCAGAGACAGTTCTTCTTCGTGTCACTGGAAGATTTTGGAACTTGTAAATTGCTTCTTGGGGACACATTCATCAATTTCTCAGTCCTCTTGTTAATTTCGTTCAAATTCAACGTAGGAATTCTCATTTGCAAATCCATTAGTGGTGTCATCTTTTCTTGCCTTTGTCCCTCCACATTATTTTTCTCCATATCTACTTCTTCCCTAATTCACACATTATTTTGTGAATCAAAATTAGACAAATAATTATTTTTTTTACGATAAATGTTTCAAACTCACAACCCCACATCGAAAAAACAAACGTAAGAAATAAAAATATATACTTTGCTTGATTAAAAAAGATTGTATTTGTTATGATTAAGATACCAACTAGATAATCCTGAAAACTACCTCTCATGAACATCGAACTCTCATGAAAACATGATGCATGAAGTGAATTTTAATGAAGAACAGATGTTGATTGAGAAAACCATAAAAATGGAATTTGGCAATATATATTCATTCTAATATTTCAAAAACTTGAAATAATATTAAAATTATTAATTACCTGGCAAAGCGAGAGAGCATTAAAATTATTCTTCAGCACTGGAATTTTGATTAAATCTGAGAGAGGGAGGGAGGAGGGTTCTATAATTCTCAGATATGTTCTTTCTCACAAAAAGAGGAATGAATTAATGGCATGTTCTGTTTTTTGTTATTGCCCTTAACAAACTCAACTGTTCTGTTTATTTTTTGCGGCATTTACTCATCAGTAATTTTTAACCACAAGTTTGTCAATGGAAACAAAACATATAGTTTTTTTTTTTCAATTTGGAAAAAAACCAGTTTTTTTTTTGCCCACCCGGCTCACTAAAACCTTTGGTTCTGACTAACCCAAATTCGCCACGAATCGAGTTTACGGTCACGAAGGAAGAGCTTCCAACACCATTTCTCCGTTCCTATGTCTCGAAAAATCAGGTTCTTTTTCTTTCTATAAAAGACAAATTAATCTTGGGTTTCCCCTTCAAACTAATCTATTGCTAGCTCTCAAGTGCTTGTTAAGACCGGAAGTTTTGCTCAAACAAAAATTATGACCCGAGGTTGATGTGCAAGTATGAGTTTATGTAATCAATTCATTTTGATTTTTTTTTTTATATTATTTATCAATTATTTTATAATTTGTTGAGATTCCATGGTATCACATATACTATTAGTAGTACAACAACAAAACTTTATTCCATTAAGTATGATTGATTACGTGGGCTGACGGAGGCCACCCAATAGAGCAGGCATCACACACACACATGTTTTAATTTTCTCACCCTCCATTGAAAGCAAGTGGTAAAGGACTTGCTCTCCCTTAACCACGTCCCCAGTTGGGAACTCTTTTCTCATTATCGTGGGTTGAAATCGGGGCGAATCTGGATTAGTCGGAGCCGAACATTCCGGTGAACCGACTGGGGAAAAAAATACATATTTTAATTTTAAGAAAAAACTCATCTTATTTGCTGGAATTATATTACAATTAAAAACTTTGAATTCAAAAACAAGTACAAATGACATAAAGAGAGAAAGAAAATCCGAAATGTATCTCCATAATTTTTTTTTTAATGGAACACAAAAAATATGACCCGTCTTTACCTTACTAAAATACCACGAAAAACACAGGGCTAGCCAATTCCAAAGCTTGAAATATTCATTCAGTCATATTCGTAGCCAATTGGATCCGTTGATGAAGGTTCGGCCAACAAATCTCAATGCTTCATCATCCGTTAAAGCTTTAGACCACGAAACCCTCCCACTTCTATTTGATCCAGGTCCCTCGTTCATATACTCCCCGAAAAATGCATTACTGCAATAATTATTAATATATATATATATATATATATATATATATATATATATATATATATATATATATATATATATATATATATATATATATATATATATATATATATATATTCTCATGTTAAAACAATAATATTAACTAAATAAAAGGGAATGATAATTAATTAAGATGATTTTTGATATTATCATCGGCTACTCCCCATAATAATAACATCTGAGTCAAAACTATAAGGATCAAACCATGTCCTTATTATAAGGAATCATTTAATAAGTGTATTTAGTTCTTTTTATAATGACCTTACTTATTTCCAAAAAACATTAAATATTTTTATCCATGTATCATAATTTTAGGAGAGGGGTTGGGTTCATCTACAGTCTAAGGGTAAAGTACTTGAATATTTGTGAGAATTGTTAATTGGTGATTTATAATAAGGACAAGGAGGAGGAGTACCTTTCTTGGGAAGGATTGCCGTCCATGTTACTCCAGCCCAAGGGGTTAATGACGTGGTCCATAGTGCAGAAGGATAAGATGGTTCTAGAATATGGGCCGTAAGCCCGCCCAAGAAGAGTCGGCCCATTTCCTTCAATCTTGCACCCTAAAAATACGAAGCCTGTCTGGTCTTCTCCCGTCCTTGCCTGGGCTGCTATTGATCCCCCTCTTTTTGAATGTATGGTACAACCCTATATAAAACACACACACACACATTTAATTTATTATATTCTTCAATTAATTGTCAAGCTTTTTAACTCAAGGTAGCGCATACATATATATGGTTAATAACCCCTCGTCCTCCATGGTTCAACTGACAAAGGGATCAGACACTCTCACCAAAAGGGAGGGGTTTGATCCTGGAATTGGTCAAAGAGCTGGGGGAGACATCCTAAGAGTCTACGAAGCAACGGTAACACATGCTAAGGTGAAGGTATACGTATTCTTAGTCCTGAATTCCTTGCGGAGTGGGCTCCAAGCGCCCTGCCCTTAGATTGTTGGTGAACCCAACCCCTCTCCTAAATTTTATATATATATATATATATGGTTAATAATTAGTAATAGTAATACCTCATATAATGAGGTGGCATGGCCCCAGATGAAATCAACCGTTCCTTCAATGTAACATTGATAGAAGAAATGAGTTCCTGTGCTATCAAGAAGTGTGTCTTGATTCCCTAAGAACTTCACTCTATAGAACATTGCCTTATCACTGTCAACTCTAACTGCTATTGCTTGATCATTATATCCACCTGGAACGGCATTATTCTGCATATTCATCTCATACATTAATAAGCACGTAATTTCCACAGTCTATTTTACATTGGAATCATCAAATTAAACTCCATAACTAAACGACTTTCTTTTTGTATGAACATTTATGTGCCTATTTGGATAAGTCATAGAAACTGTTATTCTAACAGTATAAGAGGGTAAGTATGAAAGATGAGTTTTATCTTTACGTCAACTCAATCATATCTTATATAAGATAACTCGCGTACCTCGATACTAATACTGGTGGCAACAAAGTAGTCAGATTGAACTAGAAGAATTTGGGTATCAACGCTTGGGATTTCAGTGCCATTCTTATCTTTATCAGAAGCCTTTCGAGAACCTTGGATCAAAGGGAAGCAACCATCTGTTCCTGGCCTTCCTATGAATGATATATGTGACTTGCTCTCTGGTACACTTATAATTTCCCTGCATCCGTATATGTGAATATCGATCAATAAATACAAAATAGGGAAAAACACGTCTACACGTACTTGTAAGTTCCAGGATTGATGACGATTTTGATTCTGGCTTCATAGCTGTCGGGAATGCGATCAAGGGCGCCTTGGATGGTGGTGGAATCGCCGGCTCCGGTCTGGTCAACGGTGATGACTCTGCCCTTGCTCGAGTCATCATCTGTTACCACAAAGTCTTCCCACTCAATGTATCTCTTATCCGGCAAAAGAGCCCTTACAGTTGCTGTTAATATTGTCACTACAAGTAATAACGTGACAACCAATTTAAAACTACTCGACTTCCTCATTTTCGATTTTTGAGGAAGAGAATTGAAAACTAGAATGGCTTTGTATATATAGTTATCAAAGACTTATTTATAGAGGGGCCATGATGAGCCGTGAGCACCATAAGCTAATCAATAAGAAGAGATCTAAACAGTTCAAATAAAATTTCAGTGCTCCATATTTGAAAAGCTAACAGTTAAGATATTTCCTTATATTACATTTTGTACCCATTAAATTTTTTTTTTAAAAAAAAACTAAAAGTAAAAAAAATTAATTAATTTAATACATCTAAATTAGATCTGAACGGTCTACAATAGTGATTAGAAGCTAGTTTCTGTTGCTACATTCGAGCTCAACTAAGTGATTTTAATGAGATATATTATTAATATAATATCATGTGGATTCTAATAATCTAATCAAATTATTTTATTAAGATGCTGGCCAACAAAATCCAAACAAAGATTATTTTGATAATTTAACAATACTTAAACAAAATCAGTTTTTATCACCCGAAAAAAAGTGTTTAAATAAACCACAGTCAGCCAAGCTTATTCTTAACATTTATCAATTTTTAAATTTATATTTATTCAAAGTTTCGTTAATTTACATCTAACTCCAATCTTAACAGGAACTTATATTGTTAATGGAAAATTCAATATATTTTTCCCTTCTGATTTGAATATCTTGTTAAACTAAAATATTATTTAATGGTTACGTTCTAAACTAACTAGTTCCTTTTAAGATATCATATAAATATCTTGTTTTGAATAAAAATATTTTAATTTAGATATAAGATAAGGCGTCATAACATGAATAATTGTATATTTTTTTTAATGTTTTGTTTCGTAACAAAGGAAACCCAACTTCTATAATAAAAAGATACGAAAAAATAAAAATTATTGATAAAGTTGTTGTTTAATTTTCACTATTATGAAGAATTTTTTTTATAAATAATAAAAAATTTACTGAGAAAAAAAAATATGAAGAAGGAAATATTATGAAGATTTTTTTTATAAATAATAAAAAATTTACTATTTTTTTAAGTTTCTTTTCTTCTTGATATGGCACAGACTCATCACTCCAAGACACTAGAAAAAAAAAATACTAATAATGATAAAGTAGATAGCTAGACTCTATACATGGAGATAGGATATTCTCACTACCTTCTTATCTCACTACCTTTTCACTACCAGTTTATAACCGTTAAATCTATTATTTGATCCAACAGTCCTAATTTAACCTACTTAATACATTCTTCCTGCTCACATTTCTCTCTCTTTCTCTGCCGCTCGCTCGGCTTCCCAGTGATCGCCGTCAGGACGCAGCCACCGTCCCTCCCCCTTCCCTGCTCCCCTCTAAGGAGAAGGTTTTGGCCTCCTGCTCTTAATTAATTGTATTTTAAGCCACTGATCTGCATTAATGAAGCTTCTACCAATAAATCTTATTGCTTGACCATCTGACATTACTTTTGACCATAAAGCCCTTCCTCTTGTGTCTGCTCCAGGTCCTTCATTCATGTACTCCCCAAAAAATGCAGTGCTGCACGCAACATATATAAAATAATATTTGCAAAATTTTAAAAACAATAAAATAAAATTTTTAAAAATAAAATAAAATTGGGCTATTAGGGTTAGTGATTTTACCTTTGTTTATAAGAAGTGCCCCAATCATTCCAGCCTTCAGGGTAGATAATATCGTCCATTGTGCAAAAGGAATATATAATTCTAGAATAATTGCCCCAAGCTCTCCCAAGAAAGGTGGGCCCATACCCTGTAATTTTGCAATCCTCAAAGATAAAACCCGAATTATCCTCACTATTTCTCTGGTGTGCAGCTACTGCTCCTCCACTTTTTGAATGAAATGTACAGCCCTGATCACACAAAATAAAAAATAAAAAATTGACCCCTAGTTCATCTCCTTAATTTGTGTCATGACTGTATATGGGGATGTGTGTAACATAAAATAGTACTACCTTCAGTCCAATTATAAGACTAGGTTGACTTTTTTTTGGAGGGATTAAGGAAGCTAATAAATTACTTAATCATATCATATGTTGTATATCTTTAGATTATATATTAGTTTATTAGTCAAACTAATTATTAGTTTGGAGAAATAAAAATAAAAATACTCTAAAGTAATTTAATTAGTTTCCTTAATTTCTCCAAAAAAATCAATTTGATCTTATAATTTGGACCGGATAGAGTAATTTTCAATAAAGCCAGTAACATGTTTAGTATCACCTGTGTTGGAAAATGGCATGATCCACCAAGCCTTTGGCCAACGTATAAATAATATAAGAGCTTGGATGAATATATGTGATATTTCTCAATTAAGTACTATTTTCTCCGGTCCTAATTATAAGAGTACACTTTTGTATTAAAAAATGCACTATAAAAGTATTCCTATAATCAAGACCGTATAAATTATTATTTAATGGATACACTATGTTTCTAGTGTTTTAGAGGTCTAATATGTCTCTTTAAGAAAAGTATATATATGGTGATAAGAGTACGAAGAACACTATAAAATAAACATGGGGAGTTCAGTGTGATCAACTTGAAAAGAAACATTCTGAAACGCTAATTCATTTTCTCTTTACTATAACTCTCCCCTCCTTTTCTTTTCGATCATCTATATATACAGGATAATTCTCAAAGTTATTAGGCTTGTGCTGGATTTTTTTTTTTTTGGACATAATAAGAACAAAACAAGTATACCTGGTACAATGATGTAGCACTTCCACAGATGAAGTCAACGCTTCCTTCAATATAACAATGATAAAACAAGTGGGTCCCAACGTTATCCATAACTGTATCCTGATACCCTAAGAACTTGGTCTTGTAGAACACTGATTTATCTCCATCGATTCTTATTGCCAGTGCCTGATTTCCATCTCCATATCCACTTGGAATCGCACTATTCTGCAAATACAATAATTAATCATCAAAATTTGACTTGTTAGATATTCATATTATCATCACAATCAATATAATAATTAATTATTAATCATATTACGTACCTCAACGGTAAGTGAGGCCATCACAAAATAGTCAGATTGAACGAGAACAGTGGCAGTACTCATGGTTCCCCACATGTTGCCCTTCTTATCTTTATCAGAAGCTTTTCGAGAACTCGAGATCACAGGAAACTCACCAGTTCTTGCATGTGGCCTCCCAATAATTGATACACAAGGCTTGCTTGGTGGTATTTCCACTAATTCACTGCAAATTATATATATATATATGCATACATTATTGTAAAATCAATAAAAAACATGAGGCATAATATTAATATATCAGTTATATATATATATATATACTTGTAGGTTCCAGGATAAACAATGATTTTGATTCGTGATGGGTTGTTAACAGGGACCAAATCAACGGCACCTTGAACTGTGGTTGAATTTCCACGTCCATTTTGATCAACGACAATAACTCTACCATTCCTCATCATGTCGCTTCGTCTCACTATCAAGTCTCTCCATGAGATGAAATTTGCATCAGTCCGGCCAACATCTCTCACGGAGCCGGCCGGGCCGACCCTGGCTGTAGCTGTGGCCGCTATGAGTGATAGGAACAACAGTCCCAGTAGGGTAGATAGCTTCATGCTGTAGGAGGAATTTTAGTCAGCAAACCAACTGTACGTTTGATAAAAGGTTTTTACCTCTCTCAATAAACATGCTTCTTAGTATTCGAATATGTGTTTATGGAAACAATTGAGGCAGTGTGATTTATTTATAGTGCTTTAATATAAAATCTTGATATAAATGATTAAAGATTAAAAAGTATTATTTTGCCAAGAAAAGATTAAAGAGTATTATCTTATGTTAAAAAAAATATTATTATTTCAGTTGTAATCTTCGTTTATTTGAGTTTAAAGTGGATAAATGTATATCAGATACTTATTATGGGCAAAGAACGTGTATATATGCAGTGATGAGTATTGTTTAAAAAAAATGTTTTCAATAAAGCAATAGTTTTAAAATTTATAAAAAATAATAAATAGAGTATAGAGATAATTAAATATCTTTTGAGGATATTTTTATGAATGAGCAACATATCTATATCTATATCGATATAAAATAAAATTTTTGAGGAATTATAATGATAGTTTGCGGATAATTGTTTCAAATATATAATGATATATGGGTTTTGAGAATAATATCTAGGCACTAATACATATATCGTTATAATTTAATAATTTTATTGGATGGATGTCGCAAAAGAACACAATATCTATATTATCGGTATAGATTATAAGAAGTCCGTACATTATCGTGTTTGGCGCGACCGACTAAACACGCATTAGTTTGGTTCAAAGAAAGGAAAATTTCAAATAAATACTATTTGAACTTAGAAAACCCCAAAAAGTTTGATAACACATGGAAATGAAAAATAGACTCAAATTACTATTATGAAATTTGGAAATATTGTGTTTTTACTAAAATGCCTCTCAATTTTTTTATTTTTTATTTTAAAAGAGAGAGCCCTCGTTGGCGTCAAAGTTTTGCTGCCGGCACCATCCAACCTGCAAGACTTCGGTGGCCGGTTTCTAGAGCTCCAGTAATAACTTGAGTAATAAAATTGATTACTTTAGTATAGATATTGACTACTTGAGATTCATAAACCTTATTTGGCGTCATTAACAAGTTGAATAAAGTCAATGACAACTTGAGTAGATCGATTGATAGATTGCACTCCCGAGATTATTAATGACTATACTCAAGTTGTTATTGCCAATATTAAAGTTTTTATTGTCTTTATTCAACTTGTCAATGACGTTTGATAGGGCTTAAGAGCTTAAGTAGTTAATCCCTATACTCAAGTAGTCAATCTCATTACTCAAGTTGTCACCGGAACTCTGGCGGCGGCGTAGCTCTAGCGCTGACTAGGGTTTTTCTTTTTGAAAAAAAAAACTTGAGGGGCATTTTGGTAAAAGGCTAAAAACACAACATTTCAAAATCTTAAATTAGTTCCTGGAGACCTTTGTCAAGTAGTGGATTGTCTCAAGCCTTTTTCTCAGTATCCCTAGAATCTTTTAATCAGGGCCATCCAATTGATCTAACGAATCAGAAAAAGACACATCATGCCGTTGTTAAAATTGCATCTCTATCGTCTACTTTGTTATAATCTGGACTGTTTTCATTTGATGGGGCCTTTTTGTCAATCAAAAATAAAACAAAGGCACTGTAGGGCTCGGGCTTGAAAAATAGGTCAAAAATTTGAAATTGGCCCTGTAGGGCCTCGGGCCGGCCCTGCAGGCCCGTTTAACTGTAGCTTTTTTTAAAAAAAATTAATTACCTAAATTTCCACTTAATGAATGTGTTTATTTGTAATTACTTAGATTTTTTTAGTTTAAACTATAAGCCTTTTTTTATGTTTATTATTATTTTGTATCAAAACAAATAATTAGTTATTATAAATTTTAAAGAAGGGATGTTTTCCTATTAAATAAACACATACTTTGGTAATACAATATTATATAAGTAATAAATTATAAATATATTTTGTGTAAAATAAGTATAATTATTTTTACTTGTCAGTAAAATCATGCATGAACCGAAGGAATCTGCAGACACACACAAAATTACGAGAGGGAAAGGCATTTTGTCATGGGCATAAATAAAGCAATTCCTTTGTTTAATATTTTTTGAAAAAAAAAGAAAAAACATATTCTTTGTGTTTATTTGTTTTTTTATTACAAATTAATGAATGTGTTTATCTGTTGAATGATTTATATTATTTAGATATTAATGTTGATAACATTTATGTGATAGATTAGAACTTTAATGGTTGATTGGTTGCAATTTACTAATTATATTTCTTTGAAAAAAATCGAAGGAAAAATAGTTAAAATTTGGAATAGTAATTTTCAAGCCCTGTAGGGCTGGCCCTGGCCCTGGTACTATCGGGCCGGGCTTTGAAAAACAGATGTTTTCCTTACCCCAGGCCCTGTTAAGCCCTGACCCTATAGGGCCAGGCCCTGATTCCCAGCTCTAGATGTACAATTAAAATTGGAATAATGTAACATGAATCTTCTTGAAATTGAGTACTAAACAGTCCCTCAAAGGCACAAATCAACCATATTAACTAGACAATAACACGCTAATTAATATAATCTCATTGCAACCACAAGAAATTAAAACAAATATAATTTTCACACTACAAAGTCCAATCTCAACCACAAATATTAAACCAACAGAGACAATTAACATCAATCTCAATTCCAGATTTATACACAATAATTCTTAAAACTAGGCAACCTAAATATATAAATCTAGACTAATAGAATGATAGGATAACTTCCCTATAAAGTCCATTGAGTTCAAACATTAATCCTCATCACCAGGATCAAGGGAAACCAGCCACTCATAGCAATCAGAACACTGGCCGGAATCTGGGAAATTGCTCGCTGGAAAATTCAAAGATTTGTTGGAAATCACAAAGAATGAAGTCCGACTCTGGCTTGTTTTAGCTCTGTTTGAATCGTTGAAGGGTGACGGAAATAATGGAGGACGAGACGAGGGCGATGGTTGGAATGAAATGAATGTCGACTGAATGAAGAAGATGATGGTGGTCGCCGGCGACGGCTGGTTCCTCTCTGATAATATCTCCATTTTAGGTCATTCTCTGACATTAATTATGGTCCTTCTCTGACATTAATTCTGGTCCTTCCCTGACATTAATTCTGGTTCTTAGTTGACATTTTTCAACTTTCTTCCAAAATTTCAATCATACAATAATGTCTTAGAAAATACATTAAAAATCCCCATTTAATAATGAAAAACCATATAAAAATATGGTTCGATGAATTCCCCAAATCCCAGAGGCTTCTCCTCTTTTCTTCAGGATTTTCCTGATGCCACTCTCCCCGCTTATGGTCACCCTCATAGCCCTATAAACACTTACTTCGCTTCCCGCTATACCTTCAGATGTCTTTCTCTTCTTAATTATGATGAGGTATCTAACAAACCTACTTTCCGATAAATTGACGCCATTATTATTTAATTCCTGGTAGTGAACATGATGATGATTGCATCTTAATCATCATTGTAACTTTCGATTTCGTTTGGGTTAGATGGAAGGAGGTGAGATAGAAGAGGAAGTGCCAAATAAAGACGGCGAGGATTTGAGTTTGAAGAAGAATTTTTTTGTTGCCGAAGCCCCTGGAAGTACCGATAAAAGAATTGTTGAGCAGTTGCTGGCAAAGGGTTTCTCCATCAAGGGTGGAGTTAGAGAATTGGACAAGGTCAACGCCACCTTTTCCCAAAGCAACAACCCGGCTCTTCAATTTGTTACTATTTACCATTTCCAATGGCAATCAAATGTTTAGTAGAATTTTATCGATTCTAGATGTTTAATGTTGTGGGTATTGATTTTTGGCCAGGCTTCCACTCTTAATTTCATATTAGTAGGATGTATAGATGTAATACAGAGTCATTAAGGTCTTTTTGTTCAAATTTGTTGTTGTCCTTCTCTATAAGTAGCTTGGCATTACCTTTAGGCCCTGTTTGGATCAAAGAAAATGTAGGAATGGAAATGAAAACAATGAAATGGAATGAAAAATATTTTATCTCGATGTGTTTGGTTCGCACTAGACTAGAAAAGAAAATGGGCTGATAGGAAAAGTTTTGTTTGGTTAGAAGAAAATAAGGTAGGAAAATAAGGCAAAATACCATTCTACCCCTAAAGATAAAATATTATTTTAAACACCCATTCAAAATGCACAGTGCACACTCAATTTTCCTATGAAAAATCGGAGAAGACGAAGTGTTTACATGCTGTGCACTCGAGTGCACTTAGTGCACACTCAAAAATTGAGTGTGCACTCCAGTGAACACTGGAGTGCACATTCAAAGAGTGTGTATTGCACACTTGATTTTGAGTGTGCAACACTCCAGTGCACACTCAAAATTGAGTGTGTACTCTCGTCTTCTCCGATCTCCCTTCTCTCTTCCTCGTTACTTTCTCTTCCTCGTTACTTTGTTATTCGTTAAAGCTTCAATCGTTGGTCATGGACTTACTTCCATTTCCATCATCGCCAGTTTGACACAGATCTGTTGTAGTGACAAAGAGGCCACCGTGGCGGCTTCTTCCTCCTCCTTCCACAATGTTTTCTGGCGTCACTCTCTTCCTCTCCCCTCGACACTCTCTTCTCTCTCTGCCATGTGATTAGGGCAAAATAGACTTTAGGCCATTTTCATACGCCCTGGAAAATGGCTTCCCCCCATTTTTTGTGGGAATCTATTTTCAGTCAAATGTGGGAGAATGATGCGCGGCGGGAAAATTTGAACCAAACAGCCGCCGCCACTGGAAAATTCCAATTTTCCTTTTCCGTCCCTTGATTTTCTTCGAACCAAACGGGGCCTTAAGATGATAGGGCTGAAACTTTTGTGGTATTTAGGCTATGCCTTTATTAAAGAACAATATGTCATACAGAAACTGGTCTTTACTCAAAATGATATTCATGATATGCATTGCTTTGTTCAATATTTACATTTGATTGCTTTTGTTTGATGTAGGTAGTGTGGCAGCCTAGATTTTTACTAGGGAAAATCCGTACCAGGGCCCTTATAACCCAAAAAATCCCAAAAAAGGCCCTAAGACTATGACATTCCCAAAAGAGGCCCCAGGGCCCTTTTTGACATTTGAATATTAAATAAAATGACAAAAACGCCCATGAAACCAATGCTGAAAAAGGAAGGGATTTTCCCAAATTCTAAATCTCTCTCTCTCTCTCTCTCTCTTGCGCATCTGGTCTCCGTCACCGACTCGCATCTTTGACCATGCTAGAGTCGACGCCGCCGCCGGCCTGGATCTACCATGAACACCATCTCCAGCACGCCCTACGCCGCTCGTTGGGCCCACCTTCGTTCTGAATTGGCGAGTGTTAGGGTTCAATTTATTGGCCATCTTTCATTTTCTTGGTATATCTAGAAGAATTTTCTTAATTAGTCTGGTGAATCGATTACAGGGTTTGGAATCCAAGTGGTAACGGTATTCATCAATCTATTAGTCTCTCCATTGTTACGTTATTGATTCAATTTTGGCCTGCTGGGTATTCTTTATTTGAATTTGGAAATATGTCTGTTAAAAGTTTTGAATGCTCTTGCAACACACAAAAGATTTTCCCTTTTCGTCTCAGGCGAATTAGAAGTGAATGCCCAGAACCATTGGTTTTTGTTTCCTAGATTGTAGAAATCAAGAACTATTGCGGGTGATTTCTGAAATATGTTTCTAGAAATGAAGAAGTTAAAATTGTGTTTACTTCACAACTTATATTGATTCTTGTATTAGCGTGTTTGTAATGTTTTGATGATTGATTGCGGCTTGAGTTACCTTGTGCGTGTTTGTTCGGAGATGCCTTCATGTTATTGTCATTATTTAATATGTTTTCATGATTGATTATATAAATGGGTTATTTTTTCATCGCAACATTGTGGCTTGCTTGTTGTTGATCTTAATTCTTAAATAATTATCTTAAAGCAATAGTCTTGCTCTGCACTGACAGGAATTGCATGTTAAGTGAGATTTATTACAATCTTCAATAATAAGGATTAAGCGATATACAATGAAATCTCGTTAGCAGCAAGGCTTGGAGCATATGTTATGTTTAAATTTAATTTTCCATTTTTGTTTGGTGGAACTTCCTTAATTTTAGGAGTCTGATTAAAATGCAGGAAGTTTTGGATAAAACACACACTACAACTGTTCGATCGTGTGTTTGGTCACCATCAGGAAAACTCTTGGCTACTGCCGCTTTGATGCCACTAGTGCAACTGGGAAAATGTTGGGGGTGATTTTGAGTGTGTCTCTACTCTAGAGGTATGGTTCTATTGTGAAGAATTCATTCTCTAAGGACGTCATCATTATGTTTTCCTTTGAGTGTTATCAATAATTTCTCTTCTCTTCAACCCTAAAATAGCGTTCTATGGTTTCATTTTATCTTGTATACATGGTCATGAAAATGAAGTGAAGAGCATATCTTGGAATGCATCTGGATCTCTGCTTGCAACATGTGGCAGAGATAAATCTGTTTGGATATGGGAAGTGCAGCCGGGTAATGAGTTTGAGTGTGTGTCGTCTTTGCAAGGACATACTCAGGATGTGAAGATGGTGCAGTGGCATCCAACAATGGATATATTGTTTTCATGTAGTTATGACAATAGTATTAAGGTGATAAATATGCTAAAATCGAGCTGTTGATATACTTCTACCATTCTTTTCATCCATGGTGTGATGACATCATGAGTAAATTAATGTTACATCCAGGTTTGGGCAAATGAAGGTGACAGTGGTGACTAGTAGTGTATCCAAACTCTAGGAGAATCTAACAAGTATTATATCTTTACTTCTCCTGTACAAGCTTCACTTTTTGAGTTTTTTTTTTCTTTCTTCTCTTTTAAACCTGATATACTTTTCTGCGTCTTTGTTGCTTGCATATATATTTTATGCCAGTCATAGGTTGTCTACTTTCTTAAACTAAGCCTGTTTTTATATAAATGTGTTATTTGTCAGTGGTCATACTTCTACTGTGTGGGATCTCTCCTTCAATACTAGTGGAGACAAAATGGTTACCTGTAGGTATGTGTAATTTTCTGTTGTTCATTTACGGTAGTCATTTTGTTCCCTCTGGGTAAGAATACCAGAATATGTATTTGATATTTCACATATTATAGATGTTGTATTATAATCAAGGCTTAAGTAAGCATGGAGAACCTATCCTTAAAGATAAGCTTGTAAGGGGAAAGAACCATGCCACTTAAGTACCAAAAAAATTACTTGTAGCTACCAATGTGGGACTTCATCATAGCATTGCCCCTCTAAGCTGATGTCCTCAACATTTTCTTTTTATGGTACTCACCTGGCCCTCTTGATTGCACCATTCACATTTAGCCTTTCTCGTGTTGGTCAATCTAGTGCTCTAATACTCCCTCCGGTCCTAATAATAGTCTTGCTCTGCATTGACAGGTGTTGCGGATCTTGGAAAGAGAGGAAGTTTTGAAACAAATACAAAGATTGTTCATGGAGACTAAAAGATTGGATATAGTTGATGCACCAGGAAGTTTTGAAACAAACACAAAAAGTGTTGTCTTTGGTCGAGGAGTCCCACAAGCAGAAGAGGAACAATTAGGCAACAAACTTGTTTAATCTTTGGTAGTTAGGATGACTTGTTATGGGTGAAAAATAGTGATTGTATTTAGGAGACATGTTTAGTCCATCAATTTTTGTGTAAATGTCAATTTGTATTTATGACTCGTGAACATATTATTTTTGTGGGAAGGTGCATTTGTATTGATGAAAATGCCCTTCACAAATTGGTATTCTGTAAAGGCTCTGATGATGGTTACTTGATTTTTAAATTTTAATGAGATGATCAAATTTTTTCTGCCTTAAGGCATATGAATTTCCTCGTCCAAGTTGTCCATGTCCAGGATTTCCAATGTTTTTGTGTCAACAATAACAGGGGCACTAACAACTAAAACAACCACCTTTAACAACTATATCAGCCCCCATTAACAACGACATCAGCCCCCATTAACAACTACATCAGCCCCCATTAACAACGACATCAGCCTCATTAACAACTATATCAGCCCCCATTAACAACCAGATCAACCCCCATTAACAACGACATCAGCCCCCATTAACAACGACATCAGCCTCATTAACAACGACATCAGCCCCCATTAACAACCATATCAGCCCCCATTAACAACGACATCAGCCCCCCATTAACAACGACATCAGCCTCATTAACAACTACATCAGCCCCCATTAACAACCATATCAACCCCCATTAACAACGACATCAGCCTCATTAACAACTACATCAGCCCCCATTAACAACCATATCAACCCCCATTAACAACTATATCAGCCCCCATTAACAACTATATCAGCCCCCATTAACAACGACATCAGCCCCTCATTAACAACGACATCAGCCCCCATTAACAACCATATCAGCCCCCATTAACAACGACATCAGCCCCCATTAACAACGATATCAACCTCATTAACAACTACATCAGCCCTCATTAACAACTACATCAGCCCTCATTAATGGGGCTGATATGGTTGTTAATGGGTGATGATGTAGTTGTTAATGGGGCTGATATGGTTGTTAATGGGGGCTGATGTGGTTGTTAATGGGGGCTGATATAGTTGTTAATGGGGGCTGATATGGTTGTTAATGACTAAAGACGCAGGAAACAATTGTCATTCTCATTCATATTAAAATGTCATGTCACCTACATTAGAAAATTTACAAAACATAGATGCAGGAAAAAAATATTCTTCTCATTGATATTAAAATATACAAATGAACCTTCCCACAAAAGCACATTCTACACAACTTTGTCATAAATACATATTCAAGTGTACATCATCAGTCAACTTCCTCGAATTTAAATACAATAGAGATCAGAATAGATTCAAGAACATAGATCTCCACATCTCTCACAGCGTCTCCTTCATGCGCATAATCGTTTGTATTAAGTGGATTTTCACTCAATCCTTCTGAATTTTGTAAGCTTGAGTGTTGCGTTTTTACATTCAATTTATAGTCATGATTCTCCCTACTAACTTCAATTGTGCCTTCTTCTTGACTCAATCAAAGACAACACTTTGTGATAGTGTACAAATGAGCCTCTGCCTCTTCCTTTCTCTTCTGCTCTTTCTCTTCTTGTTATTTATGTAACCTTATCTGCATAGTGATTCTAAAGTTAACCATACTTACATGAAAATATCAGATAAGCATTATATCATAATCAGCATATCAAATATCTTACTCTAATGTGCTCATCAATGTCCTCCTCATCCACAATACAAATAATATTTTCCTTGTCACTTTCACGTATATAAACAAGCATGTAAGCATTTGAGATCTTTGTAAATTTTCCATGAGAGGTGTTGAACCCAAGATTTGAATGAGGTAACTATAGAGGACAAGGTAAAATAAAGAAAACAAGACAAAGGTTGAGAATGATATTAAAAGAAAATTTTCATTAAGACACATAAATATAAGTGAAAGAGGCTAAATCACTACTTAAAGAATGTTACCTCTTCTTCACAAGGGCAACATGCGAATCATTCTTGAAATAGCACTGGATAGTCCTTTATAATCTATCTAACATATAAGCATTTTTACACTATCTTATACTTGATGCTTCAAGGTATAACATAACAAGTAAGATGATGTCATGGATTTGTTGATAAGATCAAGACTAACATTTGATAAATGTAAAAAAAATTATACTCATGGTCATAACATCATATATATAGGATAGCCTACTATTACAAAACTGGAACCAAGGTAATGTAAAAATTCAATATGATCAAAGCACAATAGCTTGATCTATTTGTCACTAGCCAGTGCTGCATAAAGTATCATATTTGCAATGCTTTGCAAAAAGTCAATATATACCAACAATTAGGGGAGCTTTCTGTCATACATACTACTAGATACAAGATTTCCAAGCTAGCTCTAGCTATATGAAATCCATATAATATAAATGCACAGTGTAGCAGTCAACATTGAGATGAATTGAAGTAAATGAAGGCAATGACATACCACAAATTATAAATCTGAGACAGCTGGACAATAGTAAATTACATGCTAATGCTTAAATATGTAACGGTTATGATGTACAAGAAACCTTCAAAATATGAAAATAAGGGTGCCACAGTTATGCCCACATAAAACATTTTGGACGTATCATATTGCTTTGGAGATCAAATATCTTGCAAACAAGAAAATCACATAAAGTAAGCAAATCTTGCCTCAATGTAAAAGTAGTAAGAAGTAAAGTAAATAGAAGCTAAGAATGCTGTAAGGGGAGAAAAAATATTCTCCTAAACAAGGAAATGAAGAGCAGTGAACAGAACAAAACTGCAAGGAGAAAAAATGCAGCAAAGCAGTCTAGTCATCTCCATTATTCTTCATCCAAAAAGATAAAAACAAGCTATTACATAAGAAGGGAAAAATTTACCATCGCAATTGGCAAATCATGGACATCCCAAAGGAGTATGTGATCATATACTACATCAAATCCTTTGAAAAGGCATGCGCCATTGTCTTTATGCTTTTATATTTTGGGTAAAAAATTGAAGCACCCAACCACATCACGGTACATTGTAAAGTCTTTGATGCTAAGCATAACACCACCAATCCCAGAACCTCCCCTTATATATTCATTGTTGCAGCTTCATAAACTAAGCCCTAGATTTTATACACATAAACTCCAATTCTCCAGAGAGGTTACTCAAATTGTCCAGGGGAGAATTCATTTTCTTTTTCCTTCCAGATTAAAAAAGAAATCACTAACGGCCTCAGATTACAAAACTTGATTGACCCCGTACCCGCCACATCCCACATACAAGGAGCTTAATGCCACCAGACCACAAAGCCATTGGCACAGAATTTCTTTTCTGCAAGCATTTTAGAGCTTCTACAAATTCCATAGTCAAATTCTACATTCTGGCAAGTCATAGGGGAGTTATCAAAGCTGTTCAAATTGAATACTAGTCTCTAAGAGGTCAACATATATCATCAGGATCATAGGAACGTTTAAAGAATGATAGGTTTAGTTCAATGAATCAGTTTCCATTACTTTCCACACACAAGTCGCTCAAAAGTGCTGGGACGCAAAAACCAATTAAAACTTCGCCAACAGTTAGGCAAACACGCAAAAATTCACTATAAATAAGGAAAACAAAAATGCTCACCTGAAAGCACAGATTAGAAAAACGACTAAAAAACTGATAAGTGAAGAAAATTCCATAAAAAAAAATCCAGTAAAATCAAGCAAGCTCCTCAATTTCACTACGAAGCTTACATTTCCACTAGGATTATTCAGGTTGGAATCGAATTTCATCCGCACACTCCCACCTTGCGCCTCTAAGCGCTTGATCTCCTCTACTAAATCCGGCGCCAGTCTTATGATCATAGCAAATGCTAATGCATTGTTGCCAGAAACTAGGTTAAACGTCTCCTCCGGAGCGCCCCTCGATTCGTGAAATTGAGGAGAGAGGAAAGAGGAAAGTGAAACTAAAACTAAAAATGAGGGTGTTTTTGTCATTTTATTTAATATTCAAATGTCAAAACAGGCCCTGGGGCCTCTTTTGGGAATGTCAGAGTCTTAGGGCATTTTTTGAGATTTTTTAGATTAAAAGGGCCCTGATACAGATTTTCCCTTTTTACTAGCTTAGTGAACATGAACATACACCTAAAGACTTTTGAGTTGTTGTAAAGACAAGAGAGTGAAGTCTCTGTGTTGAAGAAGCATAAATGTTTTATCTGCCTCGTGAAGATATTTGTGAGGTCTAAGAAGACATTTGAAGTGAATGAAATTCTGTGTAAAGCTATGCCATATATTATGTAATGGATGTAATGTTATGGCCTTTTTTAGGAGTCTATTGGGGGAACTTTTGATATGTAATGAAATATTGATTGTCGGGTTTAGGTGTAAAAATAAAAAAAGGCAAATTTAACGGTCAAAAGTCAAACTTAACGGTCAAACGCTATTTTTGCATCTAATTTGTAACCACATAGTTACTTTTGCACCTGAAAAAAGCATTTGCTACTGGGCGCTCCTCGAAAAAAAGCACATGTCTATTTTTGCACCTTAACCCTTGATTGTCATTATTATTATGATGTATGGAACAAAATATCAGTGATGAAATAATTTCTTTCTTTGGAGTCATTTAGTTTGATGGATTCAATTTAGTGAATGGTTACACTTGCAATATTGCCTTAACTTGTATTTCTCTTGCCAATGAGAAGTGACACAGTTGGCTAAGGCGTCAACCTTCACCTCAAAAGGAAAGAGGTTTGATACCCGCTGGTCAATGTGAGGACCTCATTGGTGGGCGATCTGTAAGCGCTCTTTGAGCCTGGAAACATGCCCTGGTCCTGGTAGGTACCGGTGTCTACCCCCACCTAAACTTTTTATTTATAAAAAAAAATTGTATTTCTCTTTTTACATGGGTGATGCCACTAATTACCAGCTTATTAATGTTTTATCGTCCGTTTCTACCTAGAGATATCGTTTTTATAACAATATAGATACCTCAACTAACCCTAGTGTAACACCCTAAAATCCAACACCCAAAATCTTGGCCAAAACACTTGAAATATCTCTAACAAGGATAATCAACATCCAGATCATTAAAATACATAACTAATTCAATTCAAAATGTATTTTTTTTTTCAACATAAATTCCTAAAATATTTAATAATAAAATACAAAGCGGAAGTCTTATAGTCATGGCAAATAGAATAACATAACATAAGTTCTAGAGCACAACCGAGCCTTCAAGGCTCACTCCATAGGTTCTTCCCCTTGCTCCCTACTTGAACAATCACTGAAAATTTTTAATATAGGGTGAGATTGACATCTCGTAACTACCGAAAGTTTCTACCGTACACAAGTAAGTCACATGTGACAAAAAGTAGGAGCCGAGTACATATATATTTGTATATACCATAATTTCATACAACATAAATTATCATGATGTCAATGTGAAACGCACTATTATACAATATGCGTATGCAACCTCCCTTATATTACCGTTCATCCTTATACCGCTGACTGGAGCCATAGGCTAACACATAGTCCAATAGGAACTCATTCATTTGACTGGATTGTCCCAAGCTCACCAAAACTTAAGATACACCCGGAGAGTGATGACATACTACGTGGTAAAAGATCTCAACATACAAATCCCTCCTTACTCCAACCCATCACAAATACAGCCGCCATGACAAATATGTTCAGTAATAATAAATCATGCTTCAAATGATATAAAATATCAATTTACAATACATACACATATACATATGATTCAGTCCTCTAATTTTTAAATAAAATATAGTTACTCACAATCACACACAATTTACAAGTGTAAGGAAGAATATTCAGAGTTACCTGTTACTCTCTAATGTACAGGTAACACACACAAATGTCACTCCAAAGCTCTCAATGAGAGTCTGAAAAGTCACAATATAAATATCTATTAATATATTACTCATATTACTCTAAGGTTACTTTAAAGATACTCTAAATACTTAAAGCTAATATTACAAATACTCGTTTTTGTCCTACCAATTCAAATAGTAAAACATCATCGAGAATTAAAAATAATAATGTTTACATGGGGTAGAAAATTTAAGTTTAACAAATCTATATATATGACTGCATATTTACGTTGATAGGCTGAAAGGAGAGCAACAGTGTACATGACATTTATTACCATATTATATATGTGTTATTAGGAAAACTTGAGAAAACAAGTGAATAAAAACACTCATTACAAGGTGGGGTCATGGAGGACTTAAACACTCAACCCTGCTGCAGCGTACATCAAGAAAAAGAAGGTGCAGAGAGAGGTGGATATAATATATATATATATATATATATTAAAAAAAAACAAAAATGGTATGTGAGTAAATGTTGAGTCTGAGAGTGTATAGGCATAGGAATGGCCCCACGTATTGACCACCAACAAAATCAACTAAAAGAAAAAAATATAGTTTAGGAGTTTGTGGTATTGTGAAAAAGAGATAAAATACATGTGAGCGTCCTCACAGAAAACAAAAGCAAAAATGGAGATTATAAAGGGTTTAACAGTAAGATCTTAAAGAGTGATAGGAAATATACACACACACGGTGAGGTCTTGCAGCATATAGATTATATTTTAACCACTCACACACATGATTGAGAGGGTCAAAATGGAAGAGAGAACAATATAAATAAATAAGTAAAAGTAAGAATATATGGAGAAGCTAAAAAGACGCCTATCAAATCAGAGGAGAGTGAGAAGCAGTCAATTGAATGAACCTTCTTTTCTTTTAAATAATAAATCACAAAACAATTGCTAAAAGTGAGAGAGAATGAAGAGTAAGGTTGAGGAAAATGGCGGTATGACAGTAAAGAAGAGTGATAATGGATGAACAGTCATGGATTTGACGGTATATTATACTAACATACGGTGAACACAAAAGGTGATTTCTTGACAAGACATAAGCTAACATTTTTTTTTTTCTTTATATTTTTAATTCCCATAATAAGGTATATTCACTCACACAACCATATATTTAGAAGAATTATTTTAAGGACGTATTTTCCTTCATTTATTTATTTATTTTTGAACTTGATTCTTCATTTTAAATTATTAATTTATTCTAACCCTTTGACTAAGTAAAACTTAAACTACAATTAACTCTAAGCCTTAAAATTTAAGGATGTTACACCTAGGATGTCTGCTTAATATATGGGCTTACTCATAAGGGTGAATTTGTTCTGAAAGTGTAAAAAATGGGAGCAATTTTGCCCTAATTGTTATCCCACTGAATGTTTACCGTTAGTCGATCAAATATATATATTGAGCAGACAATCCACGTGTCATCCACTTTATTTTTGTTAAGGTGTAAATTTGTGCCGAAAATTTTAAATCTAACTTTAAGAAAATGAAGTAGATAATACATGAACTTCTGAAGGCCTTGAGCGCCCAAAAAAAAAAAACTTCTGAAGGCAAATTTGTAGATAATTACTTTGGGAATGCAGTTCAAGTTGCAAGGAGGGTGACGATGAAAGCTAGAGAAGTGGTTGAAGAAGGAAGATTGGGAAGAGTTGCTTGGAATATGAAGAAGATGGTGTCTTCAAATACAGAGGAGAAGGTTAGGGGCTGAGTGGACTCGTTTTTGAAGGAACAGAAGCTTCAGACACTGAGTGAACTCATTGATGATGCTTTGATTGTTAGTGGTTCTCCGAGGTTTGGTATTTATGATAATGATTTTGGGTGGGGAAAACCAGTGGCAACTTGAAGTGGAGTTGGAAATAAGAGATTTGGGAAGTTGACTTTGTTTCAGGGAGAAGAAGTAGGAAGCATTCATGTTGAAGTTTGCATTTTGCTTCCAATATTGGAGGGTATGGCTTTTGTTGCATCCTAGAATTTGTTGAATTCAATGTATTGGAGGGTATGGAAACAACCTCTAGCTACTGGGGTTTGTACATTTGACCCTTCCAAGACCTCATCCGATCGGAGCTTTGTATATTAGGCTGCCCTTATAATGCGTTGCTTCCAATATTGGAGGTTATGGGAAATGATTCGGAGTTCATGCCTTTTGTTGTTGCATCCTATAATTTGTTGAATTCAATGTATTGGAGGGTATGGAAACAGCCTCTCTGCCTACTAGGTTTGTACATTTGACCCTCCCAAGACCTCATCCGGTCGGAGCATTATGTATTAGGCCACCCTTATAATGTGTTGCTTCCAAATTGTTATGCGTGTTTCTGATTTTTGGAATAATGTGTTGCTTCCTAATTGTTTTACTTGTTTCTAATTTGTGGAATAATGATTATGCTGATATTTGTCCAGAAAATATTTGGTTATGATTTACTTTGTTTTTTTTAACGAACATGCATGATATAAAGAACATTTGAATTCTGAGACATGATACTCCCTTCCGAGAACTGAATTATGTGATTTAAAAAAATTAAAGTTAAAAGTAAATAAATTGGTATGAAATGAACTATTTTTTTTTTAGTATGTGCTTATTTACAAATGAATATAATAAGTAAGAAAGAGAAATAGAGTACTAATAATGCAAGAAAATAGGAAAGAAAATGTAATATTGAAAAAGAGATGAGGAGAGAGAATAAAATCAACTAAGGGAAAAAATGGTAAAATCTAAAAACACATTAAATGTTTAGATAATCCTATGTAGGATCTTATATAAAAAGGACTTAGACAATTTAGATTTCAGACTCCTATAAAAAGAATCAGAGGGAGTAGTACCCGTCGGGATCATATTTCTCCCATATGATTTTAAAAATGTTAATTGTGGAATATACCTAGTCTACTATTAATGGATTAGAACCCAAACCTAATTCAAGTGGGGTTATTATATGAATATGGAGAAATATAGGTTTATAGAGATTGTTTTCCCTTTATAGTTTAAATGTTAAACCCATGCAATCGTATATACTATATAGAGGATATATGGATGAGTTAATGAATCAATTTTGAGGGAGTTGTGACGAAAAAGAACAACTCCCGTATAACATCTCTCTTTAGTTCCTTTCCTCGTTTTTCTTTCATTTAATGTTGAATTGGGTTCACCTTAGGGCGAATAATCCTTACTTATTATATAAATATAAAGCATAAAGAACCCCAAAAAAAAAAAAAAAAGCTTTTGAAGGTAATTAATAACAAGTTTGGGTAAAAGTGGATGATGACGATGTTGCGTATTTGTTCTTCTAGTTGTCTATCCCTTGTTTGCAGAGAGGACAACATGTTACGATTGAGAGCCATTGATCCACACAATTTTGGTGGAACATATGGGAACAAGGAAGTTGTCTCACTTGTTCGTTCTCTCTATACTTGGCCAAGCATATGCAGCATTCCTGTCATCAATGTCAGCACACGAGTTGTTTTGTCAGAGTCCATGAAATGGCATGAGCAACAATTAAAATGTTACTCTTGTGATCTTAAATACAATAGTTGGATAAGTAATTTGCATATTTTAAGAAAAATAGTTCAATTAATTATTTGTGAAAAAAGTGTGTGATAGTTTCCTTAGGTAAAAAGTGAAATCAGTTTGGGTGCTCATCACCCCAAATCTGGACTGTCTGTTTTTATAAAAAAAATATTATAATGTGTACATAATATAAAATAAAAGACATTTTTCTTACATATCAAATTTTCAAAAAAAAAATTATTTAAAAATCATCAATTGAAAATGTTAAATCTGGACCATTAAAATTGTATTTAAACGATGCAGATCTCACCATAATGATGGATACCACAGTGATTATCACTGAAACTGAGTTTCCCTAAAGTACCATTTTTAATCATTTGCTCAAGAAATTACTCATTTGACGGAAAACTTCCTTAATATGTGTAATGAAATTAAAAATTATGAATTTGTAAAATAAAATAGATTGAGATTTTATATTTAGAATAAAGCAAATATCTCT
The DNA here is from genome assembly GCA_025563575.1 of Acacia pycnantha. NCBI lineage: Eukaryota > Viridiplantae > Streptophyta > Magnoliopsida > Fabales > Fabaceae > Acacia > Acacia pycnantha. Next base: position 3,814,199 of record JAMWYP010000031.1, on the reverse strand, counting down.
ACTAGCTCTTATATTGAAGAGTGAAGAGAAAAGTAATTAGGCAGAGAATATCACTTACATGGTCCTCTTGAGAGCCATGTTGAGAAGCAGGGGAAGCATAAGGGAAAGAAGGAAGCAGAGAGATTTGGTACTGAGAAGCAGGGGAGGCATGGGAAGGAGAAAAGTGAAAAGTGCGGCCAGTGAGGCAACTGAGAAGATTGAAGAAGCAACAAATGAGAAGGAAGAGAATGAAAGGGAATGAGTAAGAAATGGCATTCCAAGAAAGCAGAGAGAAACAGAGCACATTCAGCTTTGGAGCTCTATCTATTGATCCAAAACCACTCCTAAACACCCACACATTTCCCATCACAAACCATATTCCATTCATCACTTCCATTGAACTCCTCCACTTGTTCATCATCTCACACTTCCTGTTTATCATATCCACAAATCCAAACACACCCTTAAATTAAAATGCCATAACAGTGAGGTGGGATGTAAATAGAAATTCAAAAGAGTATAAAGCGTATTATTAAAAAATAATAAAGATATTACCATGTGTATCATGCAAGCAATTGAAAAAAAAAAAAATTGGTTAGGAAAAATTGGAATTTTTTTAGATTTTTTAGGTGTATAGTAATTGTTCCAGAGAAAAATCCAAGTTACATGCACAAATGACTCGTTCCATTCAAATCTCTTCACATGGTCTATCCATAGCTATACAAAATATAAACATATCTATAACTTTTTTTTTGGTCAACAAACATATCTATAACTCAATCATTGTTCTTGTTCTGATCTGCTACATCATCTACAACGACACAATTCTCAAGAATCACCATTAAACCCCACATCAAAACTATTCTACCAAGGGCGTAGACCCCACACCATACTTTACTCAGCCTCGTGCCAGTTAGAATCTTTTGTTGCTAGCTCTTCTAAGCCTTTATATGAGAGCGCTTTTGTTATGAACCTAAATTTAAAGGAAGAGTTCATCCTAAAATATTGCCTATTGAATGAGATTTTCTTGAATTTATAGATGACGCTTTACTTGTAAGACTTCTCGTGTCACTCATAATAACATAAATATCATTCATGTTCATTAAAATGATTTCTTCAAAAGCAAGGTAATGAAGTTTACCTGGTTTCCTCCTCTTCATCGCTTCCTCTCTGCTGTTCCAAGTCAGAGACTCTAAGAGCATGTGATTGATCCAAATGAAGAAGACGATAACGCCAAAACAGCAGCAATAAGCTATCAACACAACAAATTTCATATCCTAAAATCCAGAACCTCATCGGCCATACTGGTCTCTCCTCCTGCGAAATCGCCAGCGTCACCGTGGACGCCGTTATCTGCACCACCAGAACCACCAGCTCCATTATCATCCACGACACCGAGTTAAACGGGTTGGAACCCATATCCGACCTCGACTCGTTTTGGTACTGGAAGACCCTCCTCATGAACACAAACCATCTGGCTCTGTAAATTCTCATCACCATCCCAATCATGAAGGAGTCAGAAGCTGACCTGTTTCTAACACTTGATGTTTGATCCTCTGCTTCTACAAAATTCATTGCTGAATAGGTCGAGAATTCCAAGGTTATGTATCCTCTGCTTCTACAAGAATTGAACTTGAAGATCTTGAATTCTCAGAGCAGGATTGTTGGCTGAGTTGAAGAACTTTTCTAAAGTCTGAAGGAAAACTTTGAAAAAGACGAAAGCCCCCGCTTAGCTAGCTAGCTTGTGTTTGTGTTTGTGAGTTTTGTGTGGGATTGGGTGAGAGAGAGATACATATATACACACACACACATGGAGGCACATAAACTATACAAGTAAGTACAAAGTATAGAGAGCAGGGTATACGAGAGGAGGAGGAATTTTTCGTTTAGGCGCCGTGAGGAAATTGAGTTGCTCGGGGGCATTAATTGTTCTTTTTTCATTTACGCTTGCCGACTCACAACACGTACACAACCACCACTCAGCTTGGATTATTTTCTTTATAATTATTAAATTATATTTTTTTAGTACACCCTGTTGTTCAAAATATAGGATAATTTACTAATTTACTAATGTCTAGTTGCTCTAACGGGATGAGGTGGTACCCTTTTTTTGGGTGAAGGTGCAAATAAGTCAATAAACTATTAGGCTAGGAGCACCCAACACAAAAAACAATTGAAAGGACCATAAATACCAAAAAACATTTAAAAAATGGCAACTATCACAATCCATTACAAACTAAACTAACGGCGTTTAAATAGTTAGTAGGGGAAGACTTTGACGTTGATGTGGCACGGTGGGAAGAAATGCGTGGCATACACATGTTAGCAGGGAGAAAAAAAGAAGAAGAAGAAGCAAGCTGGGTCAAAGCTGTTATTTCATCGATCCTCCGCCTCTCCTTCCTCGCCAGCACTCCTTCACCTTCATCACCGTCGGTGAGATTCTCCCATCACCACACTACCACCACCTCCATTCCTTCACCTTCTCAGCGTCGTCAAAGAGCTCCGCTACAATACGCAATCGAGGAGGTAAAGGCGAAACCGATCTGGAAAGCGATCTGAAAACAAGGGTTTAGCTTCTATGGCGACATCTTCGTCATCGTCGACGGGAGAGGGGCAAATACTTTGTAAAGTTTCATTGGGCTTCATCTCCAACCAGCTTCCTCTGGTAAAGCCCCTCTTTTCTCCATCTCTTCTTCCTCCACAAATTTCAATCTATGAAAGTTGATTCTTTTGTTCATCCCGAAGATATCCTTCATAAGGTCCGCTATTCTCGTCGCCTTGCAACTCTGAATTCCAAAATCTTTGCTTTTGGCTTTGTCTTAGAGAGCTTGATTTTGGGTTTTGAGTTAAAGTAAATTGTAGTTGTTGTATTTACAATTGCCAACAATACTCTGCTTTTATGGGACGAAGCTTAAGTTGGAATTTGTGTGTTCTGTTTTGGGTGTTAGAAATTTTTGTCTTTCCTATTTATTTCCTCACAAAATAAGTTATACCCCCGTCATTAAAATTTTTGCCCCCACCCCCAACTGTCATTAAATTCCGATCCGCCACTGGTTTTGGTTTGACGGAGGTGGTAGCTGAACTTGAAACTGATGGTCGGTAGCTATGTTATCTTCCCTCTTGTCTTTGAAGCTCACAACCACACAGTTCGAGATTCTGGTTCTCAGTCTCCTTTGTCCGGGCTCAGTGATGAAAGAGTATCTGAGAATATTTTCGGCGATGTGAAGGGAAGCAAGGACTCACATTCTTATCCTTCAATCCTCTCACAAGCCAGCCACGTGGACATCTCCGATTGATACCCAACGGCGTTAGTTTAGTTGTAAGTGAATTGTGATAGTTGCCACTTTTTAAATGTTTTTTTGGTATTTATGGTCCTTTCAATTGTTTTTTGTGTTTGATGCTCCTGGCCTAATAGTTTATTGGCTTATTTGCACATTCACCCTTTTTTTAGGTAAAAAAAGCAGGCATAGCCTTTAAACTAAAATAGAGAAGGAGGGGAATTTAATCCCATACAATCTTGTAAAACCAAACTCCTTAAGGAAGGAGGACAAAAATCAAGAAAATTGGACTGTAAACGACAATCCTTTGCCAGTTGGTTAGCACGTGTGTATTTTTGCTCCCAAAAAAAGCATATGGTGCTGGGCGCTCCCAGGGGTAAAGCACATGTGTATTTTTGCTCCTTAACCCTATAAAGAACATCTGAAGTCTGAAACATGATACTCCCTTCCAATAACTGAATTGTGTGATCTAAAAAAATTAAAGTTAGAAGTAAATAAATAGGTATGAAATGAACTATTTTTTCTAAGTAGGCCCTTATTTACAAATTAATATATATAATAAGTAAGAAAGAGAAATAGAGTACTAATAATGCAAGAAAATGGGAAAGAAAATGTAATATTAAAAAAAAGATGAGGAGACAAAATAAAATTAACTAAGGGAAAAATGGTAAAATTTAAAAACACATTAAATGTTTAGATAATTCCATGTAGCATCTTATAAAAAGACATAGACAATTTAGATTTTAGTCTGCTATAAAAAGAACCAGAGGAAGTAGTACCAGCCGGGATCATATTTTTCCCATATGATTTAAAAAAGGGTTAAGGACCAAAAATACCAACAAACTATTGGGTCAGGACCACCCAGCACAACAAACTATTTTTTGGACCAAAAATACCAACAAACATTTTAAAGAGGAGCGCTCAGCACAACGCCATTAACACCGTTAACAAAAAGTTAACCTCCCTTATCTAAGGTGCAGATTGGCCAACGAACTCTTATTCCAGGAGCGCCCAGCACAAAATTCTAAATTTTACTAAATTAAATAATTTTTTCTCAATTGTTATTATTCAAAACTACTTGTATAGATATCTATGGACAAAAATTATTCATTCTTTAATTTTTTCAAAATTATAATTTGCTAAAATAAACAAAATTTTTAATTAAAAATATAATTATATGATTTAAATAAAACTCAAGGTGTTTTATAATTTATTATATATGTTAAACAAAAAAATATATGATTTATTTTTATAATAAAACTCACATAAATTTCTTCTAAAATAAAATAATAATTTTTATGAGAAAAAGAATGTATGATAAATAGGGTTGAGCAGGAAACCCATAACCCAGTGAGCCCGCCCACAGCCCGATGTAATTGGGCCAATTTGAGCCCGCCCAAAAAGAATTAAATGGGTTGGGCTAAAACCCAACCCATCTAAGAATTAAATGGGCGGGCTATGGGTACACCTTCGGGTCGCCCATACCCGCCCATTTAGTGTGTATTTTTTTTATTAACTACCTTAACCCTAATTGCTATTGACTCTTACTCTCTTTCTCTTATATTTGCCTATTTTAACTGGCGAGTCGTTACAACTGAAATATGCAGATTCAATGGAAACATGCCATTTTTTTAATCTTTGAACTTTAGTTGTAATATTTTAATTTAAAAGTTGGAGTTTTAACATCAAAATTATGTTATGATGGTACTTGCCTAAATTTAGGTTCTTGTGTGAATTATTATTATTGAACTTTGAAGATTCAGATTTCAAAATTTAGAATGATGAATTTGGATTTATGTTTAATGCTTATGTATGTTTTTTTTTTCCAAAAAATAAACAAGTCAGATATAAATGCCCAGTGAAACCCGCCCATTTATATGTTAGCTCATTTACACGGGTTTAAATGGGTTGATGTATGAGTATGGGCTAACCTATACCCATTTAAAATTAAATGGGCGGGCTATGGGTTAGGGCATGGGCTACCCAACCCGCCCATTGCTCTGCCCTAATGATAAATGATATGAGAGAATTAGAGTAAAATATGTAAAGTGAACTTATTAATCAAATAAATTAGAGTAAATTTATGTATGCATTTTTACTCTATCATGATTTTTATTTTTATTTTATTTCTAAATATAAGTCTTATTAATCTAAATTTATAAGTATAATTTGTTTCCCTCTTTAAATTATAGCAAGAAATTTAGGTAAGTAGTTCTTAAAGCTCAATTGTGTTAATTGCCGTATAACTTATTCCCAACGATACATTATCTATCTTGGATATAATGATATTAAGTTAACGGCAAAATCGAAAGAAAAGAATATAAAACACCTTGAGTTTTATTTAAATCATATAATTATATTTTTAATTAAAACTTTTGTTTATTTAGTAAATTATAATTTTGAAAAAATTAAATAATGAATAATTTTTGTCCATAGATATCTATACAAGTAGTTTTGAATAATGACAATTGAGAAAAAATTATTTAATTTAGTAAAATTTAGAATTTTGTGCTGGGCGCTCCTGGAATAAGAGTTCGTTGGCCAATCTGCACCTTAGATAACGGAGGTTAACTTTTTGTTAACAGAGTGAATTTATCATATAATGTGATCGGGAATTTACACTGGTGTTCTAATTACATTTGGGTGCTTTAACGAGTTAGTCGAATTTCACATACACCTGAAAACTTACATTAACTTATTAGGTTGATAGGCATATGATGTTGAATATACAACCCTTTACATTTCAAAATTCAAATTCAATGGAAAGTATGGAGCATGAAAGTGCAAATATTTGTTGCTTCATTATTGGGTAAAAAAATTATAAATAACATGTAAACAAGGGGAAATGAAGATTACTGGTGAGATGTTTTTTATACATATTATCAAACTCACTCACGCAACCCCTGTAAAGTAGATTGGACTGAATAAAGAACCCAGAAAAAAAAAAACTTTTGAGGGTAATTAATAACAAGTTTGGGTAAAAGTGGATGAAGATGATGATGATGATGTTGCGTATCTGTTCTTCTAGCTGTCTATCCCTTGTTTGCAGAGAGGACAACAGGATACGATTGAGAGCCATTGATCCACACAATTTTGGTGGAACATATGGGAACAAGGAAGTTGTCTCACTTGTTCTTTCTCTCTATACTTGGCCAAGCATATGCAGCATTCCTGTCATCAATGTCAGCACACGAGTTGTTTTGTCAGAGTCCATGAAATGGCATGAGCAACAAGTAAAATGTTGCTCTTGTGATCTTAAATACAAGAGTTGGATAAGTAATTTGCATATCACAAGAAAAATAGTTCAATTAATTATTTGTGAAAGAAGTGTGTGATAGTTTCCTTGAAATAAGTTTGGGTGCTCATCACCCCAAATCTGGACTGTCTTTTATATATATAAAAAAATATTTTAATGTGTACATAATATAAAATAAAAGTTATTTTTCTTACATGTCAAATTTTTTAAAAAAGAAAAGAAAATATTTTTATTTAAAAATCATCAATTGTTTGTTAAATCTAGACCATTAAAACTGTATTTAAACGGTGCAGATCTCACCATAATGATGGGTACCATAGTGAGTAGCATTAGCACTAAAACTAAGTTTCCCTAAAGTACCATTTTTAATCATTTACTTGGGAAATGGAAAACTTCCTTAATATGTGTAATCAAATTAAAAATTATGAATTTGTAAGATAAAATAGATTGAGATTTTATATTTAGAATAAAGCAAACACCTCGCTTTGATATTAAAGAGCGAAGAGAGGAATAATTAGGTTGAGAATATCACTTACATGGTCCTCTTGAGAGTCATGTTGAGAAGCAGGGGAAGCATAAGGGAAAGAAGGAAGCAGAGAGATTTGGTAGTGAGAAGCAGGGGAGGCATGGGAAGGAGAAAAGTGAAAAGTGTGGCCAGTGAGGCAACTAAGAAGAGGGAATAGGCAACAAATGAAAAGGAAGAGAATGAAAGGGAATGAGTAAGAAATGGCATTCCAAGAAAGCAGAGAGAAACAGAGCACATTCAGCTTTGGAGCTCTATCTATTGATCCAAAACCACTCCTAAACACCCACACATTTCCCATCACAAACCATATTCCATTCATCACTTCTACTGAACTCCTCCACTTGTTCATCATCTCACACTTCCTGTTTATCATATCCACCAATCCAAACACACCCTTAAGTTAAAATGTCATAACAGTGAGGTGGCATGTAAATAGAAATTCAGAATATAAAGCTTGTATTATTAAAAAATCATAAAGATATTATCATGTGTAACATGCAAGCGATTGAACAAATAATAATTTTTTCGGTGAGGAAAAATTGGAAATTTTTTAGATCTTTTAGCTGTATAGTATCCCTCTTGTCAATATTATAATGCACCAACAAGTAAGTTTATTTGGTCCTTTTTATAAAGCACGTGCTTGTTGCCAAAGAGCATTAATTATTTGTTTCCACATGTGCCCCTAATTAATAAAGGTAGTGGAAGAGAGTAATAATTATACCACTCTGGTCCTATTTATAAGTCTAGTTTGATCAAATCTCACATACCAATGAAAGTTAGGTATTTCAATGATTATAGAGCAAATTTCCAACTTTACTCTCATCATCATCATTAATATGGACAAAATTGTCACAATCTCATTTATTTGGTCAAAATGGACTTATAAATAGGACCAAATTTTTTGGTCAAATTGGACTTATAAATAAGATCAGAGTGGTATAATATTAGAGTTTAGTACAATTAGTAGAGGTAATATTGTAAGTTGTAAGTTACCTAAATTGTATGACAACTTTATTGATTTTAACATTTTTTTATTGGTTTGTGAGAATTATTAGTTGGTGTCTTATAATAAGAACAAAAAAGAATAATCGTTCCATAGAAAAATCCAAGTTACATACATGCCCAAATGATTGGATAACTTTCGTAACTAACCAAAAGTTACTCTTAAAGGGGAAAAAATGAAGAATTTTGAGTGCACGTATGTACGTCACCTTTTTCATCTCCTCAATTCACTAATGACTCGTCCCTTTCAAATCTCTTCACATGGTCTATCCATAGCTATCCAAATACATAAACATATCTATAACTCAATCATTGTTCTTGTTCTGATCTGCTACATCATCTACAACAACACAATTCTCAAGAATCACCATTAAACCCCACATTAAAACTATTCTACCAAGGGTCTAGACCCCACACCATACTTTACTCCGCCTCGTGCCGATCAGAATCTTTTGTTGCTAGCTCAGCGCTTTTGTTATGAACCTAAGTTTAAAAGAAAGTTCATCCTAAAAGATTGCCTGTTGAATGAGAAAGTTTCTTGAATTTATAGATGACGCTTTACGTGTGAGACTTCTCGTGTCACTCATAACATAAATATCATTCATGTTCATTAAAATGGTTTCTTCAAAAGCAAGTTAATGAAGTTTACCTGGTTTCCTCCTCTTCATCGCTTCCTCTCTGCTGTTCCAAGTCAGAGACTCTAAGAACATGTGATTGATCCAAATGAAGAAGACGATAACGCCAATACAGCAGCAATAAGCTAACAACACAGCAAATTTCATATCCTAAAATCCAGAACCTCATCGGCCAAACTGGTCTCTCCTCCTGCGAAATCCCCAGCGTCACCGTGGACAACGTTATCTGCATCACCAGAACCACCAGCTCCATGATCATCCACGTCACCGAGTTAAACGGGTTGGAACCCATATCCGACCTCGACCCGTTTTGGTACTGGAAGACCTTCCTCAAGAACACAAACCATCTGGCTCTGTAAATCCTCATCACCATCCCAATCATGAAGGAATCAGAAGCAGACCTGTTTCTAACACTTGCTGTTTGCTCCTCTGCTTCTACAAAATTCATTGTAAAATAGGTCGAGAATTCCAAGGTTATGTATCCGTAGGTTTGAGAATGAGTCCAAATTAGTCTGTTCAAAGGGACGGAGTCTTCTATGATTCTTAAAACTGAAGGAGGGATTAAAATATTGCGGAGAAAACACCTTCTTAAGGTCTCGTCAAGTAATTTAAAACAGACAAGACATATGTGTAGAACCAAATTTGCTTGTCGTAGATACAGAGTTATGAGAATCTTTCTAGAAATAGATCAAGCTAGGATTTTTCAGATTCACCATTAAAAATCCTCAGTTTCTAACTGCTACAAGAATTTAACTTGAAGCTCTTGAATTCTCAGAGCAGGATTGTTGGCTGAGTTGAAGAACTTTTCTAAAGTCTGAAGGAAAACTTTGAAAAAGATGAAACTTTTTTAGCAGAAAGCTAAGATACCCAACAGAGAACTTCAGGTGAAAATTTCTGGTGGGATTTCAGGGATAAAGATCAAGAATATGAATCAGAAGAAGAAGGGATGCTTCAGAGAGGCAAAAGTAAGACACTTTCAGCAGCAACAATCTGTGCAGAAAGCTTTATAGGTGTGGAATTTGAAGAAGGAAAAGAAGTATGAAACTTTTCAGCAGCAAGATACTGAAGAAGAAGAAGGTGAACAAGAATAAGGTGGTGAACGGTTTGCTTGGATTCGAAGAGAATCACAAAGATTTGGAGGGAAGTTAACGGTTGGCCAACTTCCTCAGTCTAAGCTTCTTCCTCTTTTTTCTCTTATTTTATGGAGTAAGCCAAGCTCAGATAAAAGCCACTTTTGTTCTTCACACTTAAGTTTCAGACTTCAAACCCTTATCTCTCACATAAAATATTAAAACACATGCAGATAATCATTTTCAGAAAATAAATGAATAAACAGAGATTTATTGCATCAAATGAAAGAATGATTATCTGTTGCTTCTGCTAACTCATTTCATGAATCATGACACTAAATAATTGTGATGTCGTTTTTATACTCAAAGTAACATTTTTTAATGAAGCAAGCTATTATGAGAATGTTTTTTTCACCGCGTGCTTGTTTCAGATCATCAGTTTTATTTTGAGTGGTTTTAAATTTGCAAGATAAATATGTAATATGATTTTTGTCTTTTTTTTTTATGAATTATTAAGGTATTCTCAAGTTTTTTTTATTATTATCATTATTTGATCAACGGTTCCCTTAAAGACTTAGAGGGTAAAATGTTTTTATCTCTTCCAACAAGTGTATTTTTTGGGATTCGAATTTGTGTTCTCCTTTTAATTTGAGAAATGTAGTTCCATCAATGATTATCTGTTGCGTCTGCGAACTGATTTCATTAATCATGACACTAAATAATTGTGATGTCGTTTTTATTATACTCAAAGTAACATTTTTTAATGAAGCAAGCTGTTATGATAATGTTTTTTCACTGCGTGCATGTTTCAAATCATTCTTATTTTAAGTGGTTTTAAATTTATAAGATAAATATGTAAAATTACTTTTGTCCCTTTTTATGAATTCAAATCATTCTTATTTTTAGTGGTTTTAAATTTACAAGATAAATATGTAAAATGACTTTTGTCCCTTTTTATGAATTCAAATCTTTCTTATTTTAAGTGGTTTTAAATTTACAAGATAAATATGTAAAATGAATTTTGTCATTTTTTTATGAATTATTAAGGTATTCTCAAGTTATTTTTTTTATCTGATCAAGGGTTTCCCCTCGAGACTTAGAGGGCAGAGAGTTTTTATCTCTTCCAACAAGTGTGCTTCTTGGAATTCGAACTTGTATTCTCCTCTTTATGAGCGTTAGGCTTCTTATCACTTCAATCAACAACTTGTTGGTTATTCTCAAGTTATTTTGGAATTGAGACTAATTCTTTTTTAGGTTCAGAACACATCAAAAAGTTTTTGTCTCTCCTAATAAGTGTGTTTTTGGGTATTTTAAACAAGTTCCTCCTTTGTAGCTGTAACTACATCTCTATTACATTTTTTGGATACTATATCTCTATTACATTTTGTAACCATTCAAATCAAATTTTAATAATATCAATTAATTTACTTATAAAAATGTGAATAATCACCATTACAAAGTACACATTCTCTAAAGCCAGTCTAAAAACAAGGGATTGACTACAGTCCTCATCTTTTTCCATCATTTTCCTCATTTTAACCTTGAATTGAAATATAAACGGCTCAGATTAATGTTTTATAAAAATATTAATAAAATCTTAAATTATTAAAAATATCTAAAAAGAATATTTTTATAACACATTAAATCTGAACCATTCAGATTTCAATCCAAATGCTGATATAGGGAAGAGAATGGGGAGGGAAGAAAACTGTAGCCATACCCTAAAAACACAATCCTTCTTGATCAATCAACAAGGGTTAATTTAAAGTTTCAATTTTGAGAAATGTGGTTCCATCCCAATCAATGTTAATATCAACATAATTAAAAAAAATTAAGAAGAGACGTCACAATAAAGAGGAGGGGCAACTTCATTGGAAAGAAGATAGGGAAATTTAGGAATTTTAAAAAACATGTGCTTTGAGGGAATAGATGTGTTGCTTAAATTGCTGAAATTTGATCTTTAATATTTTTAGTGTCAACCACTAGCAATTGGCCTCACATTGCTTAATCTTAAATAGTCATATCCATAAACTAACCAAACCAATAATAAAGGAGGACTTTTTAATTAAGGAAATGATTTGAGACGTAATTGACTGAAATTAGCTTAACCATCTATGTATCTTTCCATATCTTGGACGGATATAAAGCATTCAATTGTTGAGATGTTGACATTTCTTGCTCACCAAAGCAACTCATATTCAGAAAAATGGATCATTGTGATGGGACCATCAAAGAAAGCTGAAAATCTTAATCAATATTTATGTTTTATAGTTTAACGTTTTACATTGACTTTGAAGCTAGACAAGGTTCATTCATGAGAACTGAATACTTTTAACCTCTCCTATAGAGCTTCTTTCTTTTCGATCAACGATCTTGCCAATATGAGACTCTAAAAACATTTCAACAATTTTTTAAAAATTAAGGGGTTTAAATTGGTAAAAATATACATGTGGTTTACTCAAAAGTGTATTTAACACCAAGTATTTTTTTAGATTCAAAAGTGACTGTGTAGTTATAAAAGCGGAGCAAAAATACTCATTGACCGTTAGTTTGACTTTTGTTTACTGAAAATGATAACGTAGACGATGACTCAACTGAGCCAATTGGGATAAACTTAGTTGAGTCAATCGTCCACATCATCATTTTCAGTACATAGAAGTTAAACTAACGGTCAATAGATACTTTTACTTCACTTTTATTGCCACATAGTCCCTTTTGCATACAAAAAACAATTAGTGTTGAGTGACTTTTGAGTAAATCATATATTCATATGTATATTTTTGCCCCTTAAACCAAAAATGAAGTGCCAAATGTAAAGATAATATTGTCAAGGTTTAAAGGACAAAAATACCCTTGAACCTTTTCTAAATGTTCATCTGACACTATAATTTTTTGTTTAGTGTAAAAACACACATTATCTTTACTATAAGGTGCAAAACTTCCACATCCGTTAACTCCAACAAAGCGGCAGTTACTTTTTTTTAAAGTGGGTCCCCCTAGTGCCCATGTGTCAACTCTAAAGAGCTCTTGGGTATTCTCTCACCTCAGTCAACTCTCTCTCCCCCTCACGCCTCACCCATCCTCTCTCTTCTCTTTCTTCTGTCTGTGTTCATTTTTTATTTATTTTTTGCTCGAAGTCTATGTGTTGATTTTTTTTTTTTTTGTCCAAGTCTGTCTGTTGAACTGAGATTACCTCAAATACACATTTCGTGCTTCGACCCAAAAAAAAAAAAAACCACATTTCGTGCGAGTCTATAATGTCGTTTGGTTCAATTAACCAAATATTTCAAAAAGTTAACTTTTCTAACTTCTCAAAAAAATCACAATTGATTTCTATTTGTTTCAATTATTTTTTTAATACTTTCGAAAAGCCTAAACTGTTATCAAATTAGTGTTTTAAAATGTTAAAGACAAAAACACATTTTTAATTGAATTTTATTTCATATTTTTGCGAATAAGTTTGAAAACACATATTAAATACTACCTCTGATTCTAATTATAAGACCTAGTTGATTTTTTTTAGAGAAATTAAGGAAGCTAAATAAGTTACTTAATCGTTTCATATGTTGTGTATATTTAGATTATATATTACTTTATTAGTCAAACCAATTATTTTGAAGAAAAAAATAAAAATAAAAATACTCGAAAGTAATTTAATTTTTTTTTTGAACGATGAAAGTAATTTAATTAGCTTCCTTAATCTCTCCAAAAAGTCAACTAGATTTTATTATTAGGAACGGAGGGAGTACTAGTAAAGTAGAATTGATGGGTTCTATTTACCTATAACTTTCCACACAGAAAAAGCCTCCTTCTAGTGAAATACAAAGTTGAAATTTATTTACTTTGCAAGAAATATAACTTCTATTCATTAATTACTCATAAATTCTGTAAGTACAAATGGATAAAATGACTGATTAACTTGAATATTTGTTTTAATTGGGACATAAATAGAAGATGGTTTGCATCTGAATGATGAAATGAAGATAAACGCCACAAAATTAATTAATTAAGGGGGAAAAAAGAAAAACAATTAGGTGAACCATTCAACCATCTTCCCATTTGGGTTGGTTGGTTCTCATTTTGTGATTTTTTAGGTTTTTGTCGGATTTAGTTGGTTTCCATATGAATAAATAAATATAACAATAATGTTTTTTTTTTTTTGGTCATAACAATAATGTATTGGTTCCATGACTAATAAATTATTATTATCAGTATGCATAATGGGCCTCATGCATGGCCCAATGTTTGTCTTCATACGCGTGTGTCTGCTTATTTATGGTGGTGTTGTGTGCCGAAGGCCGGCAGCCACCCCTTGTCATGGCCGGAATAGTTTGGCATTTTTGAAATTTAGGGGACTAATTTGGGTTTTACAAATGATGGAGACATGTATTACATAGGAGCATCTTTTGGAGAAAGTGTCACAAATTCTTTACATATTAACTACAATCTTAACTACTTATTTCATTGCATTATGCCCTTCCATATTTAATACTATCTCCAATCCTAATTATAGGAACACTATTGTAGTGTAATTTGATTAGGTTAAGAAAGTTTGTTAAGTTAGTTAATATGACAAGTATTGTAGGGGTGTTCATGATGCATAGCCGCCCTGTCCGCCCGCCCACGCACAACGAAAAATCGCCCTACCCAGCGCTAAGAAAGGCAGCCCGAAAAAAAAATTGGGCACAACTGGGTTAGGCATTTTTGCGGGCAGGGCTGGGCACCGGACAGGGTATGCTGCCTTGCCCATTTGGCCCTGCCCAGTAATGTATATTTTATTTTTTTAGTAGAATAAAAAAAGTATTTTATATTTTTATATTTTTTTTATAAAATAGTATTATATATTTTTTACAAATTATATAACTTATAATATAAAAAAATATCCTCAATTCCTCATTTCTTCAACTCTTCCCTTTTCCCGACTCGGATGCCCTAGCAGAGTAGCAGCCGCGACGCCGAGCTTGTTTATCCAGTCTCCTCTCTCAATCCCCATTATCGCTTGATGATTGCCTGACTGCCTCCCACTGAAGATTCAATCACGTAATGCTTAGAAACATAATAAGACTTGGATATTATTTACACTCTAATGCTCATAAACTAGGTGATATCACATGCCATTCACATGAATGAATTCCCTTCATCGTCTAGATCTTATCCATTTTATTGGCGTGAATTATGCGTATTTAATGAGCCAAGATAAAGCGAGATTAGTTTAACAGAAAACTGATGGAAGTTACGAAAGATTTCAAATGAAAATTATTTAAAACCGAGTGAAACTTTGTGGACCGATAGAGTAAAACATTTTGTAAATTTCTATATTATTTCCAACAATTGTTCAAAATAATCAAGCTTGGTAATTATGTTCGTTCTTAAGCCCTGCCCTCTTTCTTTCTCTGAGTATTTTTGCTGGAGAAACTGTTTCTTTCTTTGTGAGTTCTGAAATTTCTGGTGGAATTGTTAAGTAAAGTTGCATTATATTAATTTCTGGTGGAATTTTTTATTGCTGATTTTTTTCGACCATTGCTGATTTAATATGGTCTTCCCTTCAATTGGTCAGATGTAAAGAATTTAGGGAAAATCCGTACCAGGGCCCTTTTAAACCACAAAAACCCAAAAAAGGCCCCAAGACTATGACATTCCCAGAAGAGGCCTCAGGGCCCTTTTTGACATTTGAATGTTAAATGAAAAGACAAAAACCCTAACTAAAAGCGATTCGATTTCAAAGTCTCTCTCTCTAACTCTTCGATTTCAAAGTCTCTCTCTCTCTCTCTCTCTCTCTCTCTCTCTCTCTCTCTCTCTCTCTCTCTCTCTCTCTCTCTCTCTCTCTCTCTCTCTCTCTCGCCTCACCTCTGGTCACTGGAGGAGGTGAGTGGATTTTGTATAGAATCTGTTCTTCCTTTTTGTCTCCATATTTTAACCCTTTTTTGGGTGTGAATGTAGGGATTTTCTTCATGGAGCATAAGGGATTTGATTTTCCTATTCTGTTGCAATGAATTTAAGGGGGAATGGGGATTGGGAATGAACGAAACTTTAAATCCCGAAAAGAACTCTCACCAGGACTCGTCGTCATCATCCTCCTTCACGTCATTTTCTTTTGGTGGTCAGGAACCAAGAGGAAGAAAGAGCAAGACAAAAGCAAACCCAGGTTATTCCTGGTTGGATAAACTCTGTTCTATTTTTTTATGGGCGTTTCGGCTGATTCTTCCGGGGGAGGGAGTCATGGAGGATGCGGTTCTTGGATTTCAATGCGGTTCTTTTTTTCCTGATGTTGATATTAAAGGGGGCTGATGATGTTGTCAGTCGGGGCTGATCATGTTGTTAGTTTGGGCTGATCATGTTGTTAGTGGTTCTTTTTGTCGATGTTTATGTTAAAGGGTCGATTTGGTTGTGAAAGGGGTGATGTTGTTGTTAAAGGGGTGATGATGTTGTTAATGGGGTGATGTAATTGTTAAAGGGAGTGTTTTAATTGTTAAAGGGGTGATGTAGTTGTTAGTGGGGTGATGTAGTTGTTAAAGGGGTGATGTAGTTTGCTAATGGGGTGATGTAGTTGTTAATGGGAGTGATGTAGTTGTTAGTGGGAGCTGATGTAGTTGTTAGTGGGGGTTGATGTAGTTGTTAGTGGGGGCTGATGTAGTTGTTAGTGGGGGCTGATGTTGTTGTTAAAGGGAGCTGATGTCATTGTTATTTTTGCTGATGTAGTTGTTTTTTTTTTGTTGATATTGATGTTAAAGGGGTCTCATTTAGTTGTTATTTTTTGCTGATCTTGTTATTAAAAGGGGCTGATGTAGTTGTTAATGGTTACTGATATTGTTGTTAATGGGGGCTGATGCAGTTGTTAAAATGTCATTTCACCTACATTAGAAAATTTACAAAACATAGATGTAGGAAAAAATTATTCTTCTCATTGATATTAAAATGTACAAATGAACCTTCCCACAAAAGCACATTCTACACAACTTTGTCATAAATACATATTCAAGTGTACATCATTATTCAACTTCCTCGAATTTAAATACAATAGAGATCAGAATAGATTCAAGAACATAGATCTCCACATCTCTCACTCAGTCCTTTTGAATTTTGTAAGCTTGAGTGTTGCGTTTTTCTATTCAATTTATAGTCATGATTCTCCCTACTAACTTCAACTGTGCCTTCTTCTTGACTCAATCAGAGACAACACTTTGTGATAGTGTACAAATGAGCTTCTGCCTCTGCCTTTTCCTTTCTCTTCTGCTCTTTCTCTTCTTGTTATTTATGTAACCTTATCTGCATAGTGATTCTAAAGTTAACCATACTTGCATAAAAATACATTGATGAGTCTTGTTGATTTCAAGGAAAAGACAATTCAGTTTATGGTAACGATAAATGATCAAAGAATGGTGAAACAGTTAAAAAGTGGAGTAATTTAAACTTGATCGATATGAGCAACCTATGGCTCCATGCGGGAACAAAATACGTAATTAATTTCATGAAATTTGGAAAAACAATAAATTCACAAGTTAGCATATCTTTTCCCCCCTCAAAATACTTTGAAGATAGCCTTGAATTTCAGTTCTCCCGAGCTTGGCAGCAACAAGTAAAAACCATGAAGATACTTTTCAACACCAATTTACAACCAAGGATCCACCTCATCAAGGGGCGCTTGATTTCTACTCCCAAAATAACTAATGAATTCCAGATCGAATTCGGTGCATACGTGACAAAATTTGAACTTGAATTTCTCAATTAAGGGTAATTACACACTAAAAATCCAAGAATCTAACATCTACGAACCAAATCTGTTCTACTACTAAGTATACGTAAAAGTAATGGAAACAAGAAACTTCATATAATAGGAACCTCGAGCTCTGAACTAAATTATATGAAGTTTGTAATCACAATAAGAGACGGAAATCAAAGACAAGAGAGGTAATTTCAAATCAAGCATTTACCCACATTTAAACGTCCTTAGCAAAAATGGAAAATAGGGAAGAAGAGTTGTTCATTCCAACAACAATCAAGGCATCAATCTCACCCAAAAAAATGCGACGTGAAAGAGATGAAAAACAAAATGATAATTCCCCTGCACCCACACAAAATAGAGAAGGGGGAAAAAAGCAGCAGAGGGACCTTAAGTGGAGGAGGAAGGCTGAGACGGTCGGCGACTATAGTACGGAGGCGGTGGATCGAAGGTGAGATGGTGGAGAACGAAGGTTTCGCTCGATCTGGTTCGAAATAGCGGCACTCTTGCAATTTCCGATCTTCCAATTAATTTAAATGGAAAAATTAAAACAAGACAAGAAACGATGCGACGGCGTCCGACTCAAGGTTAACAGTGAACAGATGAGGTGGGGAACAAATCCAAATCTAGCAGAATCTAGTACAACCCCAAGATGAGGGTGTGTATTTTGTTGGGGTCATATAATACTCAAATGCCTTGTCCGCGTGACGCTCTCGAACTCGTACATGGAATAGCCGCGAAAAGATAAGGAGAAAGGGAAAGAGGAAAGTGAAACAATTGAGGGTGTTATTGTCTTTTCATTTAACATTCAAATGTCAAAAAGGGCCCTGAGGCTTCTTCTGGGAATGTCATAGTCTTGGGGCCTTTTTTGGGTTTTTGTGGTTTAAAAGGGCCCTGGTACAGATTTTCCCAAGAATTTAATTTGATTGCTTCATTAAAGACTTGTTCTTAGCAATCAGATTGGTCTTGTTGACTTACTAGAGAGTTGGAATAATCATCCTATAATCGCAATAATTATTACTGCACTGATCTTCCAATTCTGATTTTGCCCAAAATTATAGGTTTCATGGACGATCAAGATTCTAATACATCACCATCCCATGTTGAATCATCTCATGATGCTTTAACACATATTCAAACACCAACTCCATCCCATAGCCCTCTTCCTCCTGTTGCTCCACCATTAGTACAAGAGATGTATTGGCTATGCCGATTTCCACAGTAGCTTCTAAGTCTACCTTTAGTACAGGAGGACATGTGGTTGATCATTATAAGAGCTCTCTATCCCCTAAAATGACAGAAGCACTCATTTGTAGCCAAAATTGGCTACAATCTGGACAGTCTATCTCTGAATTTGTTGACAAGCTTCGTGAGTTTGATAATTTTAATGAGACGGAAAATGTCATTCAGCTTGCAAGTAAGCTTTAATTCTAACTCTATAAAATTCTTGAACACATTACTTCTTAGATGCTTGAACACATATATTTGATATATACACACCTGAACACATATATTACTTCTTATTTTGTAATGAAATTGATGTTTTATTTTCTTCCTAGATGCTGCACATGAAGAGGGGGAAATGTAATGGTTACGGTTGTCGGTTGGTTAATGGTGGATGAAGTAGGCAATTTGTAACCTTTAAAGTTAAAACTAAGGCTTAGAGCCTACAATTAATTGTTACTTTCACATGTAAATGATGTAATAAACTAATAATATGCTTTCTTTGTTGCTTTCTTGTAGGTGATTCTATATGCTTCATCCTTTTGACAATTTGGAGCCTTGATGCAAACTCTAGGAGTATTGGATGTCTACAAGGCTTTAATCAATTTTTTGATGTTTTGTATTTAATGAATTATGGATGTTATTTAATATTTCAGTTATGGATATTTGACTATTTGTTATTTTGTTAAGACATATGATTGTCTTTTTAATTTTAAGACTTAAGTTGTAGACTTATATCTGAATATTTTGAAGTGTAGAATTATGGATTTCATTTGAAGTTTGCAATATTGTTTATTAGGTATGACTAAAGCTATTTTTTCCACATAGGGTGTCACAAGGTTACAGGGTATCGCCACTTGGGTATGGAAGGGCCGCCCAGCCCAGCCCATTATTGCCCAGCCCACAAATTTTAGGGTTCTACCGGGCCAGGCATTGGGCTGCATTTTACTGCCCAATGATCTCTTGGGCAGGGCATCGGGCAAGGGTCTCGCCCTGTCCAGCCCTGCCTATGAACACCCCTAATGTATTGTCTAAAACACTCTATCCATCTGCCTTAACTTCATTATTCTCTCTCCTCCTTAATTATTGTTGAGAGAATATCAATAAAGACAAATTAGGAAAAGATTCACAAATATGAAAATTATATCTTATATTTAGGACCAAGATTAACTTCATCAAATATGCCCTATATTAAGGACAGGATGAATAATTAAAATGATCTTATAGTTAAATTTTAACTCAAGGCAAAAGATTAAAAAAAAAAAAATACCACTTAAACTTTAAAACCCTAAATTAGTGATTTCCTACTAATATAAGTTGTCAATTGCTACAATTGCTATACTCTTGTACTTAATATTTATATTCTTATAAACAACAAAAAATGATTCAGGATTTTGAAATTTAAATAATATTTTATTTTTTTTTTCTTTAATTCAACTATACAACTATCACAAGCAAATTTATTGTACTCCCTCATCCTATATATGTACAAGGTCCTTTTACCCGAATCATATATAGGTCCTTTTACCCAAATTAATATACTTATGTTTTCAAATATGCCCTTATTTATGATTAATAGAGAATCATAATAAGAAAAATGATAAAAGATAATGTATAGTGGAAAGATAATAAGAGAAAATAACAGAAATGAGTCACCATTTTAATCAATGTAATATATAAAATTAATTGAAGTTAAAATGAGTAAAAATGCATTTATTAGTCTAATAAACTCAAAGAGAACCTTATAAAAAATAAAAAATAGAAACCTATTCAAAAAATGGGTCCTTATAAATAGGAAGAAAAGGGCGTAAAGGGAGTATGTAACTATAAAGTTCACATATATTACGTATTAAGTTTGGGTTGGACCAGAACAAGAACCACCTCATCCAGGCCGAACCTATATCCAGACCAGACACAAAAGTTTGGCACCAGAAATTTTTATACAGTACTGCTAAAGAAACCCATCTCAACAGTTTAAATTTCAATCCAAGCAAAAAGTACAGCTAAAAATATATTCTCTCAATGTTCTAAACAAAGTTTACACCCAATTCTCTCTTTCCAGTGCTCTTGTAGTCTTGTAATATATCATTCAAAATCATCCTTCCAGGTATGAAATACATGAATTAATTTACATCTATACTCACAGTCACTTTGATGAATGCACTAAATCATAAGAGTAACAGAAAAGGCCATAATAAAGCCCTACTTTTAAGATCCACTTTCTAGTTCAAAACTTCAAATTGAACTACAAATTAAACTAAAGGTAGTAATGAATAACCTAATGATACAGACAACAAAATAGCTCATTACAGGAAAACTTCACAGTGTGAACAATAATTTACTTGCACCATGAACCCACTCCATGCTTAGATTTCTTTCTCCTTCATTGTCTTCTCCTTTGGTTCCGCCAAAACAAATTCCACATATAAATCCTTTAGAGCAATCATCACTGTGGTTATCAGTGGCCCCATTATAGCACCCTGCATCACCATTACACACAATGCTTGAATTACTCCCTCTACTCCTTTATACTATAATAGCTATATATCTAGTTTGCAGATATTGAAGAAATTAGTTAAGTTGGCTATTTGTAACAAATGTGTGTTGGTTTTTTCTAATTATGTCTATTGTGATTTCCCTTTGATGGAAACCTTTTAGTTTGTGCAATCAATAGCGATAATTTGAGAGAGAAAAATAAAAAATTAGGAGACAAAGCGGATTTAGGACCAAAATAAGCCCCTTGTCTACCTTCTATATTTAGGACTAGAGGTAGTATTTACTAAGACTTGTCATATGTTGTGAAACAATATGCATCACAGGACTCGACAACTTAGATTCATGTCCCGGATCACACACAACAGAGAGACTATAAAGAACACATTACTTGATAGAAAATATCGGAAAATTAAGTCATGGAGGGTAATAATTTACCTCCAGAGCGGATGGGAACAAGGTCATTCCACCAATGATACTGAGACCAGCGAGATATGCACTATTTCCAGGAACATCTTCCAGAATTTCTGATGCACCGTAGTCCATTAGGACAAGGTGAATCACAGACAAGACAATGGCCACTATGTATCTTCCTTCCAGCAATAGTTGTGCAGCGGCTGGAATCGTTGCAAGCCATGATGGAAATATTGGTAGCAGAGGACTGATGAAGGCGATTACGCTTGACATGTACACAAAATGTATTTTGTATAGACTAAATAAGAGCCAAGTGAGACATCCTTGAAAAAATGCAACCTCAGCAGTGGCTAGAAGGACACCAGAAATAGCTTTGTCCAGAACTTCAACACATCTGACCCTAGCTGAGCGTGAAATCGGAAACATACAAATCACTTGCTCTGTTACACCCCCAGACTCTGATGTGATGAGATAATATAAAACCCAGAAAAAAACCACCAACTGCGACACAAAGTTGAAAACCTCAGCAGCTCCAGAAATTACAGAATTCACAATGGAGAACATGAATTTTACACCACCACCAAGCACAGTTCTACTACTGGCAAAAACACCTTGAAAGACTTCCATTCCCTTCACAGCATATCCTTTCGCCTTCACGACTAAATCCTCCCGGGTAATTATAAGTTCTCTAAAAATGGTATCCACTTCAGTATAAATATGACTCCACTCCCGATTTCTAATCCGGCCTTTCAAGCTCAAGAGCTTTTCAGTGTATGGTGGTGGAGACATTAAAGACGTTGAAGGTCCTGAAGAGTTAACTGGCGCATTAATCACAAAATGCTTAATGCCAGTCACAAATTCAGTCATATTGTATTGTATTGCCAAGCCATCTATCTGATCAGACACTGTCTCATATAACTTGGCAGTGTACTTGTCCACCATTCCAGGAACATCATTCTCATCCATCCACTGCTTCACACCGAATTTCTCAGCATAATTGCTCTGCTCTACATGTAATTTCAGTGAAATCACGGCATCTTTCCCTTCAACTCCAATCTTATAAGAGAAGAATATCACTCCAACCAAAAACCCCAAAATCATACCAATGATCAACCCAACTGCCACAATGGTTTTCAATCTTTTCAGTATTCCTCGAGTAAAAAAGGCACTAATCTTACTGCGTCTGAAGCTATAACTCCTAAAGGAAGACAATGTGGTCATCGTCGAATTTAAACTACTAGAGCTAAACACAAAGGCTAATCCCAGAAGCGATAAAGATCCAAAACTCCCAATAACCTCGTATGCAATTATGAATATTTCAAAGGACAAGAGCAAACGAAGTATAGTGGAAAACCCGCTTCGCTCCCTTCTTGGAGTCTCAGATTTAGGTTTTCTGCGAATAAACCTGAAAAGAGCTTCGCGAATTTCAACAAGGGTTCCGAGAAAAACCCCTAATATAGCAACGGGAATTGCGAGTACAGTCTCTGTAAGGCCTAAACTCAAGGGCTTAGACCAAAATGCGACGAGGGTTTTCTGAATTCCTCTCAGAGGAATAGAACATAGCACAGCCCACTGAAGAGGATGAATATATTCTTCCAAGAGCTTACACACAGTGTATACTATAAAAATGGCGAAGGCAAGCCCAGCGTGGGCCATGGCTATATAGAGAGCAAGGCGTACCTGGGGATCACCTGAGAGTGTAGGTTTCTCTTCAGGCTCGCCGGCATTAGGTGGCGCGTCGGATTTCTGTGACGGCGCGTGGGATGGAGGAGTTGAGGATGGCTTCCTGAAAGATGCCGATCGGAACATGTCCTGCCACGCGGGGAAGGTAGAATTGGGGTCTGAGTAAGGAACTAGCTCCATGTTCAACTGTGAAAAGGTCCAAATCCAATTCCTGAGCTGATTAAAGCAACTCAGGAAGATGGATGACGATAACGAAAACCCAGGGAGAAGACAGAAATGTGTGTCGGGATAATAGCTTTCTGCTATAAAGGAATAATAAGGATGATGATGAAGTATGATTGGAGCTATCGTTTTCGTGGGTCAGCTATGAAATTTTTTGGAGAGAATGGAGAAAGAGTTAAAAAATCTTTGTTTTTTTGCTTGCTGTCTGCTCGCTCGATCATTTCTGGAAAAAGCTTCCACATTTTTTTGAGGTGACGAGAATTAATTAAGAAATCAAAACGACGGTAGTAACGCCGCTGCTCCTGGCGCATTTCAATTGGCGAGCCTTGTCATACAAAATTCATCCACGTTGTTACTACCAATTATCTTTCCAGTTGACAGCTCATCTTTTTAATTATTAGTAACATAATATAGACTAATCTTGGTGTTGGTTTGGATTATTGTTTTGAAGCCTCAATTTATCCTTTCAATTATAACTTATAATTTTACAGTTGACGTGATAAGTATTTAAAGGAGGTTTATTTGACTTGCTCTTGTCCTCCTATAATGCTCTCTTTATATTTATTAATGAAAATCCTCTCTTTAATTTGATTTCATCATGTTTTGCCAAAATGAATAAAAAAGGGATAATGGGGGATAAGTACCATCTTTGTCATGAAAGTTTAGTTTAAGAAGCACCAGTCACCCAAAGTTTCTTTAATTTCATTTTTGCCCCGTAAGTGTAAAACGTAACATTTTCGCCCTGACTTAACAGACTCAAACCATCAACAGTTAGTTAACCTAATTATTCTGATGTGGCTCTTCCATATAGAATTAAATGTCACATAATAATCCACGTCAGCACCTCATTCATCTCCCTCTCGCTTTCTTTCTGGGTACATCATTTTGAAGATCCAGGAATATGTCGTGGGTTGCAGGCCTGAGGTGTTCCATAGCTTTTAGTAATCAAATAAACTAAAAGAAAAACAAATAAATCGAATCTATGATTCAATGCATAGAAACCAAATAAATTGAAAGAGGGCTATAGAAACGATGAGAGCAATGATTTGGAATAGATTCAAAAGCAATTTGCATGTGTATTTTTGAATCAATTGGTCTCAAGCACCAAATAGTAAGTAAATATGGAGATTAAAATCAATCTAATCAAAGAGTAAAAAAGGAACCGATGACTAGCTGAAATTAGAATTTGGAACAGAGAGAATGAAATCTTTCCCAAAATGAGCTTATTCATCCTCCCCCTCTTCTTCATATATAATCCAAACCCAAATAATGAATTTAAAGATATATTTTGAATGAAATCAAAATAATCAAAGTACAATCATCAATTTTAAAAAACAAATTGTCAAAGAAGATAGAAGAAGTCGAAAAATGAAGAACATGGAAGGAAAAGTGAGCAAATGGTCTAGATCTGAAAATTGATGAAGCCTAACCACCATATCGAAGCCGTCGAAGCTGCAGAGCACCTTTCCCAAATCCCTTGAATGGGGTGATGGAGATTGGGAGAAGGTTGTAGCCGTCGACGAGGCTGACGTCATAGAAGTCTTGGTATTTGCTGAGAGTGAACTTCGCGAGTGTCGCCGTAGGGGTGCCTTTGATGCCGTTGCAGAAGAGGGATTCGCCGCAGTCGCGGTGGAGTAGCAACCATGGTCAAAGGTGTCACGGGCGCTGCCGAGGAGAGAGAAATGAATGATCTACCCTAACATGTATACCCCTCAACCTCCACCATGTTTTTTCCAAAGCCATGTGTCATTTTAACAGTCGTCGTGAAGCTACCATGATGGTTGGGCGAAAATGCTATGTTTTACAGACTTTCAAGGCAAAAATTAGACAAAAAAACTTTCGAGTGACCAATACTCCTTAAGCTAAACTTGCATAGCAATATTTATCCCATAAAAAAAATTATTAATTCTATTTTAAAATTTAATAAATTTTTATCTTTATCCCATTTTTAATAAAAAAATTCAAGAAAATAATAGTTTATCGAACTTTTTTTTTTTTGCCATGAAATAATAGTTAATGGAATAAGAAATTAAAATAAAATCATACAATCATATGATAAAGGGAAAATTCCACTTAAATACCATTTCATCTTTCAAAATCCCAAAGTTTAGGCTTGGAATGTTGATTGACTGCTTGACATTAGATAAAATATAAGGTTGGGGGATCTTTTCTGTTCTTGTTAGGATAACTTAAATAAGTTCCTTTTCGGTTTTGCATGTTAGCTGATGAGTGTGCAATGTGTTTTGGTTTGTTTGGCCTTCTTTTGTGTGCAGATCATGAAAACCGCTGGCAAGAAAAAAAAGCTGAGAATAGTGCTCGTGATGATGAGGAGATGGGGGGGAAGACGAGCTCGAGTTCAAGAAAGGCGCCCAAAAAGCGGATGACTAATGCAGATGACTCAGACTCGGACTATACACTCTCTGACAGTGCGGATGACTGATGCTATTGTTTCTAACCAATATTTTGATGTTGTGCTTTACTTTCTGTTTATTGTGGTGTTATGTAACCCTCAAGAAATAGTAGTTCTTTGTTGGCATGTGTAATTTTGATGTATCATGCTGTGAATGATCTATGTGTTGGTTATACACTGTTGTGGCATATTTTTGTGGTGACCACTGATGGATACTGTGATCATTTCTGCTATGTTTTGCCTTGGGAAATCACTAATATGATTCTGCTGCACTGAATAGCATTTTTTTAGAATGTTTGTGGCTAGCAATGTTTTGAGATTAATCCTAGCCTTGCTTTTTGGACTGTGTCAATTTCTGTGTTGTGAATATTCTGAGACTTGTATATACAGCAAATTGATCAGTTACCAGTTGCACAGATCATCTTTCCACCATGATGGTGTTGTTTTCTTTGTGTTCATAATTGTTGGCTACTGGTGAAAGCCCGACAGGATTTATTCTAACCATTGTGTGCTTGATTTTCTTTGTTCTTGTTGTGGATATGAGCTGAATCAGGTACATGTGCTACTTCTCTACTTCTCTACTTTCCCACTTGACAATGAGGACATTATCAGTTTTAAGTTTGGGGGTGAGAGAGTTTGAAAAGCATTTGATGAGTGCATAGTGAAAATTTTGAATAGTTTCTAAAAGAAAATTGTTGAAATGTTTGAAATTTCTCATGCTTAAATTTTTGTTTGTGAAGAAGTTTAAAATGAATTGTTATTTGTCAAAGTTGCTTGAATGAATCCGATTATATAAATCACTGCTCAATCTTCTATGTTTGATAGGAAATTT
Source organism: Acacia pycnantha (assembly GCA_025563575.1). Classification (NCBI taxonomy): domain Eukaryota; kingdom Viridiplantae; phylum Streptophyta; class Magnoliopsida; order Fabales; family Fabaceae; genus Acacia; species Acacia pycnantha. The sequence goes on along the minus strand of JAMWYP010000031.1, from coordinate 3,787,455 downwards.
TGTTTAATGTGCATTGATGGATGTTTTGTAGTGATAAATCATGTTATTCAGGAATTTTTAAACTAGAAAGCACTATTGGAGTTAATTTTATTCTGGATGTTCTTGTTGAAGGGCTTTGTGGCAAATTAGGTTATATGCCTTTTGTTTCAAACTGTTAGTTTCAAAATAATCTTTGGAATTCTTCAAAGCTTTTGATTTGTTTCATAAGATTTAAAGAAAGGATTTGGGCACTTCATAAAATGCGATTGAGCCTTTCAAGCCTACCTAATTGATTCTATTCTTTTTTGAACCCTTATTTTGAGCCTAATTGAAAAAAAACCAATTAAAGATTCTTTTTGGAAGACCTAACATCTACTTACCTTAGCCAATGTGAAAAACCATGATTCCTTTGCTTTGAGATAGATGATGATTGATTGGGTTGTGGAATTTGGTGATGTGTGAAATTCAAATGATCAGAAAAAGGAGTGTAGAAACTAAAAGGGTTCACAATGTATAGAAATCAAGCCAAAAAAAAAAATTTGTGCATTTTAATGAGAAGAGAAACTTGATTTTGACTTGAGAGAGTGGGTCAAGTGTTTTAGAACCTTAGACTAACACATATATGTATTGAAATCCTACTAGAGAGGAAAGTAACCAAGTTTTATGAAATGCAAAAGGGGAAAAAAGAGCCCTAGGCTCAATTATACTTGAAGTTGAAGAATCAGTTGTCTTTATCAATTTTATGTTTTAGAAATAGTCTTTTAAAATTCTCATTCCAAATCAAAAACTTTGTTCTAGCTCAACTTGATGAAATTCACTAAGCCTGTTACTTGACCGATTTGTTAAATAAATCATCGTGGGAACGATACTTTACTTATCACTTTATTACTTGCGAAACACACAAAAAAAAAAGTGCATACAAAAAAAAAAAGGAAAAAAAATAGTAGTCCAAGAAGGCTTGATATGGAAAAGATCAATTTGTCTTAAGTTTGGGGGAGTATGTCTAATGAGAAAAGGAAGAAACCCCTTGAGTGGTTATCATCTATCTTGAGGTATTTGTTGATTATCATTTACCTTTTCTTTTGAGAACCTTAACCCCTAGCCCCATTACAAGCTGAAATGTCCCTTTGATTTTTAAGTCAAGTGAAGTGAATTAGAAGAAAAGATGAAGAAATTAGAGAATGATGGAATTGATGGTTTGAATATAATTATATGACTTGAATTGTTGCTTTTAACTTTAACAAGTGCAAAAAGAGTACATGTCAACTCCATTCACACACTCACATTTGGAAATTCTTGAAAAGCATGTTTTAAATCTATGAAGTGTTCATTTATGCATGTTTACTTGGTTTCCTGTTTTATATAACTCTTTGAGCAGTAGATGAGGACAAATTTATTCATGCATCAATGGCAAATACTGAAGAAATTTAGTGAAGATGCATGTTTTTGCTTGAGGACAATCAAATATTTAAGTTTGGGGGTGTGTTAACTCTTAGAAATTGACAACATTTCAGCACATTTTCTGTCTTTTTTACCTATTTTGGGCTTATAATATGCATAGAAAATGAAGTGTATAGAAGAAAATATGCATATCAAAGTATCAAGCAAAATCAAAGAAATTCTTGTTATATCTTGTAAAGTTTGTAATTCAATTGAGAATTGATAATTCCTTTATCTTTTGTAGAAGGATGGAGACAAGTTTTGAAGCTCTATAAGAACCAAGAAACAAGGAAAGAAATAAAGGAAGTGAAGTAATACAAAGTTAGAAGGAACCTGTACAACTGGCCGCAGCAAGTGGACGAACTGGCTGCAGCAAGTAGCTCTATGTGTCACTGGCCGCGGCAAGTTGACAACTGGCCGCAGCCAGTCGTGAAAAAGTACAGAAAGTACAGCTGCGCGTTTTTTACATCAGAAACAGAAAAACCCTATTTAACCTTAAAGGGAATGGCCGAAAAACACACTTTTTGCACAAGGGAACAAGTGGGCACACAAGGGAAAAGCTTGGGAGAGAGATTTGGGAACTTTGGAGGCTTGGGTGCTCAACCTAGAAGAGATTTTGGGAGTTTTCACCTTGGTTCTTCCTCTTTCTTCTTAGTTTCTTCATGTATTCAGAAGTTTTGCTTAGAATCTCTTTGTATTTGAACATGAGTAGCTAAATCTTTCATTCTAGTGTTCTTTTGACCATTTGTATGGATTAATACTTGAATATTCCTCTCTTTTGGTAGATTAATATATATGTGTGTTGATTTCAACCTTGGCTTAATACTTCTAAGTGATTGGCCTCCATTTAGATGATTTATTCACTTAGGTTTTGACTTGAGAGAGCTAATCTAGGTGTAGAACTTGATTGAAATCATGTTTGTCTTGAAGTTTACTTGATGAATGGATGGTTTGTTGGTAAAATAGAGATATATTTACTAACCTTGCATTGTCACATTAGGGTTGTTGCTTAAATATTGATTCTCATTAATTGTAGCAAGAGATTGTGTATTTTAATAAGAAGAGAAACTTGATTTTGACTTGAGAGAGCGGGTCAAGTGTTTTAGAACTTAGACTAACACACACATGTATTGAAATGTTATTAGAGAGGAAATTAACCAAGTTTTATGAAATGTAAAAGGGGAAAAAGAGCCCTAGGCTCAATTATCCTTGAAGTTAAAGAATCAATTGTCTTTATTAATTTTATGTTTTAGAAATAGTCTTTTAAAATTCTCATTCCAAATCAAAACTTTGTTCTAGCTCAACTTGATGAAATTCACTAAGCCTCTTGCTTGACCGATTTGTTATACAAATCATCGTGGGAACGATACTTTACTTATCACTTTATTACTTGCGAAACTCGTACACTTGCGAGGCGAACAGTGGTACCTTTGGGTAACCCACCCCCTTGGTCCTCCAAAAGGCATGGTGACCATTGGGCCACTAAGCTCTTTTGAAATATATATGCATAATAATATATGTGTATAATGAAAATAAAGGCATAATGGTGTTTGACTAAATGAGTAATAATATTGACTAGATGCGTAATAATATTGCCTATAAGTGTAATGGTATTCACTAAAAGCGTAATGATATTAACTACATAAGTAATGGTATTGGCTAAAGGCATAATAGTATTCACTAAATGATTAATATTATTAACAAAAAATGAGTAATGATTTACGCCTTTAGCCAATACATTTACGCATGTAGTCAATACCATTATACCTTTATCAATGTCATCACTCATTTAGTTAATATTATTATGCCTTTAGTCAATATCATTACTTGTTTAGTTAATATCATTGCATCTTTAGTTGATATCATTACTCATTTAGTTGATATCATTACACCTTTAGTTAATACCATTACTCATTTCATCAATATCATTACACCTTTAGTCATTTCTATTACTCATTTAGTTAATATCATTATACCTTTAGTAAATATCATTACTCATTTAGTGAATACCATGACGCCTTTAGTAAATATTATTACTCCTTTAGTTTTTAATATCATTACGCCTTTAATCATTTCTATTACTCATTTAGTCCATACCATTACACATTTAATCAATATGATTACTCATTTAGTGAACATCATCACGTCTTTAGTCAATGTCATTACCCGTTTAATGAAAATTATTACTCATTTAGTCAATATCATTACACATTTAGTTGATAACATTACTCACCACTTGGCTCCTCATTTTTTTAAAATAAATAAATAAATAATCCCCCTAAAAAAAAGCCACCAGCACCGGAGCTCTAGTGGTCGAAGGCTGCCTGTTGAACGGCCAGAAGGTGCCTGCCAAATGACCGACACAGCTTCAACGGCCAGCAGGCGGTGGTGCTGCGGCGAGGGGTGCCTTTTCTCGTCTTTTTATCACTTTCATGTCTTAACAAACTTTTGGGGTTATGAAAGTTGAAATGGTATTTAAGTGAAATTTTTCTTATAATAAATTTAATATGATATTTACTAAAGACAAAATATTTTTTCCCTCCCTGATAAATACAACCAAAAGAGTATACTAAGATTAAAAAACTACAAACAATCAACATTTGAGAAATACTCATCAATATCAACTTCTTTAAAAAAAATTATATATAGAATATTTATATATAAATAATTACATTGTTTTTTTATTCAAGACAAAATGATATTAAAATAAAAAGTCAAGTTTTCATCTTACAAATACTAAGGGGATTGATATCCAAAGTAGAAAGCTTAAAAAAAAAACATGATAGTGAAATAAATAGTATTAAGACAACTAACTAAAACTAAGATGTCCTTCCAAGTTATATTCATACTGGCCGGAGTGAGTTTTAGCATAATATTGTGTGTTTATAAGTTAAAAAATAATAAATTATACGATTTATTCCTTTAAATATGTAGCTTGGTACATGCATCCTCAAAAATTTTAATAGTAGTAAACCTCATATATGACTTCAACTCCATCCTGGCCTTATCTATCAGTTGTTTAATCTTCCAATCAGGGTTGTTACGCTCCTTGAAATACGTAACATATTTCGTCAGGTGAATAAAAGTATATATATTTCCTCTGGTCCTTATTATAATGCACTAACTAGCAATTGTATTTGGTCATTTTTATAAGGCACTTGCTTGTTTCCAAAGCGCATTAATTATTTTTTCCATGTATACCCATAATTAATAAGGGTAGTGGGTGAAAGTAATAATTAATATAATATTAGAGTTTAGTGCAATTAGTAGGGTAATATTGGAAGTTACTTAAATTGTAGAACAACTTTATTTACTTTAACTACTTTTATTGGTTTGTAAGAATTGTTAGTTGATGCTTTATAATAAAAACTACAAGGAGTATATTCATCCTTATTCATATCACCTTGACGAAGAGCATAAAACTGCAACTCCTCTAGAAAGTATTGTGTATCAAAGCATGTTTTTGAACTCTTTACACTTTAAAGATGAGATGTTAGTCGATCTAACACTCTTTCACCATTCATTTGCCTTACCCTTAAGAAGAATGGTGACTACTTGTACCATCTGCTCACTAGTGCAATACACAGCTAGAAATAATGTCTCTGTCTTTGATCCATGTCACTACCTTATACACACTAGAGATAGAGTGGGGAGTCAAAACTAGTGGCTGCTCAAGTACATAATCACTATGGCCCCCATTAGGAGTTTAATGCGGTCCTTCATATTTTTCCACACTATGATGATCATAATCATTATCTATAAGGGTCTTGTCTCTTGCTCTCTTTCCACTATCTTCCTCAAACATCTTAAATCGCTCCTCTACAACATCCACCAATACTTCCCTCAACTGTTGCATAAAAGCATCCTCATCAAATGAGATTTGTCGTTGTTGTTGTTGCGGTTGAACAGGTGGGTGTGGAGGTCTGCTACTCCTAGAACTAGCACGACAAGTCTGTATCATCTTCTCCCCGCCTAAGGATGCAACCTGCCATAACAAGTGAGTAGTCAAACAAAACACAACAAAAACAACTAAACAGAGAAGATATATGTGAATATCGTGTACTCTCAGAGTGGCACAATGGAAGTGTGGTGGGCCTAAAACCCACAAGTCACAGGATTAAAACATAGCTCTGATACCAATTTGTAAAATCCTCTCCTTAAAACAACAATTAACTAAGTAGTTAACTAAATCATCATTCAACCACTATCATGATCATGAAAATACATTGATTGTCAAACAAATTAACCATGATAGAAAAGTTTAAAACTAAATTCTCCAAAAGGACTATCATGGTTAAAGATCAAAGCCCCTTAATAGAAATTCAAGCACACAGTTGGACTTTAGACTTCACAAAGCCCAAATAAACATTCACTATCATGCCCAACTCTTTAATTGAATATTTCTTCATCTCACAACAAAATATCCAAGTCTATTAAGAGGTGGATCCACAAGTTTAAAGCACAATCATAAGTCCTCTAGGCCACCAAAAACCATCAACAATAATCTAGCCATAGAGAAATCAAAAGTATATAGTTAATGCATTAAGTTTCAAAATAGATTAGAGTATGTAGGATGTGCCTAACGTGGTAATAGACAATAATCCAACATATATCAAAAATATTGAAGTACTATTATTAGTAGAAGTAGCTTAAGTAGGCACGCGTGAGCGTGTGTGCACACACACACACAGGGGCGGAGGCACACTAGTTTCTATGGGGGCAAGTGAACCCATAAAAAATTTAAAATATATATATATTTGAAAGTAGCTAGTGACAGTGTATTTGAGTAGTGCAATTGGTTAAAGCTTCACAGTTATAATCATCAGGTCGCTGGTTCGAACCTCCCCTCTGCCTTTTATTTTTTATTTTTCATTTGCATCGTTCTTCCACTCAATTCTCACTTCACTCCGTCATTTTCACTCGAATCTCCCTCCGTCGGCCGGAAAATTAAACAGCTTCACCGGAATCTTCAAAGCTCGTCGGAGAAGAGGAAGACGATGAAGGAGATGATAATCTCCAACCAAGGTCCAATCTCGCTGCTCTCACTCTCAGCCCCCCTGCTCTATCGCGTCTCCAAAAGAAACAGTCCAGCTAGCGGTCTGATTCAGTCCGGTGACTAAATGCAGATGGGTGGTGGTCGGCGTTCACGGTGGGTGTTGAGGGTGAAGGTGGAGTGAGATCGAGGAAGGTCGATGTTGATTATGAAGATCGAAGGTGCTCCCGGTCCTTTTTCGTTCGCGGCGCTCTCCATCCAAATTTCAGGTCTGCTATCTTTTAATCAATAAAGGTCAGCTGCCCTAGTTTAATCAAAACGCAGTGTTTCAATGCAGGGACCTAACTGAAACTTTTAAAAAGTTTCTTAGAAGGACTAAACTGAAAATTTTATAATTTGAGCCCAAACATCCATTTTCAAATATGGTCCAATTTCTTCAAGCACCTACAATGTAAACCAATCAAGCCAACATCAAATCTTCTTAAGAAATAATGAATAAGAGTAATTACAATAATTATGACAATTCTACCCTTTTTAACACATTTTTCGTGTAATCACTCATCAATTCAAATTAATCATAAATAATACATTTTTTGGCCCAATTAACATGATTAAATCCCAAAATTAATCATGAAATAATACATCAAAATATGGTTTGATTAGTCGGCCATCGCACAACTCTCTAAATCTTTCCCTCCATCCGCCGTCGCTAGCCTCCAACTCTCCAAGACTCCAAAGTCGGCTGTCGCCTTTCTTCCACGAAGATTAGGGTTCAGTCTGTGTCTTTAATCATTCTTCTCTCTATCTTCCTGCTCGTCTCGTAAGTTTCTTTTATTCTCTTTTCTTGTTTGTCTGTTATAGTTTGCTTTTTGTCTTTTGATTTTCTCCTGCTCTTTCGATACCTATTACACTTGTCTGTTATAGTTTGCTTTTTGTCTTTTGATTTTCTCCTGCTATGTTAGTTCACTTATCCATAGTTTGTTGATTACAAATATTGTCTTCTCATCCTTTGGATGTTAATTTATCCTGTTTTGGATTACTTGCTGACTTACTAAATTGACATAGAGTGCAAATTGTTTAATTGTTTTGGAATTGGAAATCATAGCTTCAATTACTTAGTGTCCCTGTATGAAAAAAGATACAAGCTTATAGGTTTCGATAGGGGAAGCATTGAGATGAGCTAGCTTATAGGTTGCATCGTTCCCTATAGGTTGCAACATGTTCCATAATGCATTTAAAACTTTCCTTAAAAAAAAAAATTCGGGGGCGCTACCCCCAAACCCCTGAATCCCACCACCAATTGTGCACCCACAAATCTAAAATCATGCCTCCGCCACTGCGCACACACACACATATCAATTCACAATATCATAAACGCATTCTCACATTTATTACATGAGTGCACAAAAATCAATATTCAATAATTTATTATATGTCCTCCCTTCTTTCCTCTGACTGAATTCATGGGCTAGTACTCACCCATGTGACTAATAGTTCAACTCAACAAGCTCACCGATCAAGTGATATAGACCGGCCAAAATTCACAGAGCACAAGATCGGACAGTGGGTTCCCCTTCAACGTATTAGTGGGGTGTCAAGGCCCTACTAAACACAAATGAGCCAAAAGACTAGCCAGTGTACACCTAGAAGCTCACCACCTTATAACTTATTTCCTCCTTTTGTACAAGAATTCACCCTCTTATTTCTTCTTTGAATAATATCCCATCAAATCCACATCCACCATCCCTTCTCATATCAATACTCAAGATATATAATCACAGTGGATTATCATATACCATTATCAATTCATAAGTTATCAAGAGAGTCCTTCCAATCTCATAAATCAACACTAATGCATAATATCACTAGTTTTCTCAATGAAATAAGTCCCACAAGACAATTTCATTAACAACATAGTTTCATAGTCCACATCACATATTCACATACCAATATCAAATTTGTAGTTATATATAGTTAAAAATCACTCACAAGCATGCAGAATAAGAGAAAAAGTGATTACATCTCGCTAAAGCAAAGTATTACCACAATGCTCCTAATCTATGAGCTCAAACACAAGCAATATTCATTCTACAACAATCAATTTACTACACATTAATAACTCTTTTAGAACAATTAACTTAATTAGCTTAATTCTATAAATTTAAATTTTTAAATTAATTTCTCAAAAATTCCAACTTCAAACTAAAATTCCCTTTTAACATTAATTCAAATAATTTTCTTAACCCAACAACTCATTTAAGTCATTGGTTATCATCAATTCCATTCTATTACATAAAATCCTCAATTTAAAGTTTAGGGCATAAAATTGCTAAATTATAAATCTTCAATTTAATCAAAAATCTAAACCAATTAAATTAAAACCTTAAGAACACCTCCAATAATCCAAATAAACCATTTAACCCAAATTTAATTGGTTAAAAATGTCCAATATAGAATTATTTATAGACTGACTTAAAAAAATCATTATAAAATCTTATACCAACTAAATGATAAAAGTAAACAATGGTGAGAGCGATTTCGCCCAGCAACCTAGTGGTGCCTCCTTCTCCAACTCTAGGTTCATTATTTGGGACCAAATAGGTACTTAAATACACTCTTTTCTACTAAACCCTTTTCATAATGTTGTTCTAAATAATTTTATCTTCCTAATTATGGTAATATTACACTGATTAGAGAAGGAGTTTTGTATTTTGACAATATATGACTATAGATATGTAGAGCTTTCTTGTGATTGTGATCGCTTGTACTTTGCTTCTCATGTTAAGGTTGAGCTTGAAGTTAAAGTAATCAGGGTTAATTAATTCTATATGCATATTTTGAGCTGAAAGATGTCTTCTATTTTGAGCTTGAAGTTAAAGTAATCAGGGTTACTTTAATCCATACTACTTGTATGTGTTTTAAAAAAAAAATTATGTGTATGTTTGAATATGAACTTAGTTCAGTAAAACAATGTATTTTCCAACTTGTATATATGAGTGAGATTATTATTACGACTATTATTGTTGTAATAGCTATGATGTTTGTGATGAGATGTTGTATATGAAGTAATAATCTTGTAATATGTTTTTGAAAACTATAGTGGTATATTGTTTTTCTGTAATGAGATATGTTGGGTTGTGTGGAAGAGACGTGGAAAGATTATACCCATCGGCTCTCTCATTCTTGGCTTGGATTTTGAGCCAAGTGTTTTGAGCGGACACTTCCTTATTATGGTATATCGGTGGTGGCATGGGAGAGAACAATATTCCTGAAGTGACTAGCTAACCTTTAACTGGCTATACTAGTACTGATATATTGTACCACGTCTAGAAGATATAAGAAGGAACTGGATAAATGAGTAGGAATGGTTCTAATCGTTGAAAGTATTATGTAATATTTAACTATTGAGAATATTACTATTATGTTAGTTAAACATGTTTCTCTGATTTACAATCATTTCTTGCATACTTTGTCAATTAATTTTGGTTATTAGGACTTTATGTCTCACCCTGTCGTCATTAGTATTTTTTAGGCGAGGCCTCTAACCTTAGCATAGGCATCGTGAGCTTTATAGGCATCTTTTAGTATTAGTGTTGTATTGATTTTTATATTGTCATTTTAAAACTCTCATGATTTTGAAATACTATATTTATTACTTTCGATAATTGTTTAAACATTGTTGGGCCTAAGGATACTCCAATGTTTTGGTGGATCCATATTCATATCTTTGTGTTGGAAATTGTTTTGTGTAAACCTTTGTTGTGGGGTTCAGTAAAACTCGTGCATTATGATTTCTCTTGTTTGTTATTTGTGCCTATAGTAATGGATTATTTGTAGTGGGTTTGTGGGTGGGTTTTATGCCTTGAACCCTGAGACATGACTTAATTTCAAGAGAAAAAAAAATCATTTCAACCAAGTTGGGCTCTTTTAGTCATCCGAGTTTGTCATTTAATCCGACATTGCGCATGTACACGCAGCATATGTTAAAAAATATGTTCCATTCGCGCCATATCACCCCGGTTATGACCGTTGTGAACTATACCGAGTTGACAACGTTGGATAAATATCTGATACATTCGCGCCATATCACCCCGGCTATGACCGTTGTGAACTATACCGAGTTGACAACGTTGGATAAATCCAGTTGTGACCATTTAGTATCTGGACTAAATTCTCCTCACAATAAAATATTTTGATGTATCATCCCAATCAGATTATCATCAGGAAATGTTAGGAAAATAGGATGTACCTTGCCCGAATATGAAAGGACGTATCCCTTCTCGCTAGGCTGACGCGTTGTAGCGTATAGCTGCGCCTCCAGGCCTGGGCGCCTTCCAATAGGCGCTTGGAATCCGTGAGCAATTAATGTTTGCGTCATTTCAGAAAAAACATAATTGCAACTTTTGGGATTTGGCATTAACTTTTAACGCGCCTAGACATAACTGCCCCTGCCGTTTCGAATTCAAAAATTCCTTTCAAACTTTTTGAATTCAAGAACCTATATATTTCCTCTTTCTTCTTCCTGTGGGCACTTTTTACATACTCCACGCTTTGCCTGCATTCTCTGCAAGAACTTCCGCGATAATCTGCTTCATTCGCCCCATTTTCGTCGAACTCCTTTACCAGGTATGATCATGGCTCCTTTCCATATCCTTTTTGGTTTTCATACTTGTCTAATATTTGAAGGATTTTTCTAGACTTTGTGTCGTTACTTAAAGAGTACTTCATTGAGTTTCTGGGTTTTCTGGTTTAAACAAGTGGCTCGCACCCCATACCTCCTCGCTAAACTTATCGTCCTCTTCTATCTTCAGTAGATCAGAACACATTTTCATTTTGGTTGCCCAGAAATGACCGTTTCACATCCCAACCCAGAAATTTTTCCGGCCTTAGGTTATTGTCGACACCATAATCCTTCCCCCACCAATGTTGTTCGCAGAAAGGTGAAGTGTGTTTGGGCCAACACTTAACGTTGCTTGCCCCGAAGTGAATGCTAATCCAGGAATATGACTTATTTTCTAATTTTGCCCTTCCTTTGCATTTTAGGTTTAGATGGCATCCTCCTCTCAGTTGCAGCTTTCGCCTACGGCGGATGAGTGTAGTTCGTCCGGCTCTGTCCGGAATCCAACCTCCCCGAAGAAAGTCGTTCACATTAGGGTGACCGAAGTAAGAAATACCCTGACCGACAAGGAATTTCCCTCGCTCGGCGTGAGAGATGGGGATGGGTATTCGATAAGGCTTCCTATGGATGATGAATCCGTTACCACCGTCCGAAAACTCTAAAATGTCTGCTAAATTAGTAAAATGACAAATAGATGATTTGATAGGGATGTGAGATTTTGAAGGTTAGATGTTGATAACTGGAGTTAGAAATTAACAACTTGAGTATATAAATTGATAACTTAAGCTCCTCAAGTTGTCATTATGTATACCCAAGTTGCTAATTGCTACTCTTAGGTTGTCATTGCTTATACTCAAGTTGTTAACACCTAAACTTTAAAAGCTCGTATTCATATCATATCACTTATTTATCTTTTTACTAGTTTATTAGATATTTTAGAGTTTTAGAATTAAAATGGTTTTTTTCTATGATTTCCCCAATTTTAATAGTTTGCATACCTTTTTATGCATGTGAATTTTTTATTTTTTAAAAAAGAATCCTAACTTCTAACCACGTTTTATTAAGTTTCAAAAAATGAAAAAATAAAAATGAGTGACGTCAAATTAAAATGTGGATGTAATATTATAAAAGGTAGCTCAGTGCTCAAAACATCTACCAAGTGAGATCTATGGATGGATGCGATCTCATTCTTTAAAAAAAATATTTTGAATTACGTTATTTTCTTATTTTATTATGTAGTGTAGATAACTAAACATTCTCGCTGGTACAAACCTCTCTCCTCTCTTTTCTCCAACCTCTCTCCTCTCTGCACTTTCCGTCTCCCTGCTTTTGCTCCTTCACCGGCGGTTTGTGCCTTATGCACAAGCCGCCGGCGAGCACTGTTTTTGTGCCACAGACGAATCCGAGTGGTAGTTTGGTGTCCAGATCTTGGATCTGCAGTCCTGATGTTTTGGAGTCCGGATCTTTGAGCTATGGTCCTCTCCCTCGGAGTTTTGTCAGATGTGGCCTTCTCTCGTCCTTGTGGCGAGTCCTCTCATCTCCTTCTCCAGATCTGATCTGTAGAGGTGAGATTTATCTATTTTGTGTTTCTTTTTTTGTGTTACTGGGTTTTGTGGAGGTGTTTTGGCTCGGGAAATAAACAGATCATCGGATCTACGTTCAAATCCTCTTGGTTGGTTAATTGTTTGAACGTTATGAGATCCGACTATCATTTGGTAGCTCGATCTGCGTTCTTGGGGAAGATCTAAAGAGGTGTTGTTTAGTGTGTGGTCGAGGTCACTGATATGTTTAATCGGAGGAGTAGAAGTGTTCTTGGGACATCAATGGTCTTCTTTCTTTTGAGGTTGGGTTTTCGTGTTCTTTACCCCGGGATGGGGTACCTATTTAGTGACTTAATTGCAGCTATTGCTTATAAGATTGTGTGCTGCTTTGGGGTGGGTTTTCCAACCAACACTTTCTTGCTCGTCACTTCTAACCTTGGATATCGAGGCCGATTTTGTCCATGATTCTACTTCTATTCTTATATATTTAATGTACGGTGTTCGGTTAATTTTGTATCCAGTTTATTTTGTTGTATTTGTTTTAGCAGTGTTTCTTTCTTTGCTTTGATTACTTGTAACCTTTGTTATCCTCAGTAATGAAATACTCTAGAATTGTTCAAAAAAAAAAGATAACTAAACATTCTCTTCGACAAGAAAAAGTATTGAATCTATTTCTCTCTTTTTTCCCCGCAAATTCTATCTATTCCTCTATTCTAGTAACATAGTAAATTATACATCTTAATGTCAAAATTACATATCAAATGCTTTATTAAACTTGGCGAACTCTATCCAAACATTTTATGTGATGAAATTCAAATTAAAAATATTAAAAAACATAATATAACATAGTATCAAATATCATTCCCCTTCTAAAAATTGACCCAAATAAATCTCCTCACTCTAAAAAGAATTAAAATTTTGTCAATTAATCAGAGAGTGGAGGCTTCAATTTTGGAGCGGAGGCACAAGTAAGCTAAGAGGCGAAAGGTGAGAGCCATGGCGAGAAGAACCCAAGCTTCTTTCAAACCTCCTTCCAAGTTTACTGTGTCGAACGAAGGAGAGCTCTGCAGAGTCCTGCACCCTCCAAAGCTTTCACATTCATACAGTTCATCTCCTGAGTACTGCACTTTTAGCAGCAGCCTGAACCCATAATACATGAATGACAAGTACTTCAACCACCTCATGAACACTGGTATGTGCTGCAACATTTCAACACAAACAATTAATACCAAAAAAAAAAAAATCATCCTTTGGCGTGTCTATCACTACGGTCCTACTATAAATCACTTTTTAGAAAGGACGTGTGTCTTTATTATACGACATCACGTGGGTATTAATTACATTTTTTCAAGATTTCTCCTGTTTAAAGTTTGATGCAATTTTTCTTTCTGGTTTCTCATTATGTAATTCATGTTTTTTTATTATGAAAAAGTTTTGGTGAGTTAGATTTACAGCAGGGCAGGTATGCCTCCAAGCTCATAGATCAATTACAAACTTACTTACCAGTCACCCACAAGCAAGATCCTTACATCGGCAACGGGGCTTGAACTCATGATATTATGGATTTGAGTCAACTCTTTACGAACTGGACAAACTTTTGATGATGATGATTCATGGTTTTAAATAAGAGTAAATTTGGAATATTCTTCATTTTCAAGCAAATTTAATGATTTAAGCGTCTCTCTTTAGTTCCGGTGAAATGGGTGAAGGTGATTTATACCAGGATTGGAGTAGTGTGTGTGTATACCTGAACATAGTAGCCGCCAGTGAGAAGGAACAGCATTAGGATCAAAGAAGCAACCATGCCAGATTTTTGAATACTCATAATTGCAGCTCCAAACAATTCTCCTGCTCCCTAGTGACAATGATGTACATTGATTAAAACTTTTAAATGGGTATATTCTGATTCTGAATATTTGATTAGCTGAACTTACTTGACTGGTAATAGCTATCAGAAGCACAGAGAGTAGTGTGAGGGAGAAGGCAGTGAGAGTTCTCTCGAAGCCAGCCATGAAGTACACGATGAACATGAAAAAAGTTGGGTAGAACACATGAGCTATCATATCACACAGAGTGCTGCATGCATAGTATACACTTAATCTGTACATGTCTGCTTTCCTTTCCTTCACCAAATACATCTTTTCAAATGGAAACACATAGACTGCTCCAAAGATACATGAAGATGTCCAGAATATACAGATATAGAACATTAATCCCACCTGCAATAAGAGAGATAGTGATTACCAAAAAAGTTTGGAATGTTATGCATGTATACCACAGAATCTAAGATATAATAACCCCTCGTCCATGAGTTCAACGGTTGAAGGGTTGGACAAGCTCACTAAAGGGAGAATGTTCAATCCCTGAGACCATTGCAGTGTTGGGGAGGTCTCTCATATCCGGGTAAAGCACGGAATTTGAATCTAATTCATATGTGGTTAATGCTCTACCCTAGTTAATGACCTAGGCACACCAAGGTTACCCAAAGGGTAGCGTGTGAACGACATGTGACTAGATTGTGTGTAACCAGGCAGATGCCTTACCCTTTGACTTGTGGGTAAGCCAACCCCTACCTAAAATTTGTATCACCCAAAAAAAAGAAAAGATATGATAGTGAAACAATGTTTTGGGGGAATCACCTGATCTCTGAGTTGAGCCTCTGTGTGGGTTGAAGATTTCCACCAAAGAAGGCCCAGCAAGACCGCAACTCCAAGTGCCTGAATTAGTCTGACCTTGTCGAAGTAGTCTTTGCATCTTGTTTTGAATGTTCTCTTTGACAGAATCATGAACTGGCCTGTCCAACTTAATCTGTACTCCTGCTTAGCTTGAATGGCTACTTGTAGATTTTCTGGTGCCTTCATTGCTCCATGGTTCTCTTCTTTCTCCTTTGGCTCCTGTAAAGTTTTGTACTTGAGTTGTAGATGCTGATACAATAAACAAACAGTTAGCAATAGGGGATTAGAGAAATCACTTCAGTAAGATTTATGAAGCACTAATACTTGAAAGGCACTTGTATCAAAAATACTTCTTTCTTTCTTACTTTTATGACAACTTTTGAAGGGTCATTAGATTCTTGATGTTCAAAAATGTCTTCAGGAATGCTTATGCCATTCACTTGTCCAGTGGCTAAGTCAAGCAAGAACTCTGCAGGATTCATGGGTATGTCTGGGATGAACCTCAAGGAAGAGAAATAGTCCATTGAATCTATAGCCTTCCCATAATAAATTGGACAGCCTTCTGATATCAGAAGGAGTTTGTCAAACATGTGAAAGATCCTGCTGGATGGCTGGTGAATTGTTGTGATTATTGTCCTTCCAGCCTGTCAGTAAAACCAAATATAATTTCAGTACATGTTCAAATATTTTAGGTTTGTGTCTAAACATACTTATTTTTCAGAAATATTGGATACGAATCAAGATTCTATGAATTAACTTCAAAAGAAATTGGGGGAGAGAAAAGCTCCACCCCTCTCTTTCTCATATCAGGATCTATTGAATTACTTTATGAAGTTAGAGAAAGATAAAGAGAGACCAAGTGGGTCCAATATCTGTATCCTACAAATGTGAGACCTTTATATAATCAGACCTACTGCTCTCTTTTTATCTCTCTCTAACTTCATACTGAAGTACTTCAAGAGATCCTCTCCTCTCTCTCTCTCACAACTTCTTTTAAGGTTACTTGAGAAGAACTGTTCTGTGTCAGATACAGGTGTACCTTGGCAAGTCCATGAAGAGTGAGAAGGAGTCTGTTTGCTGAAGAGGAATCAAGGCCTGAGGTTGGCTCATCAAGTAGAAGCAGTGAAGGATCCACAAGAATCTCATGCCCTATGCTGGTTCTCTTCCTTTCCCCTCCTGATATGCCTTTAATGAATCCTCCTCCTACTTTTGTGTTCCTACACCTACATACATGATTATACAACACACTTCATTATTTAGGTAAAGAGTTCTTTTTTCTCTTTCATTATAGTTTCAAGTTTTTTCTGTAGAGAGTTTAGAAATGACATTCTTAAATACTGAAACTGATATTAAAACTTATTGGGGCTTACACACCTTTCAAGGCCTAGATCCTTTAGAGTTGCCTCCACTCTCTGATGTTTTTGTTGTAGGCTCATGTTGGATGGCAACCTTAACAATGCAGAGTAGACTAATGTTTCTTCCACTGTTAGTTGTGGGAACAGAACATCATCTTGTGTCACAAATCCAATCCTACAAGAACCAAAAGTGACAGAGTAGTTACAACGTTAATAGAATGAAACTAATTGATGATCTGCAAAATGAGAGTGCATGATATATAGGATAGAAGAGGCCTAACCTTCTCTTGATAGCAGAATTGTATCCAACATCATTGTAAGTAACTTTTCCTTTGACATTGTCACTTAATCTTCCTCCGATGACTTTCAACAAGGTTGTCTTGCCACTACCAGAAGGACCCATGAGAGCAAGGATCTCACCAGGACCTATGCTTCCAGTCATACCCTTCAAGATTTTCTTGTATCTGTCTTGGCTTTCACTGACTTGTGTGGCCACCTTTGACACTGTTTTCTTCAACCTGGACACTGCATGGCTGTTCCTCACCTTGTACTCTACATCCTCAAACTGCATATTAATTAGGAATCTGTGTGTTACTGACTTCTAGTCACAATAATCATAAGAGTGATGCCCTAGGCTGCCAAGTGCATATGCAAAGGAAATAAGACCGTACTTTTTTTGCATGAAAGTTTAGGTGAGTTGGGTTCAGAGCCTCAATAGGGCCAGAACACGCCTCCAGTCTCAAAAAACAATTATAGAGGTACTCATAGATTACTCATTAATAAGATCCTCACATTGGTAGTATAATTTGAACTCACAATCTTGTAGGTTATGAACCAAATCTATACCAACTAGACCAACTTTTGTTGGCTTTAAAGGAAATACTACTGCTAATGCTAAAAAACATGTCTAGAGGGCAAGTCCAAAAGGCGGCTACATCTAAAAGACTTTATAAGTCGATACTCTGGATTTCAAACCTTATGAATGAAAAGAATCATGTTTAAGAGAGCTTTTGTTTCGT